>JBAMJV010002129.1:0-132297 GCA_037951105.1 Echinarachnius parma
ATGGGGCAGACCTAGGTGTATCCAAACAAAAAAGGGAGTGGGGTTCAATGGTGGTGTATACAGTGTTTATCAAGCGGCATATCCGGCGGTACAATCAAGTTTGTACTCTTGTTTCCAATATGTTTACCTTAATTTGTTGTAAATGATTATTATTGATTTATAATGACTTTGTTAGAAACATGAATACATTGAAAATGAATTGAATTGAAGTGCAAGGGGTGAGGCATCGATGCATTTAAGAGGGATGGGGCAGCCTGTGTCATAAGTAAGATTCGTCTTAATATGCATTGCCTTATTATCACTCTATGAACCAAAGTCTACTCAATTAACGATGTCCATACAATCTGACTTCTTACCCTAAATTAGTCATCATGATACATACATGTATAATGGGGAAAGCCCCCTGTGAAATCCTGGGGGATCCCCCTTAAAACTCAACGTAAAGCTTGGCATATCTGGGAAAGGGGGCGCAAGAGGGGGCATTAGCGGGGCAGAATCCATTTGTGCCCACCCCCCCCCCCCCCCCCCCACCCTACACTTCGATTCACCAAATGTTGGTGATCGATTTGTAGCCACCAGCTAATCGCTGAGCCATGGCAAAGCCGGTATGAGGCATATTTACTAGACATTTTCCCATTTCCGCCTTTAGTAGTGGGGGTGGTGGGGGTGGTGGTGGTGGTGGTGGTGGTGGTGGTGGGGGTGGGGATATTAAAGAGGGTTAATCTCAGTTGTGTATGCGACGTTATTATTGACTTTATTTCCACTTTAAATATAAACACAAGGAATAAATACAAACATGTACATTCATTTGAAATTGTGCGGTGGAGCCGATTATAAAATTGCGACGTTTAACATAATATGTAAGTCATAATATAATGTTGTGTATACATCGCACATAGATCAATAGTCATATTAACATAGCCGAAGAAAGATAAATAATACAGGTTATAAAGTTATTATTGATAACACTTACAGTATGGACAAGCATTCTACATACATTCTGACACAGGATAGGTAGACTAAAATGACAACAAAGATATACTGATATGGGCAATATTTTCTGATATTCATTACTATTTAAAGATCATTGAAGGCGTTCGTTATTCTTATCGCTTCAATAACATTGTATTATTTTAGCAAACATCTTCATCTGCATCGTTTCATAAATGTTTCATCGGAGGAATGATCTCAAACTTTAAAGTTAAACAGATCACAATGCTGACGAAGGCTGTAGATGACAGCTTAAAACATAATAATACAAATACTAATAGCTATTTTTTATATAGCGCATTTCAGAACTGGTAAAAAATATCAATGCGCTTTACAAACAAAACATAAGAGCAATTATATTTACATTCAATTCATAACCATGTATAGATTTGATTATTTGTATTGTAAGGGAAATGGTTTTAATTAATGGTGTATCATTATACGCATACACGTTCATCTGCATTTGTATTTCGTAAGATGAAAAATATATGACCAAAATGTTAAAATGTTTACTCTTAATATATATTATATAATTTTCTTCCTTCTTTAATTGCAGAAGCGATCACAAGACTCTTGGAACATGAACGATGTATTTCCAGAGGCCGGTAAGTCTGCTTATCTCATCTTTACATTTTCATTTGAAACGCACTCACGCGCACATTGCATACACATTTTAATTCATACAAATTCTGATTCTATGCATAACGCATTCAAGGTCAAACTATAGATACGGTCGGAATCAGTGGCGTGGTTATACGGGAAGTGGGGTGGGGGGGGGGGGGGGGGGGGCAAGGGGGGCAAATGCCCCGAATGATTTGGGGGAATTTCGTCAAAAATGGAGAATACATGAATAAATTTGCCCCCTCAATATTTCGCGTGTCCGACCACGCTACTCATTTGGTCAGAATCATATGATGGCTAGCCGAAATAAAAAAGGAAAGCACTAACCCTTTGCTTTTGGGGACTGTGTAGATTAATAATTGAGTAGAAAATGGGTTAAATTAGGAAGAAATAGGAAGGCCAAATGCGTGTCCCCCGTCAAGCATTGCAAGCATAACTTTAAAGGGAAAGATTTGTGGTTTAGAGGACGCTTCAGAACACACATTTCATCAACCATTCATCATATTGTGTACATGTCAACACTGTTACTAGAGGGAGAGTGTTATGCGGGGTTGTCCGTAAGAGTACTTACCAGACGAGAAGATAACGGTTGCTATGGCAACCTCATCGATCCTCGGCAGCTCATTAGGGCGGCGTTGGAACCAGTGGGAGCCAGTGGTGCCCTGGGGTAGAAATCTGCTAAATGAAATGCTATCATGCTGCATATAGCAGGGGTTAAAGACTCTCAGCATATGTCATCGCTTTGATATGAATTAGATTATAAATAAGAATATTAGCCGCATTCGGTAGAGGCCATCTTGCCGATATTTCATATTCACGTACATATTTGCAACGGGAGAGGGGTGAAATAATGTATCAAGTTCCATCAAATCGCATGATTAAACACTGCACGGCAAATTACACCCCTTTCAAAAGGAAAGAGTTACAGCCAATATCAGGGTCTAATAAAGTTCCAACTCGGCACATTTTGACTAGTTTCAGATACAATTTGAACTACTCTGTATGTCTTAACAAAAGTATAGCTGACGAAAATATATTTCCAACTGGTGATGAGAAAAGTGCCCTAGGGTAAAATGCTAAATCAAATTTCATCTTAGCGAGCCAAGGGCGGGGCATGTCTTGAGAACACGTTCACTACTTTCGTTTGAATTTGATTTGAGCGATGTTGCCTCGTCTCCTCACTATTGATAATGTCATCAACATGATGTTATGTGTCAGTATTTCATGGCCAGCAAGTGGTATACACAGTCCATATGGAGACGATATTCTTCCAGTTTAGATTTTCACCAATATTATTGGCGAATTATTCTAAACTGATGATGATGCACACTCAAGAAGAGTGTAAACGGGATTTTTTTTTGCCAGGAGCACTGAGGATTATGTGAACATGTTTCCTTTTATTTTTTTTTACCTGACAAGCGAAAAAAAAAAGAAGTATTCTCATCACTCATGCATCTGCCATATAATTCTGCACGTTCTGTTCCGTTGCCCGAATGTAAAGTGACTTTGCCTGACTATGACATTATTATTACCCGAATATATCATTTCAACAATCAACACCCATTTAATATTTCTGTTACCATAAGCCAAGTAACAATGTACAAGAGAAATATGAAAGCTCCGTGTGATTTTGGTTGAATCTGAGTTCATGGTGATGAACGGCATATGAATTAATTCGAACCTGGGCATGTTGGGGTGGAGATTTTCGTCACGGACTGTAACATTCATGTATGGAATTGCATTGGATGCAGCGCTTTTGGAATCATCAATTTATATGGACCGTTATGAAAAATAATGTTAGCCTTCGGAAGAACAGAATTGGAGCACGTGATACAAAGGAGTAGTTTTGTTTGCGAAATTTAGGTCAGAGAAACAGATAAATAAATTTGATTGAAAGTGATTTTTGTTACATCTTCCTGGAGATGCTTTATAAGCCTTCAGAAGAAAACAAATTCTTGCGTTTTAGTGACAGCATAGCATGATCAGCGTATATTTTGAATGGTTTAATAAACTGTGTTATGTTAATAGTCCTTTCTAAAGCTTTTATCGGGAAATATTATAATAAGGAACAGCTTGATAAATTAAATAAGGAACCCCATTCTGGAAATGAGGTGATTGTTCAAAAGAACTACACTTTTTAGGAAACAGGCGTTTGAACGTTGTAGAATATGTGAACTTCTTTCTAAACTACCGCTGATAATTGTGACGTCATTTACAAGCAGTTTGGCACGTTTGATTTGTACATATTGACGTGAGATGAAGGTGAAATGAAGATGTGGCCCTTGATTATTGTCTTCACACTCCCCCAAACCACAATCTGGCCCAGTCCCTTGTAGGCACTTATTCAGGATTTCTCTCTATTGAGCTAACTATATAAAACTTACTATTTAAAGGGATCTAGTAACTTTGTTGACAAGTGCAAAAAGTGATGCGTGGTTAATAAAAATGTATATTGGTGTGATCTGATATGTCCAGAAAGTAATGTGTGAAAATGTCAAGTTAATTGGATGTTATTTGGCCGAGAAATGAGCAAAAATCCAAAGTGATATTCAGTTACTCATTGCACTTACTTTGTATACGGTTGAAAATGTCCCATAGATACTTTCATATCCGAACACTTTTTGAGGATTTGGACAATACTCTATGTATTTACATAATTAGGAATAACATCTTTATAGTTCTGGATATATTATAGAAAATGCTAAAGCTTCCGTGGGCTCCGCCCCCTGGACCCCCATTGAGATTACCAATGTGGGTATCCCTTGACTGGTTCCATTCTGTCAGGCGGCTGCTTGCAATGTGTACTTTAATAATACTTATGCAGCTACAAAACTGCCTCCGCCGATGATAAGTTGAAGATGAAGTGATAATGGTGTAAAATCTGCCCGTGCCCGTGGGCAAGGGCGGTGATATGCATCACTATCCTCTCGGGTAGTGACCACACACCTATGAATAATTCGTTTGACCTGGTTATTGGCCACACGGTATATTGAGAAGTAAATCTATTCATGCGAACCTTTTGATTTCGAGACATACATTACAATTATAACCTTGTATAAATCTCACCCCACCAATATCGTGTGTTATAATTATTAACCTATTGCTTACTGTTGCCTTAATTGAATATATGGGAATGTGTATATGATGTGTAAGGGTTTATAATATATATGTTTTGTTCATGTACATAATTATCAACTGCCTTCATATGACTGTTTTCATTAATCTCTGATGTATATTCTGCCAAGACCCTTAACTGATTGTTGTACACAGGCGTTTTAAAGGAGATAATCATTCTTCTGCGTCCCTGTTTCCTCTTTACTCTAAAGATGAGAAATGAACTTTGAAACAAAAGTTACATAGCAATGCATGTACTGCAGCCCGCATACCTAGAACATTTGAAAAACTTCTTGAATACCATGAATGGCAACTTCTTTTTCTCATTAAGGAGGATTTATTGTATTTTAAAAAATTTTGATTTGGATATGAACAAACAAACAAAAATAAGATGAAATACAAGATGAAAATTAGTATGTATTTCTCACAATTTACAGATGCCTGCACGCATGTGGAGTGCCCGAAAGGCAGCGAGTGTTTCGTGAACAAGACCACCAACACGGCGGAGTGCATCTGCCGCCCCTACTGCAAGCCCCACTACAAGCCCGTGTGCGGATCCGATGGCGTGCTCTACGACAATCACTGCGAGCTGCATCGATCGGCGTGCCTCAGCGGCCAGCGCATTGTCGTGCACAGCCACGGGTGCGAACCGCAGCCTCTGGCCGATATAGCGACCACCAAGAGTAAGCGCATTACCTTCGGTATGACATAAGTGCTGACTTGGAATTAGTTTTTGCTTATATATAATGTATATCTTAATGACCAAACATAAAATTGGATATATTATGAGAATAAAACATGGACGATACCCTTTTTCGCTTTATAATTCATAAACTTTCAATAGGATAATCCTATTCCCATTTATATCATAGAAAAAAATGTAAATAAACTCACACATCAACAAATTTGTACTTACCGAAGGAAGCTTTCGATGTGTATCCACACATCTTCATCAGGCTACTGACCAGAAACATTTTATAGTAAGCTCAAATAATTTTAAACATATCGATTTATCAAATGTATTTTCATGCCCTGCAGATTCACAAATTAGTTGTACTAGTTTCGAAATGGAACGTACATGTGAAATTATATTTCATCACACGTAATTGTTGTAATACGAATTAAAGCATTATTACAAATTAACTAAATGAATGATAAGATATTTAAATTATATTTAACAAATCATTAGTTTTAAGCTTCATTACAATGTTTAACATGTTTAAATGAGATAAATTAATAATTATTTAAAGACAAAATCCTATCATACAAGCATTTTGATTATGTCAGTTAGAAAATGAAGTTAATTAAAATGTATCGCTCACTTATTTGTTTTCAGCTCCGATTCCCTCGCTGACCACGACTGAGGACCACGAATGCACCCTCGAGGATATTGCTCAGCTGAAGGAAGTCCTGATCGACCACTACAGAGAACAGTTCAACAACCCGTACGATGACGACGTTACACCATGTAAGAATGAATAGGCCTATACTTCATGATTATATACACACCTCTATCAGTTCATATAATGTGACATATATATAGTTGAATAATTATTATGTCCTTGCCAATAAGTATCATGAATATATTTGACATTTAATTATGTCGAACTCACTACAATAGTTATTGCTTAGAATTATACACATTGTTAAACAATATGAATTTAGATTAACAAAGTCATGATCGTAGCAAATTGTACTTCACTGATTACTATGTTAATAGGCATACTAATATGGCGCGCGGTGGTGTGGATAGCCTCAAATAACATTGATCTGATAAAATCTTGATGTTAAAACAGGTCAATCAGCTATAATATATATATATATATACTCGATTTATATAGCGCCTAATATGATTGATAATCATCTCTAAGCGCTTTACAATGATGATATTACCCCGGTCATAGGATACAATGCAAACCAGCTATCTGGTGAAGATGTGAAGCTAGTTAAGCCCGGCGCAGACAGAGCTGACTCGACCCGATCCGACTGGTTTTCAGTCAGGCTAGAGTCAGTTTCGCTCAGTCAGAGCCGATCCAACATGTTGAATCGGCCTCGAATGACCTCCGACTGGCACTTGACTGGCAAAACCAGAGTCCTGAGGGAGCGCATATCGAGTTAATCAGGCTGAAAACCAGTCGAATCGGGTCGAGTCGCCTCTGTCTGCGTCGGGCATTAGATATCTTCATCAGCAATCAACTCATTATTATACCTCAAACTGAAATATATATATCGTCAGATTTCGTCCGTCTCGCGTAAAATTATTTTAGAACTATATTATATATCATATATTATTTAACATACTGGTTTACAGTGTCTTTTACAAGAACAGCATTCACTGTGAAATGACGGATATAAGCGTAGATTCAATTGAAATATATATATAGTTGCTTAATTATTGTTCTGCCTATTCCACGCAGTCATCAGGCCTGCTATAGGGGTGGGTAACTGTTGTTAATGCTGAGGTAAGCCATGATTTTAGTATGATTCGCAGTGACCCAAAATGTTAAGTTATCCTACTTTTCAACCTCATTTTATTCCTTGTTATCGCTACATTTTCAGTGAACAACAAATACGTGGTGAGCCTCATTCTGAATCACTACGACATGGACGGCAATAACGCCATCTCCCGCCAAGAAATGGACTCGGCCATGAACCTTGACCGCGTGACGGACCTGATACCCGGATGTTCGTTCATGGACGTGTTGGAAGCGGGTGACGCGGATTCCGATGGGCAGCTGAGCGGAATCGAACTCTACCGCGCCTTCAGTAAGGAATGCTCCTCTTAAGTTTGATTCATCAATGGATATGATATAAATTATCATATAATTGTATTATCTGACACTTACAAGCATTCATACAAAACAAAACAGAACACCACATTAATGAGACAACAATTATGACCCACAATTGAACGTTTAATTTAATTTGTATAAGTGGCGTTGTCCGGTAGCCTAGTCCAGTGAGCGACCGTAGCCATGGTAGCCAAGCTTGGTGAAAACATCGTTTTGCCGTGTGAGCTGTCTTCGGATCATCAACTTATTATGGACACAAAATAGTACACTTTCAAAATATGACGGAGATAATCATAAACACGAAACACAATAACATATTACATTGTTTACATTTCCACAAATATCAAGGCTGTATCAATTTCCAGTCTAGAGTGTGACTGTAGCCAAGGTTCGTGATAACATTGCCCAGCCGTGTGAGCTCTCTTCAGATCACCAATAGGCCACACAACACAACAACATATCACAAAATGACATAAACCCTAAATCACATGCGTTCTTTAGCCAAGGTTGGTGAGCTGCCTTCAGGGCACAAATAGACTACATAATATTTAAACAAATTAACATGACATAATGACATAAACATGACCCAAAATAACATGCATAATTACTTTCGTATCTACAGATATCAAAGCCGTATCGTTGTCCGGTAGCCTAGCACAGCGTGTAACTGTAGCCAAGGTCGGTGACAACATTGCTATGCCGTGTGAGCTGTCTTCAGATCATCAACTGACCATCAGGTGGACCCGAAACAACGCACCTCTGACAGAGCTACAGGAATACCAAGGAATTCGGGTACGTTACTAATAAACACACGATGATAACATATTGCATGAATATAGCGCTTAAAGGGCAATGGAACCCAAGCAAGGTGTTGATTTTAAAGACTCTAAGAGATTAGGAGGAGCAATCTCTGAAAATGAGAGTATAAGCGGGCAAGAAACAAGAAAACTATAGCTCTTTGATGATGTCCTTTTATTTGTATGGAGAACTCAAATTGGCAACGCAATGTGATAAGTTTGTGGACAACTTCCTTTGTGTTTTGTACAGAAATTAACTAATGACGGCACTTCGCAACTTTAACCCATTGCAAACGCGATCGTGATATGTCATTCAAATCTACTTAGTATTGAATCCCATGGTGGGAATCGGTTCAGCAATTGCATTGTATGTAGTCAACGTGTTAAATTAACCGTGTGTATTTTATTTTGTGGACAAATAGCCTATAACTAGTCCAAACTGGACCTGCTGTCTTAGAAATACTGTAAATCATTTGTGGTCATCTAAATGGTCCCTAAACTATCGGCGTGAACAAATTAAGCCACCATCTTCCATGTATTATACGTCATACGCAATCTGTAATTTTCGTGTAGAAGAAACTAGTACTTATCTCATGTCGCCCCTTCAAGAAGCGCTAGGTCCATAATTTAGATCTATGAATAAATCATGAACTGTATGTTTGAAGAGTTTGTCGTATTTAATATCACATCTCTTATTCATGAACATACATCGTGTGGTATGAAATGCATATTTATCATGGGGTGCAAAGGCACATGACAAACAAAATTGTAAATCATACGCATACAACATGTAAAAAGGGGCCAACAGAATGCAGTGCGTTGTAATGCATATTACAGTTTAGCTAATTTAGTTGGCGGTAACGTCTTCAAATATGTATTTAGTAACTGATATTTTCCGCTAATTTTACGATCGCTAGTGAATGTACTGAATTGTGTCTATCTATCTACATATATTATCCAGGAATTCAATAGAACTAAAACTTTGTCTTTCCAGTTGTATATATCTATCTATCTATCTCTATCTATCTATCTATCTATCTATCTATCTATCTATCTATCTATCTATCTATCTATCTATCTATCTATCTATCTATCTATCTATCTGTCTATCTATCTATCTATCTATCTATCTATCTATCTATCTATCTATCTATCTATTTATATATCTATTTATCTATATATCTATCTATCTATCTATCTATCTATCTATCTATCTATCTATATATCTATCTATCTTTCTATGTATCTATCTATTTTGAAAGAAAGTATGTTTCCTTACGGTGTTTTTGTAACGTGTTGTTTATCTATCTATTTACATGATCATGTATCTATCCAGAAATTCAATATTAATATTCTTTTCTCTTTTCAGTTTTATGCCGGCGATACCTCCCTGTACCTCACTGACATCACCCTGATGCATGAGGGCACCTATGCCTGCTACGCGGAGGGATATGAAGAGGTGAAACAGACACACAGCTTACAAGTACAAGGTGAGTCTTCGGTGCTTCTTGATGACGTCCTCACGACTCACGTCACGTAAAAAAACTGTTCACATGCAAAAAGGTTTCGCGTATCAGCGAGCAAAAGACCAGGGGGGTGTTTCACAAAGATCCTAAATTGAACTTAACTCATAGTTGGACTTATAAATCGTGGGAAGCCGTTAGTTTCTTTGGAAAATTGTTGTGAAAGTCCTTTTTCAAAGGCATAACATGTTGATTCAAACCATTTATATGTTATATTATCAAGCAGATTTCATTGACATGATTGTTGCAACATTTATGAAAAGTCTAACATTCTTGCTTTGCTACTTTTTGAATTATATCGTATTCCAAGGCTCCAAATGGCTCTCCATAATAGTTAAGTCCAACTTATAGTTAAGTTCTACTCAGGATCTTGGTGAAACACCCCCAAGGGAAATACTCTATTTTCTAATATTCGTTTTGATAGTCACTGACACTATAGCCCGTGTACATTCATTAAACTGAGATTGATACTGTACATTTTGCTGGGAGTTTCGGGTTTCCATTTCATCAATGAGTTATTCTGTTTTTCTGTAATTCTTAGTTTGACAATCAAGCAGATATTTTTTCTCGAGTGTATTGCCACTTAGGACCCATACCATTAGATTATTTAAATTGATTATATTGTTTGATTGTAAGTCCTGTCAGTTCCACCGAAGGTAAAAGTTTGTTGTCAAGCCAGCTGCGGAAGATATGCAGTAATAACTGTGTGCAATACCTCAATGCATTTCCTAGTGCCACAAATGACAATGGGAAAGGACCAGCTAGCTTATAACACCACAGCCGTAAATTATAAATATGATGTATTACATTAATGTATTGTAAATCAGGACAGTTTCACCGATGCGGTGCAAGTTTGTCCTCACAGCGGAAGCTAGGCAGTAAGGCCCGCGTGCAGTGACACGCCGAGGGCATCCCGACCCCCTGAAGACATTGACAGTGATGTTTTTGTTACCATAAATGTATATCTTGTTTTATTGTGACAGTTCCACCGACGGTGCAGGTGTGTCCCCACAGCCAGCTGCGGAAGCTAGGCAGCAAGGCCCGGGTGCAGTGCCACGCCGAGGGCATCCCGACTCCGCAGAAGACATGGACCCGGAACGACGTGCCACTGGGCGAGGGTGATCGCATCGCTATGCAGAGTACGTTACCATAGTTACCTTAGTTAAATGTCCGTTTTCTACTTATCTTACTGTGTTATTGGTACTGGAGCATAGTACATGAGGCAGTTCATATTCAACTTTGAGATTTTAGAGATTATTATTATAAACCACAATTACAACTTACATAATTCTGGACCATAACAACAAATTAATATTCCCGTTTTCTACGTTGTGTCACGGAACCACAAAGCAGAAAGACAAATCTAAGCGTTACTGTTCAATGCACTGACATCATACAAATAATAATATTAATAACAAATCATCATGAATACTATTCCTTGGCTTAACAATCACGGTGATTAATTTGTTAAGCAGTATTCATTCTTTAGTTTTAGAATAATTACATGTTTCGTGTATGCAACAATCCCTTAAACAGAAAAGAATGACATAAGAAATACAATATTTATATGTTTTATTTTATGATTGGAATTACCTTGTCATTGTAACGACTGAGATATTTATCCATCTGATCTCAACGTCACTCCCTTATTGCAAAATTCACTAATATTCGAAGAAAACTTACACAACCGTACCCTTTCCTCGTGTCTTACAGACAAGAACGGGAGTGTGGTGGTCACGGAACTGTCTTACCCTGACACGGGTGTTTACAGATGTACAGCTACAAACCCCTTGGCTGAAGCACACCAGAGCGCCTCAGTCTTTATACAGCCACATGACCGCCGTAAGTATAATTACAGTTATAATTATGAGAAGCTAAAGATATACAGCTACTCTATGCAAAATGTATGTAAATTGAAGTCTTTCAAAGTATGCTCATTGTTTGTGGGGCAAACTGCTAAGCGATACATCACCAGATCACCACTTGAAATCTAAATGTCTTTTAACATTAAGGAATAAATTACACTCTGTCTACTTCCAGACTCTAGAAAAATACTCATATATATTTGTTTGCTATAAAGTATTTTCCCGTCTTAGTGATTTAAACACAAGTTATAACAAATTATATTTGTATGCAGCTCCGTCACAGAGACAGCTACCCGTGTTCTTGTTCCGTTGGGACGACAGCCAAACCTTTAGAGCTGTTCGTCCAGAAGCCAAGATTTTACTCAATGCTCATAGGCTACGATTTCGATGTAGACTTAATAACACAAACTGGTACAAACTCTTCTCGCCTACAGCTCTGTCACCGGGACCTCTGCACGTGTTCTATCTGTTCCACGGGACGGCACCCACACGTTCGAACCCAAACACATGCGCCCTCACCGGCACCACATCCCAGAACCATCCCAGAATACATCATTCGAATTGTATTGACAACATACACTATTTATTTGTGAACTTTTGAACACAAATTGTTGTAACAAGTTATGTGTACCGTATGGACTCACTTGACTTTAGTTTCCCACCATCAATTGGGTTTGCGTTAGCTTCTTCATTCTTCAGGAACACTTGCCATCTCTGATTACGGTTTCCTTAAAGACTTTATAATAACTGGTACAAAATTGTTTCCGTCTACAGCTCTATCACCAGGACCGCTGCACGTGTTCTACTTGTTCCACCGGGACGGCATCCAGACGTTTGAACCCGATACATGCGGCTTCAGGCTCGCCCTCACCGGCGCGAGCACCCTCCCGGACACCGCCCAGACCCTCTGTAGTATCGACTCCGAGACGGAGACCAGGCGATGCGTGTGGGGCGATGCAGTGAGTGTGGATGATCGCTACATATATGCCTCTCAGCCGACAGAGAACAGGCTGGTGGTCCTCGATGCACACTCGCAGAGAATCATTGAGGTATGCAACCACCTCATGTTTCACTTAAGATGTAACGTCGTTTTGTTAAAGATTCCATTCTTTTTCTTGACACACTACATGTTGTTTGGGGAGCATCAACTTTGAAATCGATGCGTACACGCATATCTCACATATTCCCGCAAGCACTTTGGAGAAGTGTGGCAAGATCGGTAGAGCGCGCGCTTTCTGATCATGAGATCCCGAGTTCGAACCCTGCCCATTGCCTTTGTCCTTCAGCAAGACAATTTATCCACAGTTGCTGCTCTCTACCCAGGTGTATAAATGGGTACCATGGTCGGGTGTTAATTAGCCTTTGCGCCATCATCAGTTGCAGCACGGCTAGTATGCTCCCCGGGGAGTTGAGAAAGTATGCAATATCATTGTGTGGGTTTGAAATGTACCTGATGACCATGGGTATTAATATTAATATGCGCGGTAGAATATATACACATAGTTTCCGCGCTCTATAGTGATTTATTATTATTATTATTATTATTATTAAGCAGAGAGCTATTCATTACCGTTCACGATTCAGGATAATCAGATTCTCACCTTTCCATTTGTCAAATATCATCCAATTTCTTTTTACATTAACGTTGTATTCTTTATTTTGACTACTTTCTTTAAGCCATTTTGTATATTGATCAAGGATTTTGTGTGTGAATTGGAGCTCTGCATTGTCTGGTTCCTGATCCTACGTTCTGATTAGAAACTGCACGCAGATGGAAACAATATTATGAAGTTACCCAAATAAATGTGAAAGAATTACACATTCATTTTAGAAACTAACTTGCTAACAGTCATACCTTTTCTGCTTCTTTCTAACAGGTGATCAGTACAGACCATCAGCCGGTATCTATGCAGTATGTCAAACATACCGATTCCCTCTGGGTTATATGCCGTCGCTCCGATGACGAGCTCAAGGCTGGACGCCAGTCCATCGTCGTGGTCAAGGCGGCTGGTCTACCAGGCCCACACCACACTGTCCACACCGAGCCTGTCGGACATAACTTTGACCTGGTCGAGAACCTCTTCATCCCCCAGGAACAGATTCCAAACCAGGTTGGTTTTCTCGTTGCATTGCTAGTTCTCTGATTTGTTCTTCCGTTTTTAAACCAAGTCATATGAACAATGTAATCCGGTAATTGTGTTTACAAACCTTGAACGAAGGCTTTACATATAAATTCGTTGTCACTTCACACATTGTCGAATATTATTAACATAATATTGGAATTGCGAAATCTAGTATAAATAGGGAACGGCTTAACCCTAAAAAGACTGAGGGGCTGATTTAGCCCCCCCCCCCCTCCTCTATTTTCGCGATTACTTCGCAACGCTTAAATATTTTACGGTGCCACGTGAGTTACGTGACCTTTTGTAAGTCAGCGTCGGCCCGAAAATCGCTAAATTTTGTGATTTGTGTACAAATCCTATGGAAATTGACTTTTTCCTAGAATAGACAAAACCTTCATTATTTTTCATTCTGATCACTGCAATCATTTAATTTTGGGCTACAAATGGTTGAATAATGGTTAATAACTTAATATTTTACTCCATCAAAAAAATATATAACAAATATTTTAAAAATGAAAAAAATACGAAAAAAAAATGCAATTTTCGCATAATTAATTAGCTCTAATTAGCATATTATAATTAAAACAAAAAAAATTAACTATGCAATATTGTATGGCTTATGGACATCTATCACCATGCCAAATTTGGAGTCGATTGGAGTTTCGATTGCCGAGAAAACTACAAAAACTACAAAAAAACACAATTTTTGCATAATTAATTAGCTCTAATTAGCATAGTCTAATTAATTTTTTTTTTACTACGCAATATTGTAGACCTTATGGACATCTATCACGATGCCAAATTTGGAGTCGATCGGAGTTTCGGTTGCCGAGATCTTAGGGGGGGGGGGGGGGGGGCCCTTTTAGACCCCCCCCCCCCCCCCCCCCCTCCTCCCCATTTTTTTTAAGGTTCAAAATAGCCCAGTCTTTTTAGGGTTAATATGAAACAAACACACAGGCTGCATTCAATTATTGTCATACAAATTAATACCATACAGTTTCTTGGAATTTGTTAATTATATTCATGATATTGGTTGTGATATAATTGTGATAGCCATGATCAAGGTATTCTTAATTTACGTACTGGCTAGATAAAAACAAAAGTGAGGCTGCATTTGTGGAAGTACTTTGTTTTTTGCATGTTAAAAATACTAAAGTGGGAAATGTACAATGTTTATTACTAACCTATTGCTTTTACAGGGCACCATGAACTTTGGCTACATCGTCCACCACGACCAGCTTGGTCTTCACAAGGTAGACCTGGTCCGCATGGAGCGTGCCTCCCAGATCGATCTCACAGCCTACCAGTGTCACCCAGACGCCGTCAACTTCGTTGCCATCGGAGGAAGCGTCGTCATCAACTGCCGAGCCACCGACGATGCCCCATCCAAGCAGATCATCGTTGACTACCTGACAGACAGCGTCATCAAGGTCAGTGAGGGCATCCGCGGTCGTCCGTACGTGTCTCCAGATGGTCGATACGTCATCAGCGTGGACGGCAGCCACCAGTACGTCCACGTGCAGAAGGTTCTGCAGGAGTCGGGCAAGATCAAGATGGCCTTCGAAGTAAAGACCAACCTCCGCATCAGCGACGTCGGCTTCTTCCCGAGCAAGACGACGCACACGTACGACGTATACGCGACGTCGCGTGACCAGCCAGACATCCTGTTCATCGACCTCGAGACCGGATACGTGAAGACCATCACCGGAGTGCAGAACCCGATTGACGAGGCTGACTGGCCGTGGGATAGCCGCAACCGCAGGATCGTCAACAGTGGCTTCTTCGACCCGTATCTCGCCACACCCGCCGCCAACAAAGAGATCGTCATCAACGGACTTCTACGGAAGGTGCATTGCGACATCGATGACATCGCCGTAGCTAACGTCATCGTTTGGATCGGCAAATGTTAGATAGGGATGAAAGGCAGACACGGACTTTAGATTTGCTTCGGAGAGTTCACATACGGTTTTTGTTCGCACTGTGTATAATAACGGGCAGTACCAGCCACGTCGGCATTCTAATCTTTTGTATGTTTAGTCTGGACTCTTTCCGCACATTTCTGTGTTTATTTTAGACTCTATGCACAAACGTTTGGTTTATCATATTTCTTGTATATATTTTTTTGTATTTTTATTCAAGACAAAATATTTACTTTTTGAGGGAAAATATGTTTTTTTTTCTTCATAATTTCCCTTCACGAGTCAAATTTTATTTCATCAATAGAACATTTATTGAAGAACCTTATTAAATGTGAGATGTGTTCCTATTTTATAGGAAGTATGTCTCATGTAATAGAGCACTTAATTTAAATCTGAGCACATAGATCAAGGCTTGTTTAAATAACAAGCTTTCATATTAGGTTGAATTTGCGTGCAAAAATATTCTCTTTACCAACTTAAACGCGTAATAGCATAACTTTGTCAACTTGTTTGTAGATAATCATTATGAGTTATATGTAAATACTTGATTAAATATAATGTATAAAATAGTGAGATGATACTAGTACACGTAGGTTGCTGAATTTTTATATAGGGAATACAAAATATTGACATCCATGTAGATTATACTTTATAAAATTGTAGATAAATATTAGAATAGAGAAAGTACACATAATCGGATGAATGTCCCTTTACGTTTTTCATGTTTTTAGGACATTATAAAGACAAACCTATCAATGTAATATATAAGGCTTAACTTTCAAATACGATATCTTATCAATGTGCTTTTCTTTCATATGTTGTATGTCTTATGCTTACTTTTATATAACAACTGTTGTTCTTGTCCGCTGAACATATTGTTAACTCATGTCATGCCAATGGTATTTCAGCTCTATAGGCACTGTGTGTTGTGTGATTGCAAATTCGCACAATAAACACTGTAAGAGTCAAACTTCTTTCACACCGTCTATCTATATAACATGACGAAACGTCAACACGACATGATTATGGCGTCACTCGCGACTTTCTAGAAATCGCTCCAACACAAAATCAACAGGAACATCTACCGCTCTGGCACTATTTAATACATCGCGAAATTGGTGTGGTGATTATGTCAGATCCAATGTAAATTAATATTTTGATATATCAATACATCAATGGGAACGATCATCGCTCTGGCGCGATGTTCTAAGTCGCGAAAGGCATGAAAGAGGTGTTCGGTAATCGTGTCAGATGCAATTTGAAAGACCCTTTAATATAATATTGTATCTTATCACATCGTGTTCGTTTCAATATTATTATCATGTTTTTTTCCGCCGGTGGTCGTGCGTGCGTGATGTCTTCTATCCTATCACATCGTGTTTCAATATTATTATCATGTTGTTTCGCCGGTGGTCGTGCGTGCGTGATGTCTTCTATCCTATCACATCGTGTTTCAATATCATTATCATGTTGTTTCGCCGGTGGTCGTACGTGCGTGCGTGCGTGCATGCGTGCGTGCTATTCATTTGAAGTTGTCAATATGCAGGAGACCGTTAATCGGGTAACTAAGAAGTAGTTCCATACACCTGCATAGATATTAACATTAACCATGATGTAGCGATACTAATAGATTGCGCGTTATTTTAAACTAGATTGTCGATCATGGGACCCCTTTGAACATCAGCTTCTGCTGAAAGGGCCATCCCACCCATTTGTGGGAAAAATGACTGAATGACAATTTCTTACGTAATAATAACAATACTTCATGACTTGTATTAGAACAAATTTAATAGATTTATAGCAAAACGTTGGTTTGAATTTGTTTCATGTCCATTACGCGAACGCAGATAAAGATTTCTTTTCCGAACATGTAGGCTACATTCAGAGTTGTATTGTTTTACTATTTTAAAAAAGTCAACATAGATTTTATTTATTTAATCTATGAAATTCAGCAATGAAGTTGAAGAAGGGTGTTTGTTTTTGAGTGACGATTGCAATATCTAAAATATTGCAGTATGTATGAAGAAGTAGATTAGTATGATTGTATTATAGAGAACTTAGCATTTCTATTAAAGAGAATCGGTAATATTTTGCCACTCGCGAGACTGGTATAGGGTGTATGGTGTACAGTTGAGATCTACCCCTACCATGTACATGCATGGACATGAATAGATCTACTGACTGTTTGTGTAAACGTTTAATGTTGCAACAAATACAAGTGTATGATACCGGTAGAAGGAAATGTATTATGTGAGAACATAGTTACTTATTCCCTTCAAAATTTCTTTGCAGCAGAATTGTATTCGAAATTCGTACGTTCAGTTTGTAAACGTCGGAAATAAGAACTAGCATTTATTGTATTCATATCGTATGTAGAATAGAAAATACATTTTATTTATTACAAATGTTACACACGAATAACGAATGTCATCAATACACTCCCACAATTTAATTTTCCAATTTCGAACATGTGATATGCCATGCATTATTTATTCACATTCAGTAACCTTATCACTTTTTAAGAAATAATACCCCAACGCAGTTTAGAGATGTAATATAATTTGTAGTAGTGTTATTATTGTTTGACTGGTGAGAGAGCGTTAAGGTGTATTGTGCATTAGCTTTAATACCGGATGAAATATTTCAAGTATGTCTATTATCAAATTTTATGATAATATTTATCACGATTCCTGTGCAATATAGAACAGTAATTATTTTTGGACTGGGGATTAACTTTTGTTAAACAACTCGAATTTAAACTGTAAATCTCATGATAATACAGTTAACTTGCAATGATTGTGTCTGCATCAGTTATTGTGAGAGCATTGAATACTTATCGATTAATGTGGAAAAGTATGTATTATTTTTTCTTTATTATTCATCGTCTAAGGATAATATTACTGTTGTAGATTTCAAGATTAAATGCAACGACGTATAACTGTTATGTATAAAGTTATATCTATGTATCAATAATTCAACCGCTAATCATGTGTTTGTCTGGACAAGCATTCTTGCTTTACCTCGCAAGCGTAACCGGACAAATCTTTAACAAGGACATTGTTCAAGTTAATATGAATGTTTGCAATTAAACACGAGTCAGATTATATTGATCATACCTGAGTTCGAAGATTCCGTATATATATGTGACCTGTCATCTGAGAAACCTTATAAAGTCGTAATATTTCAATTGCCTGATTTGGGTAATTGTGAATTATCCAAAGTCCCAGCTTTCCGGTGATATAATAACGTGTTATACTTAAGTAACATGAACCTTGTACAAACAGTCTAGCAACGGATATAAACACTCTATTGACAGATCAACGCATTAATTTTCTCAAAATTTGTTTTGGCGACTTTATAAGGGTTTTTTGTCAACAGGTTACACATTTGATTGAGTTTCTCATGTACTTTGTCGGATTTCTGTTGTGAATTGATTGTAACTATTTGATACCAAGCTACTTCGATGTTGTTTCATATGGTATAATGATGTATTACCATATTCTTGGGCCACTACTATACACTCACGTAATAAACAAGTGTCAAAAAGAGCGAAACTCATTTGGGATCTTTTAAAGATCCCAAATGAGTTTCGCTCTTTTTGACACTTGTTCCCGCTCACAAAGTTATACACATATATACCTTCATAATTATATGATCATACTTGATTGTATAGGTTCGACTATTTAATTTAACTCTTACGTACTTTGTCGAAAATATATGTATGTTGTGAATCTATTGTAATTATTTGATACCAAGCTATTTCGATGTTGTTCCATATGTTATAATGTTGTATTACCATCATGATTATAATACTTGCGACAATGCTGTACACACTAATGTAATAAACACGTGTCGAAAAAGGCGAGAACTATTTGTTTCCTTTCATTAACAAAAAGTATGTAATTAGTAGGGGCATAGTAGTATGGATTTGGAACCAATACTTCCTTTGAGGTGTACATTAGTAGTTATACACACATACATTCATTGACATACAAAACAACAGACACACATACACACACGCACAAACAGACACACATACATACGTACATACATACATACTTACATACGTACATACATACATACATACATACATATATGTTAATAGATGCAAACATACACACATACGTAATGCACCGTAATAATGAAATATCATAAACTAGAGCTCGAAGTAATGCATTTCCTAATTTTAATCTATTTTTGGTTCATGTTGTATTCCTCCAAATAAACGGAACAAAAAACATCAATAACAATTTTGTGAACACAATTATGCATCATATACAGGGATGTTCCATTACAGAAAGGAAATTCATATACATAACAATTTACATCACATAATTATGAACTACGTACGAATAATGAAATGGAGGTTTTAAGCTAAGATAAAAACAAAAACAAAACAAAACAAAACAAAAACAAAATTTTAACTCCACCATAATTATAATTCTGATACATAATTTTTCTTTTTATACGATCTTTCCCTCCACATATAAAGTAAAATTATATTTTCTCCACTTCTATATAAACCTATAAGGGGACAACAAGTAGGGATGAAACATAATTTAACTTTGTTAATGCATAAGTTTTCAATACATTTTACCCATGATAGTCAAATCCCGTTGTTTCCACCAACCTAGAAGCTTTTTAATTGTACTTAATATTTCTTTATAATTCAAATCATCTTTTAATCTAAAATCGACTGAAAATTTAACTCCTAAAGTTTTTACTTCCCTAACAAATTTTCCAAATAGAGGCCAATCTGGTTTCCCATTTTCCTCACCCATGTACATACAATGTACATACCACCAACTTTGTCAAATTCTTCAAATATATGTTGAAACCTTCTTATTGAGTCTATGTCTTTCAAAACAAATTGTCATATCATCTGCATACAATACTTGTCTTATTTCATGTTCCCAAAATGTATCCCTTTAATTATTTTGTCCCTCCTTACTTCATGTGCCAATAATTATATTGCAACCAAAAACAAATAGGGCGACAATGGATCACTTTGTCTGACCCCCCTTTCTATATTAAAATCACCAGTGGAATACCCCCCCCCCCCCCCATTCATAAAACAACTACTTATACCAATATACAGGGTGGCCCCAAAAAACGGAACGGGGCACTTCCCAAAATAAAGTAACAATATGATTATATCCGTCGGATAGGGTGTCTTTTCCAATGAAAAACGATACCAAGAACAGTCATTTTGGTCATGGTGAGTGACACCATGTCAGGTTCCAATTTTTTGTCAATTTTTACCAAGTCAGTGTCTGATAAATCGCACATACTGCCCGGCATAGCATCGAACAAAAAGCAATACGCTCCATAATATGTCTAAATTAGGTCATGTAAGTTCTGCTATTTTCGATGGTATTGCAGCAACCCCATTTATTATTATTATAATTATTATCATTATGTGTTTTCATAATCAACGGCCTCTGGTTCAGCACGCATACACACAAAATCGTTCCAAAGGTTCTCTTTAGTAAATGTGTATTTTGAGCAAATAGGCCCTTTATAAGGACAGGCGAATACACCTGAAGCAAGCCGAACACACGAACACACGCGACCGAAAACATAACCTCCGCAACTCCGTTGGCGGACGTTGGTGGAGGTAATAATAATATAGTAATAATATAGTCCCTGGAATATCAATTCAAGTGGCAGCTGTGAACAAGCACTTCCTATTTATTTCCGGGATTTTTGAATTCAATACCATTTATCAAGTGAGCTTTATTAAGTGGAACGTATTGTAAAACTATTAGGCCCGAGCTTCAATCCGGGCTACAAAGATAGAAATTGCTAAACCGGATTCGCATTGAATCTGATAATGAAGGCAAGGTGTAGTCAAATTACACAGATTCTACATGGTTCAAAGGGACTTAGTAACATTGTCCAAATCCTAAAAACTTACTTCGAACTCTGGTGGTTCTCTCATACCTTATCATATTCATATTAACAATAAAAGCATTGGACAGGTTTTCGGTTCAGATATAAAATTGTCTACGGGATACTTTCATGCCGTGTACAAATTAAGTACAATGAGTGACTATCACGTTGCATTTTTGCTCATATCTTAGCCAAAAAGCATCCAATTAACGTGAAATGTTCACACATTACTTTGTGGACATATCAGATCATTCCAATAAACATTTTATTAATCACTCATCACTGTTTGCACTTGCAAACAAAGTTACTAGATCCCTTTTATAAACAGTTACTGGTAATTGATGTCTTTTCAGCCTTTTGTACTAAAGTTGTGCCACTGATGAGAATTCTGTTTAGATCTATCAACATTACTATTTGTAATATTATTGTTAAATTCTTAGCACATAATGACAAACATGACAAGTAATGTAAACAATACTCATGTTACATTACTACTACTGTAATCACGCTCAAATAAATCGAGATAGAATGTGAATGATTTAATATGTTTAATGTACTATAGAGTGAGTCGATTATCGAACATCTCTCGATACAACGGTCTAGCTTTATCCGCTAAATCGATGACGTCATCAGTTAACTGATCACTCGGAGGAGGTTCTCTGGGAGGGAGGAATGTTGAACTCGCCATGGCAACGCCTGTGTAATTTGTATCGTAGACAAGTTCGTCAGATGGCCATCTCCAACGCTTCGCGGGTTCGACGCCGATTTCCCACTCCAGCAGCGATTCGCTAAACGGCAACTCCATCGCTTCGAAGAACTTCGGCAACACTTTGGCAGGCTTCAACAAGACCTCGGAAGAGTCGAGCACGACCGCCTCGGGATCGACATTTTCTCGGATGTATTTCCAGAGGGCGTACTGGTTTTCGTAGAAAGAATCTGTAGGCATGGCAGGATCGTGTAATCTTAAGTCAAACTGTTGCCCATCAATGTTTTCGGAAAAAAACTCAGAATTTTGAAGGAGTGTCATTCTAGCTTTACGCAACGATGCGAAGACGAGAGAAGGGTCCCGAATGAGGAAGGCATGTCGGAATCCCTCGGGAATGAACTGCGTCCATCCATCGGACAATAGTTGCGGGATGCATTCATCTTTTACAAAGACGTACTTTGATGTAGATGACTCAACAGAGGTCCTGATGTTCGACATACTGGTTTAGAAGAGAGCAGAAACATATTCATGTCGATAGACCAAATAAGTACCACGCTACACACCTTATGGCAATATGGTTGCAAGTGATTTGTCATAAAACAAAGAGTGAGTTAATTTGAGAAATTATGGATCCCAATGAATCGGTGTTTCGAAAATGAAAAAGACACCGGAAAAATAAAAAAATAAAAAACTTTAAGACAGGATCAAGTGTAAAGGGAAAGGCCAGTAGGTTTGTTCCTCTCAAAATCAACTTTAGTGGATAAAACGTATGTGTTATCATTTTAAAGTAAATGCTAACAGTCTGCCATGCATGAATAGAAGAACGATAGCTTGTTTTTTTACAGACTTTTTTTCGGTCAAATACTTAAATAGGGCGCTGAAAGATTGTATCCATTTCTAAAAGTTGTGTTTATGGCTAAAATATATGTTCAGATTAAGATTATCCCAATCAATGACAACAAAAATCAATATAATTATCTCATGCAAACTTACGACAGTCGTTCAGGGGGGAACTGGAACTCGTGTCTCGCCTCCAGCTTGGCAGCCGCCCTGGCGTAGACCTCTTCGTTGCCTTCGTACTCGTGTGGGAGTCGCTCTTGGTCCTCGAACCTCAGCAGACTGGCTGCACTCCCGCAGAAACCAAGCGGATCATACCACACCTCGCACCCGGGCAAGCCCCCCATGCACTTGGTGAACGCCGTGGAGCAAGTGCGTGGCAAGCACCAAAGGATGACTCTGCCTGGTCTCAAGGGCGAAGTGCGACTTTTCTCCGCCATGTTGAAGTTGAGATGGTGCCGTATACAATTTAATTGGTTTAGGGTTACCCGGTGACAAATCAGTCTTTGGAGTTAAGATACAGGACGTGAAAGGGAGGGTTTGAAATGTGTCCAACAAAGATGATAAAACTGTATGATTTACTATTACCAGTCAATCAATAAGCCCACGCTATGCCATCGGCCTTGCTCTACCGTGTACTTTGGAACATATCAGTTAATACAGTTCATGGCAAACAAAGTGCAAACTATTACCGTACAAAGTCTATCTACTACCTGGTGTTATATAATGTTATATAATGAACTATTATAGATTCGGTTTGGAATAACTTTTAAGACTGGCATTGGAATAGATTCATAGCGTTGCATTTATGTCATATTTAAAAGGGTGACTTTTTTTTAGGTCGTTCACTTATTTCAATGACTGTTTTAATGTGACTTTCCCCGCTTGTATTTTTGTCCGGAATCATATGATCTGGCCGATGATTACTAGATTTCGACCAAAGAACAACAATCTTGTACTTGAATATGAGTTGACGTTTGCAAACCATATGGGCTTGTTCAAAAGTCCCCTGCTCCTTAGGCCCTAGGTTATGAGTCGGTTATCAAACATCTCTTGATAAAACGGTCTAGCTTTGTCCGCTAAATCGATGACGCCGTCCGTTAACTGAATATTCGAAAGAGGTTCTTTGGGAGGCAGGAACTTTCCCGTCACCATGAAATCACTCAGGAAACAATCGTTGCAGACAAGTTGGTCAGATGGCCACCTCCATTGCTTGACGGATTCGGCCCCGCTCTCCCATTCCCGTATAGCGAATCGCTATGGCAATCCCATCGCTCCGCAAAACTTCGGCAACACTTCGGCAGATTTCGACAAGACCACGGAAGCGTCGAGCACGATTGCTTCGGGGTCAAAGTTCTCCTGAATAAACCTCCTGATGGCGAATTGCTTCCAGTCATCTGTCATCAGTCAGAGACGGGAAGTAGCATTCTTCCTTTACAAAGACGTACTTTGATTTTGAAGACTCGAGCGAGGTTCTTATATCCAACATCCTGGTAGGAAAAGAGCAAAATGTAATATATTGGGTTCACAAAATAAAACAAAACAAAACAAACCGAATGTCTGTTAGAAATTGTCAGTTTTAAAGACCATTCGTGGCCGAAATCAAGACCACTAGTTGAGTTGTGTTAACAGGGGGGGGGGGGGGGGAGGTGGGGGCGTGGGGGTGGGCGCTTCAGTCAAGGCCGATCGTGGCCCGGGACCGAGACTACTGGTTAAGATGGCCGGATAAAAATAAAATAAATAAATATCTTGAATTTGTTTCCGATTTGCTTTCCTTCTTGTTGTTGTTATTGGGGTGGGGGGTGGGGGTGGGGGTGGGGGCGTACGCACCCAACGTCCCCCCTCCTTTGCCCTGGCTATGGGCCTGCTGATTATTCCCCTCATCCTTCCCATATTGTCTGGCAATAGTTACGAGTGGCCTGACTTTCCCCTTTTTTGTAATCATCTTGATATGATAATTAACCATGAAGAATAAGATCCAGTCTTGATATAATCACTCTTTTTTCTCTTTTACAAGCCAAAATTCAGTAGAACTTCGAGATGATTGCGGTAATAAAAACAGAAAATATCACAATCAAGAGCTAGCCTGATCCATTCAAATGTTGCTCATAATTATGTAGTTTAAGTCCTAAACACTGTGTAACTCTATTTGCACCTTAAAGGGTGAGATATTTGGCCATTCATTTGATATGAGGGATGCACTTGCCCCAGAATAAATCAGTGAGGCCCCTACTTTGTTACTCTGAAAACAGACAATGATCTGTTCCATCCATACTCACGATAGTCGTTCGGGAGGTAGTGCTACCTTGTATCTCGCTCCCACCTTGGCCGCCGCCCTGGCGTAGACGTCTTCGTTGCCTTCGTGCTCGGATGGGAGAAGCTCCTGGGGGTGTTTCACAAAGATCCTAAGTTGAACTTAACTCTAAGTTGGACTTAAAAACTATGGTAAGCCATTTGTATCCTTCAAATAAAACATATTAAAAAGCAAAAATGCAAGTATTTTAGACTTTTCATAAATTTTACATCAAGAACATGATATCTCCTTAATAATGATTTGAATCAATTATGCCTTACACAAAAACTTGTACAACCTTTTTTTTCAAAGAAACAAGACTTTCCATAATTTGTAAGTTCAACTTAGAGTTAAGTTCAACTTAGGATCTTTGTAAAACACCCCCTGGTCCTCATTCCGCAGCATACCCAGCGGATTATACCACACCTCGCACCCGGGCAGGTCTCCCATGCACTTATAGTGAACGCCGTGTAGCAGGTACGTGGCAAGGATGACTCTGCCTGGTCTAACGTGTCTGCGGGACTTAGCGCGCCCTTGCTCCGCCATTTTGAGGTTTAGATGGTGCACCCAGTACAATTGGAGTGGCGTAATCTTTATCCGATGTCCAGGAATATTGGAGCTGAGCTGAAGCAGAATAGCACCTGATAAATTGGGTTGGTTTGAACTGTGCTAGATGGGCAATGAGCATTGAGTTGGGAATTAATATTAGTAAGTAACTTTTGTTGAGTTTGAACTGCAGAAGGCCTTACCAATGACCCAGATTTGAACCATTTTTCTCTGAATAATCTAGTGGAACATTATTCGACGACAAAACAAGTGTTGTACAGTGTGTTCACGAATGTTTATGGGGTCATTATTTTCATCTTTCACGCATGACAGTATGCGTAATGCGTGTGTGTGGGTAGGTATGTGAAGTGAGTCATGTACAATTAAGTCACTCAAATTATTATAGTCTTGTTTGTGTGTCTATTCTGACATGTGGCATATCAATACACTACATACAGTAATCTAAGCATACAAGCAATGATACGTATCAGTAAGGAAACGAACGCAGGAAACATGAGGACAAGCACGCATGCAGGAAACGCATCATTTCAATCGTGTACATTTGTTTACGTTTACGTGCATGTATAATCGACGATGTGTACTTTGTCCATTAACATGTTCTCCACTAAATGTTGAAATCCCTATATAGTTAATCAAGGGTCAATAAGGTTCCCGAAGGTAAATGGTTAACAAAACAATGGTTGTTCTGTCGAACCACGCATGGACCAAGAAACCCACCAAAATTGAATTTATAGATATGTGTGCTCATTTTCCACTCGATGTGTACTTGGTCATCAGGCACAGTACAACTCAACCATATACATAGTACTCCATTTCAACTCCATGCAAGCTCGTTGGCCATTGAGTACAGTTCCATCAAAGCCAATTTCTTTGTGCACCATCTCAACTTCAAGATGGCGGAGCAAAATCTCGCTGGGACATATAGGCCAGGCAAGGTGATCCTTTGGTGTTTGCCACGTACATGCTCCACGGCGTTTGCCAAGTGCATGGGAGGCCTGCCCGGGTGCGAGGTGTGGTATGATCGGTTGGGTTTCAGCTCGATTGCAGCCAGTATGCTACGGTTCGAAGACCAGGAGCGACTCCCGCCCGAGTATAAAGGCAACGAAGACGTCTACGCCAGGGCTGCGACCAAGATGGGAGCAAGATACAACATGACATTCCCCCCTGAACGACTTTCGTAAGTAACAATGACAGTGCATCATTTTTTTTTTCTCGACAAGATAACCAAGAATTTAAAAAGGAGGTGATCATGTGGATGATCTTATCAATGCTCATGAGCCGCTTGGAAGGAATGTTCCCCAGGGATTGGAGATGGTACACACAACATGTGCAGACTGACATTATATCCTATGACCGGGTAATGTAGTGCAAAGTGCTTAGATATGATAGTGTATCAAATTAGTACCTGTATAAATCGCACCTATTATTATTCAGCCAAAGCTCTTGGTGGCATGGGTGTTGTCATTTCGCATCGGCATGCATGTACACACATGACGCATGATTGTTTACAATGTCGCAAATAAACAAATCGCATTTATGTGTTCGTGAACATAATAGTCCGAATTCTTATTAGTGGCGTATACGTTTAGTCCAGGATAAAAGGTCAGCAATTACCATAATTTGTTAACATGCCGCACCTGTGAAATTTGACCATGTTGACTAGCCCTTGGTCTTCGTTATCAATGCAAATCCCTTAAAAGGCATCCAAGTGTCACTCCATGATTATTACTTGTGACCGGTTATGACTACAATTTCAAGCGACCCTTTGACCTAATGCCTCAAACAGAACTAGAAGGATTACTTGAATAAGAAAATAAACGGTTACAGTATTCCCGGGTGGCACATGGCAACTACAATGGTCTAGTGAAATTCCACAGGTAGCTAATTTAATGCATTCCATCTGAAAATTTAAAGCAGTCAATCATGTTTGGTATTGATTAAATATTGAGCCTGCTTTTTAAATTTTGCTTTGTTTCGAACCAGGGTGTCCACCATCAAGACCTTACAAGAGTCATCCCAATCAAAGTACGTCTTTGTGAAAGATGACTGCATCATCCTGTCTCTAATTTCAGACGACTGGACGCAGGTCATTCCCGAAGGATTCCGACATGCCTTCCTCATTCGGGACCCTTCTCTCGTCTTCTCATCGTTGCGCAAAGCGAGAATCAAACTTCTGTCAAAAGATGTCGATGAACATACGTTTGACTTAAGGGTGCACGATCCCGTTGTCCCTGCAGATTTGTACTACCAAAATCAACACGCCGTCTGGAGGAATATCCGAGAGAATGTCGATCCCAATACGGTCGTGATCGACTTTTCCGAGGTCTTGGCGAAACCCGCCGAAGTGTTGCCGAAGTTCTGCAAAGCGATGGGCTTGCCGTATAGCGACTCGCTGCTAAAATGGGAAAGCGGGGCAGAATCCGTGAAGCGATGGAAGTGGCCAAGCGACGATCTTGCCTACGAACAAAATTATCTAAGTGTTTCCATGGCGACGGAAAAATTCCTTCCTCCCAGAGAACCTCCTCCGGGTGATCAGTTAACAGATGACGTCATTGATTTAGCAGGCAAAGCTAGACCTTTCTACCAAGAGATGTTTGATAGCCGACTTAAAGCATAAGCATACGGGGCGCGGACTTTTGGAAGACGCATTATGTCGAGCTAACGTCAACAATTGTCAACTTTTATGCAAGGGAGAACGTGTTTTTCTTTGTTCAAACGACTATAGTGTAAACCCAGCTTTTTATTTTGTTTGCTGTGTCAATATGGGAATCTATGCTTTACTAGTCAATATTGTTTATTGTAAATCAATAGTGCTATTGAACAGCCGATATTTTGCACCGTTTTGCTTTTGATTTGCAATGATTAATATTAATTGATATAACAAACGTTCAAAGTACACTGCAGAACAAGGTCAATCGGATATAGCGTAGGTTTGTAATCGGGTGATGGGGACAGGCAATATGTATTGCGGACCTTTTTTAACCCCTTTGGCCTCACCTCCCCCCCCCCCCCCTCCTTTCTCCCCCTTTCAATCAAAGTATGTTTGATAGCCGAACTAATACATAGACGTAAGGGGCAAATACAGACTCAGTTGTTTTGTCTACATCCAAACTCCTCAAAACAAAACTGCAATTAAATTTGTACCGTTGGTATAATTCTCGCTAATACAGCATTCTACTGAAATTTATTACCATTGACATGCTTGTTAATTTCTCTGTATTTTGATTCTCCGTTTCGTTGATGCCCAATTTGTAATGATTTGTAATGAAGCACAAGGTCACGGGGGCACTTGCCTTATACAATATTTTAAAAATACAAAAAATATATAAGGTGTGCCCCCCCCCCCCCCCCCCCCATAACTTGCGTGTTCCCAATCAGTCCGACCATACTACAGCTCTGTGTGTACCCCAAACAGAAGGTACTGCTCTGTTATAGGTAGCGTGGGTGAAGACAACCCCATAAGAAGACCGCTACATTACAATATTATATCACGGTTCAGTCGCTGAATAATTTTCATTTAATAGTTTTGTCTACACTGAAAGTGAAAAGTTGGCATTTTGCTTTGCGCAATCTACTGCACACCAGCATTCCATTATGCATGAGTTACTATATCTAATACTAGTACAAGGTTTTAGCCACTTGTATTATATTTGAGCAACACAAAAATAGTTCCATTTGAATAAATACGCCTGTTTGATTTTAAAATGTTAATTAAATTAACATTTTACATTGGTTTTGAAGTCATTCAAATCGTTTTATACTGCACATTTTTGTTTTCAGACAACTGTCATTAGCTAGAGCCCGCCTATCCTTGACAGTTTCAAAAGCCAACCAACATAGTGAAAGAGAAGTGTGAAAGCTCCAAGTGATTTTGGTCGAATTTGACAAAATTAATGGATCACTTTGAAAGTCACTCACAAATCCTACGATGCTGCTGCAGCAGTCTGGAACTCACCGAAAGTCAAATAACAGCGGTAATGAGAAACTCAATCTGTGTACATCTTTTTGATGAAGAGCGCCATCATGTATTATACTTGTCAATGAAACCACTGGATAGCCCCGAAATAAAAACAAATCTCTATACTGTACAATCGTCGTGTCACCCCGTCTCCTATATGTGAAGGATCTTCTTAATGCCCATTAGCCGCTTGGAAGGAATGCTCTTCAGGAAGTGGAGATGGTGTACACAATGTGTGCTGGTTTGCATTGTATCCTATGATCGGGGGTAATACTATCATTGTAAAGTGCTTAGAGATGAGTATCAATCATATTTGGCGCTATATAAATCGAGTATATTATTATTATTATTATTATTTCTCGCAACTTCCCTGTTTCACATTCCTTATCTCTCCCCTCGTCTATTTAAATTTGAATTTAAATTTCATTATTATCAAAACGATGCTGTTTTTTCCCTAGACGACTCGATTTTTTTGTGATTCACGGTTACCTTACACGCGTTATATGAAATTTGACATTTCTATCACATCTACACTGTTGCCCATAAAGTTGGAATATTTTGTTTAGATCCAACTTCTTTCCTTTTCCTATTTTTGCGCCCCATGAATCATTTTAGACTAAGTATAACATATATAATGAATAATGTGTCCAAACTACCAAGGTACATTGAATGCAGGGGCGTCGATCCGTTTTTGCGATTGGGGGGGGGGGGGGGGCAAATTTGAATATTTTTCAAGAATGACCACTGAGAGAACTAAAAGCCCCACACTGGCATGCCCGGAAGTTTTATTATGCGCTTATTGAAAGTGTCTTGATGGCTCGAAGACCTGACTTTGGGGGCACCCACAATTGGGGACAATAATGGGGGTCTAGGGGGTGGAGCCCCCGGAAGCTTTTAGATTTCAGACATGTGCAACTCATATCATGGGTGTTAAACTTGTATAAAATAGTATACTCGTAACGTATTTTTAAAGGGCATAGCGAGGAAAAGATTGAGCCTTGCATGAGATGGATCCACGTGATCCTGTATACTATAGAGCCATCGATATAGTCTAGTACATTGGGCTCCCATGAAACTAAGCAAGGGCGTCAACAACTTTTCAAAAGTGGAGGAGAGACATTGCGAGGAAGCGAAGCGACCGAGCGTGGGAGGGTGTGGGAGGGGGTGTCCCCCTCCCACAGTAGGGAGCTTTTGTATTTTGGGCGTGAAATTGTGCGATTTGGTGAACACCTGAGACAGAAATTTCACGTAATATGAAGTATATAAGTATGGAACCAAACATACATAATGACAAAGGGAGGGGGACAATCTCCTCCACTTTCAAATGTGGGGGGACATGATATTCCAATTTGATTTGCGTTCAGCGCATATGGACCGAATCGACTGAAAGATATATTTCAGATTATATTATTTTCTGTGACGGTGTGCTATCTAAAGATGAGAGTTGAATAAACTTCGTTTGAGAAATTACACTGCCCAACACATTTCGAAAGGTGAGTTCCCGCAACCAAAATGAAACTTGCAATATGAGAAACTGTATGCGCGCAAAAACGAGATTTACAGTCCTTTTCAAACTAAAGAACGGCTATTTTGAAGATTAATTATTGATAAATGTGTCTTTCCCCTCTTTGGCATTATATCACTCGATTTTTTTCTTCCTCATTTTCGGAATTATTGGGGGGGGGGGGGGGGCGAAATGATATGTTCGCCCCCCAATATTTTCATTGGGGGGGGGGGGGGGGGTGATCGACGCCCCTGATTGAATGGTTGCATACATTTGCATTGGTAAACAGCCAATCAGCATTGAGCATTGCAGCTGTTGCCATGGAAGTTACAATAATTGGATACTTACAACAATACGTGCCTTCGCACTTGTTGCGATTGCAAGATCACGTGACAAAATTCTAGTACGGCCAGTTCGCCAAACGACCTAGCAGCCGACGCTTTGTGTATAATGTCAATGGACCCTTCACTTCCTGGCATGACACCCGAAACTAAATGAAGATATTTATTCATGAATATTAATTTCATGACACTTTCAGTGCTAATTATGCAAAGAGAACAACATCTGTCTAACATTTCCAACAAATTCGATCATTTCTGTCACATTGTAATGCAACAAACTGAATTTTAATGAACATATTTCGAAACTCGAATGCCACTTATAATCACACGGCTCGCGGCGCACTGCATTGCATGCAATCAAGGTGCATGCAGTTCTGTCTGCATTGTGCGTACATGTACCCGGGCCGCACCCGGGCCGTACGTGCTATGTTTCGCTCGGGAAACTGCAACAAACACAGTCTCAAATGAAGGGTAAGACTTGTCTTTGTATGGAAAAGCATTGAAATGTATTTTAGATATTCCATACTAGGGGGAAATCATATCAAGTTTGTCAGAAATGAATACTTAGTAGTTAAATGTGGGTTTGATCGGGTTCTTGATTTCGTTCTGCAGTTATACGAAACACGAAACCAATGGGCCCAATTACATACGTTTGCGTGCAATGTACGGCGCGACAGGCATGCATGCAAGAAGAAAGGAGAGTCATTTTTGTCAATCAAACTCGAGTTGTATCCTTGAATTTTAAACAAACGATCGTATTTCTTGAATAATCTGAAAATGTATGTTGTTCTCGATATATGTTAGGCAATGACAGTGTTATAGAGTTGATATTCATGAATAAATATCTTCATTTAGTTTCGGGTGTCATGCCAGGAAGTAAAGGGTCCATTAACATTATACACAAAGCGTCGGCTGCTAGGTCGTTTGGCGATCCGGCCGTACTAGAATTTTGTCACGTGATCTTGCAATCGCAACAACTGCGAAGGCACGTATTGCAACAGTTTTATGAAATGGGCTACTGGTCTAACGTGTCTGTGGGACCTTGCTCCCGCTTGCTCCGCCATTTTGAGGTTTAGACGGTGCACACAGTACAATTGGAGTGGCGTAATCTTTACCCGACGTCCAAGCATATTGGAGCTGAGATGAAGCACAGGATATGGGTTTGAACTGTGCCAGATGGGCAATGAGCATCGAGTTGGGAATTATTAGTAAGTAACTTACCAATGACCTAGATTGAACATTTCGTCACGTATTGGAATTAATGTGTGTATATGACAGTATGCGTATGTGTGTGTGTGTGTGTGTGTGTGTGCGTGTGTGTGTGTGTGTGTGTGCGTGTGAAGGTAAAATGCGTGTAAAATGCGGTAAAATGCGGTAAAATGCGTGTGAAGGTAAAATGTGAAGGTAAAATGACAAAAGATTAATGTTTTAAAGTTTTGAAAGAAATGAAATGGAATAAATCCCCTGGAAATGATGGTTTTTCAGTGGAATTTTATTATACATTTTGGCCAATAATAGGGGATTTGTTGGTAGAAGTATTGAATGAAACATATGTAAGGGGAGAATTAACGGTATCTCAAAAACAAGGGACAATTACATTGATAGAGAAAGAGGGAAAAGATGCGATGCATATTAAAAAATTATAGACCCATTACGTTGTTAAATGTAGATTACAAAATATTATCGAAGGTTTTAGCAACTAGGATGAAAAAGGTTTTAACTGAAATAATTCATTATGATCAGGTGGGATATATAAAAGATAGGAATATTGGGGAAGCGGTTCGATTAATAGAGGATATATTATTTTATTCTAAGCATTCCTTGGAGCAAGGACAGGGTTTTTTGATTGCGGTAGATTTTGAAAAAGCTTTTGATTCTGTGTCTCATCAATATTTATTGAAAGTGTTAAAATTGTTTGGTTTTGGTGATTCGTTTTGTTCTTGGGTGAAGATATTATATAATGGTATAGGCAGTTGTATTATGAATGGGGGGTATTCCACTGGTTATTTTAATATAGAAAGGGGGGTCAGACAAGGTGATCCATTGTCGCCCTATTTGTTTTTGGTTGCAATAGAATTATTGGCACATGAAATAAGGAGGGACAAAATAATTAAAGGGATATATTTTGGGGAACATGAAATAAGACAAGTATTGTATGCAGATGATATGACAATTTTTTTGAAAGACATAGACTCAATAAGAAGGTTGCAATATATATTTGAAGAATTTGAAAAAGTTAGTGGTTTAAAGGTGAATAAGGAAAAGACACATTTTATGTATATGGGTGAGGAAACTGGAAAACCAGATTGGCCTTTATTTGGAGAATTTGTTAGGGTAGTACAAATTTTAGGTGTTAATTTTTCAGTCGATTTTAGATTAAAAGATGATTTAAATTACAAAGAAATATTAAGTAAAATAAAAAACTTTTAGGTTGGTGGAAACAGCGGGATTTGACTATCATGGGTAAAATACATTTATTGAAAACGTATGCATTAACAAAATTAAATTATGTTTCATCCCTCCTTGTTGTCCCTTTATGGGTTTATATAGAGTGGAGAAAATATCATTTGAATTTATATAAGGAGGGAAAGATCGTATAAAAAGAAAAATTATGTATCAGAATTATAATTATGGTGGAGTTAAAATGATTGATTTTGAAATATTTGTTAGAACGCAGCGTATAATGTGGGTAAAACGACTTTTATATGGCGAAAGAAATTTGGGATGGAAGTTATTTTTTGATTATAGCTTAAGCTCAGTTGGAGGAAGGCTAATTTTTTTATGTGATTATGAAATGAAAAAGATGAAATTTATGTTAAAGATTCCACCTTATTATTTGGAAATGTTGAAAGCTGGGCAAGAGATTAATAGTTTAAGGCTTTTTAATGGTTGCATGAATCCAATTATTTGTAATAATAGGAACATATATATAAAGAATAAGACTGTATTTGATAAAGAGTTATTAGAACGAGGGATCGCTATGTTGAATCACATTATTGATAATGGACATGTTAAACCCGTTGCATATTTTTTAAATCATGGTATGACAGGTGAGAATTTGCTTACAATAATTGATATATTTCATGCGATTCCGAGAGATTGGACAAATGATTTAGGTTTGATACAATTTTGTGAGGTAGACTTAATTAATTATAATATAAACTTACATATTTTGGAAAAAACATTAAGCTTTAAGGATGTACCATCAAGAAAAATATATGATTATTTTATTCGAGAATTGCAAAAGTCATATGATTTACAAATAAGGGATGGACAAAATAGTTATAATTATACAGATAAAGAATTAAGTGAATGTTTTTTTAGACCACGAATAACATTAATGATAGGGAGGCAGAGAGAGTTTCAATTTAAGTTACTGCATGGGGCAATTTATACTAAAGAACATTTATTTAGATTTGGATTTGTTGAAGATAATTTATGTTCGTATTGTAAACAGGAAAGGGAAACATATTCACATATATTTTTGTTTTGTTTAAATGTAAAATTGATATGGCAAGCTTTGATACAACGTTATGAGTTAGATGAATTGAAGGACTTAAATTGGGTAGATATATATGTTGGACTGTCGGGTAATTCAAATAGAATAACAATGTGTAACACTATAATTTTTATGGTAAAATATATTTTATTTGTATTTAGAAAAGAGGGTGTACTACCAACCATTGATAAAATACAGAAACTCTTATTAGATTATAAGGTTCAAGAAGAGAAAATAGCAATTAAAATGGGGAAATTAGGGCTACACTTACAAAAATGGGAAACAGTTAAAGTATAATAAGATTTCATTTGTAAGGCAGATTAGAATAAAATGTTTGTATACGATATTTCTCCCGTGAGCTTGTCACATTCAAAAGTATCGATAATTAGTTATTTGTAAAAAATTATTTCTAAAGGAATCTGAGCAGATTACCGACCAGGTGTGAGCGAGTGAGTATGCAGGGGAGGGGTGGGGGGGGGGGGGGGGGTAGGGGGTAGGGGGTAGAGGGTGTTTGTTTTGTTTTGTTTTGTTGTTTTGTTTTTTCTTCTTTTTATCATAGCTTAAAAAACCTCCAATTATTATTATTCGTTTGAAGTTTATAATTATGTGATGTAAGATTTGTAATTGTTTATGTATGTAAGGTAATTATTTATACTTTCTTTCATTAGAATTGTAATTTGTTTTATTCTCTGTTGAAGATGTTCACATTGGACATATTTTGTTTATGTATATTCAATTGTAAATATTTTAATTTGGAGGAATAAAAAATCATTTAAAAAAACAAAAAGTGTGTCTGTTTGTGTGTGCACGTTTAAGCGTGTGCGTGTATACTTGTATGTGCATCTCCTTAATCACAAAAAACATTACATTCGACACATACAAGCATATATTTACTTGTGCAAACATGAATACATAAACAAATTTCCAAACTCATATTTATTTGCTTGGATACAAGGACAAACATTTGATTACAGGGAAAAACATTTACTAGCAAATTAATACAAACACAGAGACACCAATTTGCATGATATTTTACAGTAACTGTGCTCGGTTTATTTAAAAATAACAGGTAGGTAAAAGCAATACAGTACTACTTGAACAAAAAAAAACGGACAATGACGAATACAAAGCAGCATTTTAACTAATTGGTCATATCTGCTGTTATAATTTGAAACATCTAACCAAATTTTAAAATGAATGGACCTATAGGTTTCTAAAAACGAAAAATAAAAACAAGTTATCCGTGTCCTTTTTGCATAAAACTGTTGCTCGGTCATGATCTTGTTTTGATGATAGCGGGATTGATGATTTGTTAGGAATACATGTAAGGGAAATGATCTTTTTGATGTAAATATATGCTCGGTATTCTGGTTTAAATCATAATGGAAATGATGATTAAGCAGGAACCGTGAATACAAGTAAGGACAATAATTATGAGCAATATGTACAATTTCCTTTACAAGTACATACATGATTTTGGGGAATTTTCAAACAAACTCTATCAAGTATAGAAAAGTGTTTCCCCGCTCAATTTGACACTTTTTTCAAACGAATTCATTAGGGGTCCTTCAAATTCACGCATTGCCGTGTAATTGTTAGTATCGGTCTTTCAAATTCCGAGCAAGCGAATTCATGCATACGCATAAGCTTTCGTGAATGGACACAGGGGTTCATTTATGGGCACTCGAATTCGCGAATGTGCAGCCAAATGTCAACTTGGTGCATACAAATTAACGCTTCATGTCCTTTCACGAATTTGAATGACCGAAGAGGCGCCAGCGTATAAACTACATGCCAATTTGAATGACCACTGATGAAAAAAGGTATGCTCTTTGTGCAAATTCACTTGCTCCGACGTGATTTTGAACGACTATTTACGAATTCGAATGCTGCTTTGACTCGGCGATCGCAAATCGCGCGAATTCGTTTGCTCCTATTATCAATTTGAATGACACAATCGCGAAATTGAGCGGGAAAACCTATATTAAAATTCACGCTCTTGATTATAAGTAAACATGATTCAATATTCTTCATTGTTTAATGATATTTCTCATGAATTTCTGGCTGAAAGATTGTCTATAGTACATTTAGTTTATAAACTGATCTGGCGCGTAGTACTAACATTATCTTGGATAAAACATATGAAATATCTTGTTAAAGTAAAGATTTATTGATTATAAATTGAGTCGAATTTGGTATGATTGTGAAGGTAATCTTGTACTTTACAAGCCTCGAGCAATTTGGATTTAAAAAAAATATTTAATATGAGTTGACGAATCGAAATTGTAAATGAAAGAAAATCACCCTCCAACCAAGGCCCAAACTACACTCGGAACTCGCCGCTTAATATTGACGTAGGCCTGGGGACCATTAAGCTCTACGTATCGATTGCTCATGCGCGATCGCCACTGCATATATCTCGTTTGCGTGCAATGTTTACAACCACATCGCTCGCTCGTTTTATTCCATCTCTTGTTTCGACTGAATCAACTCGAATGGCGGACGACCTGAATTTAGAATTGAGTTTTGAAGCAGAATATGAGCTAGATGAGACAGAAACAGCTCCTCAAGTTTGAATACTAAATCTTACATTGTATTCGTATTCGGATACTTCACGCGAACGATCGGGATAAAATCAGACATGGAGTTACTCCTTTTCGCTAGGTAAACATTATTCCTTTTCTATCGAAATCTCACATATCATTTTCAAGAATCTTACAACTATTGGCATATGGTTGAAGTCTTAAATATCACATTTGGGGTAAAATATAAGTTCATAGATCACTTTAATACAAAAGCAAATAACGAACAATCTTCTTCTTCTTCTTCCAATTTAAGTACAGACCGCCGTTGGCGTATTATCGTACTATCGCGCGCTAGGCTCAAGGGAGCCTAACCTGCGCCACCTCCTTCTTGAATATATCCAAGGAGGTGCTTCCAACTATCTCTGATGGCAGGGCATTCCACAGCCTAGTTGCATCAGGGAAAATGACTTTTGGTAGACTTGGTTTCTTGCGTAGGGTATTTGAAACTTGTCCGGATTCCCACGGGTTGAAGGACCAGTGGTTGGTATAAAGTAGGTGTTTGGTGGGATGTCTATCATGTTGTGGACTATGCTGTAGACCATACATACTTTTTGTTGAGCCCTTCTCTCCTCTAGTGAGGTCCACTTGGTCTCAGCATATCTTCAACGGGGAAAGGCGCATCGGTGATGAGAGAGAGTATTTTACGAGCCAAAATTAATGGCATTCTTAAAGACATACATTATCCCTGTGGTGCAGAAGACGATAGCATCCGGTGAAGGACACTTCATGTAATACCAGGCACGCTGAGGTATCTTTATCTTGACACCATCAAGGATTGTCTCCACCAACACTCCATCCAGTGTGTACCTCTTGATCGTCACCGTGGACTTCGATTCATGAATCTCCGCTATGTAGAGGTTGTCATCTTTGTCAACAGCTGGAAATATACGGCAACCATCGCGTTTAATAAGAGCTATCTCTTTGCTATTTTCATCCAGCACACTAACACCTGTGTCAGACATGATGACAAGACGGCCGCAATTCGTATTGTGGACCTGATGTGGTGTTGATGATACTTTTATTTCTCTAATAGGATCGCCTCCATCAGGGCTGAAAACTTGAATCAGCTTCTCATCCCAGTACGCTACATAGATATGGTCCTTCCCATCGCTGTCTATCATCATCTCCGATTTAGTATCTGTTGTTTTGAATTCATTCAGCGTGCTTTTGCCATCAGCATCAAACAGTTTGACGCAACCTTTTTTTAGTACTGCAGCAAAGCGTCCATCAGACAGAACTGTGACATCCCGTAGGCCTGTGCTTAAGTCAAGTTTCCCAGGAGTCCTCAACCCATCCAGGAAGAACTTATCAGTGGGATATTGATTATAATACCCGATCAACACGCTTTCAGGTGACAGGACAGCCAGTCCATTCATGGGTTCAACTTCATAATTCGGTAACTTTACTTCATTGATCAAACCCCACTTTTTGTCAGCAGCTAATCGGCCCATACGGGCTATGTCCATTGCTGGATCATGGAATTCTACACGTGCGGCTGTGCGTTTAACATTTCCTGGTATGTCGTGTGACTCTCTGATCCAGCTCTGACTGGTCTCAAGCAGCTCTTCCAATTTTGTTATCAAGTGTTCGTGTGACACCAGTGCGTCTCCCTCGAGACAGCTGTGCCCCTCTCGACATTCCAGGATGTCTTGAGCAGTTGAAACTTGTGAAGACATCTTCAGTGCTGCTATCTTTATCAAATCAAATTTCTCTTCGCACGATACATCGATCGCCTCAACGTCTGCTTTCAGAGTTTCCTTCCGCCCCTCAAGTTGTCTCTGGAGTTCCGCAAAGGTGCGATCGATATGTTGAAGCACCTCCTGCAACGATGCTTTCGCGTTTCTCCGTTCTTGCTCTGCTTCCCTGATGTATGCTTCCAAGTTACCTTTCTCGTTTTCGCATCGCCTCACCAGTCCAGCAATCTTTTCTCGCATCTCCCTTTCAACTTCTGCACGTTTCACGATTTCGTGATCCCTTAAGTTGTGATTCACGATCGTACACTTGTGGCAGATAACTGCATGGCAATCCGCACAGTAGAATTCTCGGGCCTCGGAAGTGTGCTCAGAGCACTTGTCAAACTGATGGACAGCAGTGCTCCACACACCACTCTGTATATCCTTCACAGATACCACTCGGTGACCTTTGAACATGGTCTGTTCAAATAGTTTATGGCCTGCTAGACAACGCTCGCATAGGTACATGTCGCAATCGCAGCAAAATATCACAGCGTATGAGTCGAAGTTCTCTGTTTCCTTCTCTTCCGGTTTCACCCCGCACTGGGAACATCTTGGGCGATCGTCGTACAGCTTCCTGAGCGGGTTCGAGGAGTCGTTGAATTCCTCGACGAGGTTGTTGAGGGATACGTTTGACGGTAGACCCGGGACTCCTTCTGCGCCGAGCTCCGTCTCTTGTCGACACAGCGGACACAGCATGGACATTGACTCCTGCTCTGGTTGTTGAGGGTGACATTCGTGGTATCTAAAGAGATGAAAACATGTTTTCAGTGTTTAACAAACGGCTTTATGATCATTATCAGGAGGTGTGGGCTGTCGGGTGAAAACATTGCCCACTTACATTTTTACCTCTGACATTTTTTTCCCCCACAGGAATTGCTTCCTTTAACATTATTTCCTCTGATATTTGTCCTAATTATGACATTGTTACAGTGGGCATACCAGTCGTGCAACTAGGGTTACTTGGTTAACATCAAAGGCTACGTCCCTCGGATGTGACGATTAAAGGCGGTCTATGCCATTAGAAATCAAATGTGACTGAGCATGTCGGTAATAATTATCATATTTACCCCCCCCCCCCACCCCCTAATTATAATTTTGCGGATAAGAGGGGGCATAATAGGGTGCAATTGTCCAGGGTATATCATAAATAGCTGTTAAAGATTATAATGATCCGCGGGGGAAATAGTAATAGTGATAATAGGGGTTTTAATAAGATTGAGATCACGGGTGAAATGGTCTTATAGGGATCATCAACCCGGGGCCTGAAACTGCCCTGTGATGTTTTTTGTTAGGATGGTTATTATTTGGTTGGTTATCGACCATGGACAGTGTTAGGGAATTAATCTTCAAAATCATAAACATGATAAAGAAAATAATGAGAGGTTGCGGCACTAATGAAATATCTACGACATACAGATATCGACCTACCTCTCCAGGCATTTCCTGCAGAAGGTGTGTCCACATTTGAGTAGCGTGGCCTGCTCGAACACATCCAGACAGAGCGAACACATAAGACTCTCCATCTCCTTGGAAGGCTGGGGATTACTGGAAGCCATGTTTGAGTTTGTAATGTACACGGTACTAGCAGTAAAGACACCAAGTAAGATGAGACATACTCAGATCAAGATCCAGTGCAGTCAACAAGACACTTCGTAGTTCGTACTGTACACGAGCTCATGTTAAACGCCTACGCATATAGATACTAGTCTTAATTTATGACATACAAGTCAACCGACCCCGAAGCCTAGTCCTTCCCGTACCAGGGTTTTTCAGAGGGATTTGGCTTCAACAACGTACTTGTTTGGTTCCTTTCCTTTCAGACCAAGCACAATTAGTCAATGTCACTGGATAAAAGTTCCAAGATTGTTGGGCAAATGGTATGTTCCTATACTAAGTCAGATAAACATACCATTGTTAATGGTCAAATACAGACGGTTCTACAGCAATCAATATTAATATAGCCCACAACAGTGTAACACACATAGTCACAACATGCTCGATTTGGATCCTTGTGTTTACCTGACCCTGTTCGTCTATACGTACGACGAGTCACAAAAAAGCCAGGAAGATAATATGTTCCTGAAACTTGAATGATTCAATCACAACATGGTGAACTGCATATGAAAGACAGGGCTCCAACACACAAGCAAGGGATACATGTGAAGCATAATAACGTTTCCCTTTATTTCTCTCCAATGCACCAAACGAATACAGATTATGAAATGTTTACAATATGTGCAATACCCAAAACCAGCCGTGCATGGCAAACAGATATGAATTTCCTCAATGGGTTTTCCCCGACCCCCAGCGTAGAGTCATGTGATCACAATGTATGGACGGCCGTTTCTATCAAATATGATCATGCTCTTGCACTTACCCTTCGTCGTGTTAATAGTGATTCAGGGCAGATCATATCTGAGGGGTAGACAGGATAGGACAAGACTTGGGCATGTTGGGTGAGCAAAGGAAGGGCAAGATTTGCAACAAGGGAAGTGGTCCTAGTGTCTACTGGAACAACACTCGATCTGGGGGTGAGCAATAAGAGGGGAAGCTAGGGGGTCCTATACTATATTAAGCTGGAATAACACTTTGCATGGGGGTTGGGGTGTGAGCAAAAGGGGGCAAGATTACCTGCAGGGAAGAAGGTACAAGAAAGTAGGAGCGAATCTACGGGAACAACACTCGGCTCGGGGTTCGGGGGCGGGGGCGGGGGCGGGGGCGGGGGCGGGGGCGGGGGCGGGGGTGGGGGAGAAGGGGCAACATATTTAACATGGGAAGGGGTCCTTGTAGGTTGAATAGGTTGAAACACACATTCACTCACCTGGACACACATCAAACACACTCAATTCGATACAATTACAAACACATTCACATACCACATTAAAACACAAACATACCTGGCTTCACTCAGACATATACAAACTATTTTAAATAGTTTGTATATGTCCGAGTGAAGCCAGGTAGGCTATGTCATGAACAAATTTTGTTCATGCCATTCATTCACATTCACACAAACAAATACTTTAATTGAAAAACATAAACACATACATTTGTATATCTTCACCTTGACATACATCAAACATAGGTCCATGACCAGACCAGGCAGGGTCATAATACATTCCATCTGAAAATTTCAAGCAGTCAATCCTGCTTGGTATCGATTAGATATTGAGCCTGCTCTTTGAATTTTGCTTTGTTTCGAACCAGGGTGTCCACCATCAAGACCTTACAAGAGTCATCCCTATCAAAGTACGTCTTTGTGAAAGATGAATGCATCATCCCGTCTCTGCTGTCAGACGACTGGACGCAGTTCATTCCCGAGGGATTCCGACACGCCTTCCTCATTCGGGACCCTTCTCTCGTCTTCGCATCGTTGCGCAGAGCGAGAATCAAACTTCTATCAAACGATGTCGATGAACATAAGTTTGACTTCTTCTTCTTCTTCTTCGGGTTAATCTGCCTCCTTCAATCCTGAAGATTCTTGCAGATACTAAGGGTGAACGATCCTGTTGTCCCTGCTGATTCGTTCTACGAAAATCAGCACGCCGTCTGGGGGTTCTTTCGAGACAACGTCGATCCCGAAGCAATCGTGCTCGACGCTTCCGAGATCTTGGCCAAACCTGCAGAAGTGTTGCCGAAGTTCTGCAAAGCGATGGGGTTGCCGTATAGTGATTCGCTGCTGGAATGGGAGAAAGGGGTCGAACCGGCGAAGCGATGGAGCTGGCCATCTGACCATCTTATCTACAACACAAATTTCCTAAGTGTTTCTATGACGACGGGAAAGTTCCTTCCTCCCAAAGAACCGCCATCGAGTGAGCAGTTAACTGATGACGTCATCGATTTAGCAGACAAAGCTAGACCGTTATATCAAGAGATGTTTGATAGCCGACTTAAAGCATAAGCATACGGGGCGGGGACTTTTGGAAGACGCATTATGTCGAGCTAACGTCAACAATTGTCAACTTTTATGCAAGGGAGAACGTGTTTTTCTTTGTTCAAACGACTATAGTGTAAACCCAGCTTTTAATTTTGTTTTCTGTGTCCATATGGGAATCTATGCGTTACTAGTCAATATTGGTTATTGTAAATCAATAGTGCTATTGAACAGCCGATATTTTGCACCGTTGTGTTTTTTATTTGCCATGGTCAATATTACATGATATAACTAAACGTTCAAAGTACACTGCAGAACAAGGTCAATCGCATATAGCGTAGGTTTGTACTCGAGTGATGGGGACAGGCAATTTATTGCGGACCTTTTTTGCCAGTATTAACCCCTTTGGCCACCTCCACCCCCTTCCTCCCCCTTTCAATCAAAGTATGTTTGATAGCCGAAATAATTCATAGACGTAAGGGGCAAATACAGACTCAGTTGTTTTGTCTACATCCAAACTCCTCAAAACAAAACTGCATTTAAATTAGTACCGTTGGTATAATTCTCGCTAATACAGCATTCTACTGGAATTTATTACCATTGACATGCCTGGGAATTTCTCTGTATTTTGATGCTCCGTCTCGTTCATGCCCAATTTGTAATGATTTTGTAATCACAGGGGCACGGGGGCACTTGCCTCCCTAATAATTTAACACAAACAAAATATTTAAAAAGTACAACAAATACATAAGGGTGTGCCCCCCCCCCCCCCCCCCCCCATAATTTGTGTGTTCCCAATCAGTCCGACCATACTACAGCACTGTGTGTTCCCCCAAATAGAAGGTACTGCTCTGTTGGGTAGCGTGGGTGAAGATAACCCCATAAGAAGACCGCTACATCACAATATCATATCACGGTTCAGTCACTGAATAAATTTAATTTTGTATGTTTGTCTACAAGTTGAACATTTGGCATTTTGATTAACGCAATCTACTGCACACCAGCATTGCATTATGCATCAGTTACTATATCTAAAACAAGGTTTTAGCCACTTGTGTTATATTTGATAAAAAACATCAAAATCTTTCCCTTTAAATAAATACGCCTGTTTGATTAAACATTAAACATTGGTTTTGAAGTAATTATAATCGTTCTATACTGCACATTTTTGTTTTCAGAGAACTGTCAGTAGCTAGAGCCTGCCAATTCGTGACAGTTCCAAAAGCCAACCAACAGAGTAAAAGAGAAGTGTGAAAGCTCCAAGTGATTTTGGTCGAATTTGACCAAATTAATGGATCACTTTGAAAGTCACTCGCCAATCATACTAAAATGCTGCTGCAGCTGTACTGCAACTTACCGATAGTCAAATAACAGCCGCAGCGGTAATGAGAAACTCAATCTGTGTACATCTGTTTGATGAAGAGCGCCATCATTGTATTATACTTGTCAATGAAATCACTGGATAGCCCCTTAAAAAAAAAAGACTCTATGCATCACGTGTCATCCCGTCTCCCTGTTCCTCGCAACGTCTCTGTTTCACATCCAGTATCTCTCCCATTATCCCCCAACACCTCTCTCCCCTCCCCCTCTCTTAAAGAGACTTAGTAACATTGTCCAAATCCTCAAAATCCGATAGGAATTTTAACGGTTCCCTCATACCTTGTTGTATTGGTTTTTCAAAAATTATCCACTGGACCGCGAAAGCCGTGTACAAAGTGAATATCACTTTGCATTTTTGCTCATTACTCGGCCATATAACCCCCATTTAACTTAATATTTTCACACAACACCCAGTGGACATATCAGACAACAATATACAATGTATCAACCACTCATCATTTTTTGCACATGTCAACAAAATTACTAGATCCCTTTAATGCTTTCTTCCCAAACATCCAACAACAAATACATTTTGAAATTCCAATTGTATTTGGTTGTATGATGTATGTGTTTTCGTGACAATAAAGGGTTGTATTTCCGCAACACACGAACACAACAAAACCCATACGAAGGAAGTCTGTTGGCAGATTTTTATTAAAATTCATTGTAACATCAGCATTTCAAGATAACAAAGCACCACAATATCAATACACAGCCTGCAAGCATTATAGACATATTTAATTTACGTAATCATGAGGAAGGCTAAGCATGTTACATACATAATTTAAAGCTGGTAATTTCAAACCATTTCGTGTAACAAATGTCTGTAAATTAAGATATTACATCGATTTATTATAGAAGCAGCATAGAATTTCGATTTGCAGAAGCTTTATACTTATATAAATTTATATTGCTCACGTTACTTATAATGATTTAGATATATTTACCTATTTTCTTGTTTACTTTTCCTCATATATTAAACATATTTTAGTGATAAATTGTATATGTTCTCCTCTTATGTTCGATTAAATAATATATATATATACTTATTTTTACAATTTATCATTTACATGTGCTTTGAATTTAAATTTGTATTATCATCAAAACGTTGTTCTTTTCCTAGACGACTCGATTTTGTGTGATTCATAGTTACCTTTTACACGCGTTATATGAAATTTGACATTTCTATATCTACATCTAAAAGTTGGAATATTTTTTGTTTGTTTAGATCCAACTTCATTCTTTTTCCTGTTTTTGCGCCCCATGAATCATTTTAGACTAAGTATAATGATTATATAATGTGTCCGAACTACCAAGGTACAGTGAATGGTTACATAAATTTGCATTAATTAATTTAGTCTTTTGTTTGGAGCTCTGAAAGGCAGGACCTTTGATGATTGGCCCCTTTCCATTTCCAACTTTATGAGCAACAGTGTAAGTTAGGAGATTAGGTGATTGAATGGGAACAACATTGCTGAATTTCGTCTACATTTACTTAACAATCATTATATTACAGGTATAATAATTCCATAGCTAACATACCATGTAGCAATAACAATAATATTACAAAGTTACATCAACATATTGGTAAACACTGGTAAGGAACGTCGTATAGGAAAAATGTTCATAAGAATTTTAACAAATCGAGGGGGAAAACAGTTAACAGAGAAGAGAATATTGCGCCCATGCTCTTTCAAAGCTGTTAATACAGAGTTATAATATAACTGGATTGATGATAAATGAAATATTAAAGAAAAGCGACGAATTATATACACGTCATAATAATTCCAGAAATTCAACACGTACATAAATAAACTATAATATAATTATATCATATTTCCTTTTCACTTCCGTTGTGATATATACTCTCATAATATTGCACGCGTTCTTAGACAAATCTAAGTTGAATAACTGATTTGAGCATGATTAATCAGATTAAACAACAATATTTGATAAAAACAGAAATGTACAGCTTTATATTAATAGTCGAACAATACATACATTTGTATTAATCAATATTTACAGTTCATTGTATTTACACAAATAAATGCAATAAATGATAACTAACTCCAAATGTTATTTCATGCCGTTAGTTCTTTTCAATTGAATGTCATTTTAATGATGATAACAATTATGAGCAATACAGTCGAGGTAATTATATAAAACATTGCAATATTTTCCCTTTTTATCTAAAAACAATTATAACAAAAATAATATTTGTACGCTATTTTAGGTGAAAACAATTTCAATAGTTTGGAATGTAAAATAATTCTTGACGTGAAAGAGGCAAATAAATATTGAATACAATGCTGCTAGTTTATATACACTGCAAAAACTAGGGTGTTAGATTAACACCACTGATATCTATATTGGTCAACACCAGCCGGATGTAGACCAATATAGATACCAGTGGTGTTAATTTAACACCAATTTAACACCCCCGTTTTTGTAGTGTATATTATGTATATATAATGTACATAATGTAATAAGTGTCCGTATACCGTCATTTTATTAACGCTTGGTATTAGGTAGCATTATTTATCATTAATTATGGCCCGGTCAGATATCAACGGATAGCGGAAACGAATGCCCAACGAATAGAAAATTTGCGAAATGAAATTATCCGGTGATGAAAGTCGTCTCCATTGCTTTATGTACAAAACATAGGACAACGTACATCACCGGACAAGGAACGGATACGAACGGAGACGAACGGATGGAAAATTTTGCTCTTTTGTTTGACGTCCGTTTACGCAATCCGTTGATTTGTGACCGGGCTATATAAAGTCGTGACATCATTTTGAATCGTTTTCTGAAATCTAACCTAACCTCGATGCTAGTGATTAGACAATAGGACCTGTAATATTGTCAAATTGATGGTGTTGACGGACTTGGTAGTCTAGCCGTGGAGATCGTGGTATGTAGACAATGAAGGTTCTAGTATGAAGTATCGGAGCCTGGATAGATCTCACGTTGTGCCATTAAAGCGGCATTCGAGTTTACAGCATAAATTCGGGTGGCATGGTCCGGATTCGATGTGGTCGGTCTGTGTTGAGACGGACATGGTTGTCTAGCCACTGGCCGCTAGCCCTAACCTAACCATCGGCAAATTAAAATGTCCAGAAGAAATCTCGAGTCCGTATGAGAATCCATTTCTTGATAAAGATATAGTCTGATTCACAGCATTGGCTTCTAAAATCATGGATTCGTTGTCTAGTCATCAGGGAGGTTTAGATTTCACAACCTAGCCCATGACGCGGATTCTTCTCTCCCCTAACGCTGCGTTCTTCTCCTTATCGACCAATCACGGCGCGGTATAGGCTGAAGAACGCAGCGTTAGGGGAGAGAAGATTCCGCGTCATGGGCTAGGTTGTGAAATCTAAAGCTCCCTATTATTGTGGTGCTTGACGGACTCGGTTGTAATGGTTGTGTGGCTGCTGAGCATCTAAAGCCCTCCGCACACAGAGCCGACTCGACCCGATCCGACTGGTTTCCAGTCGGTTCAGCTCAGTGTATGTTGCCTCAGGACTCCTGTTTCGCCGGTCAAGAGCCAGTCGGAGATCATTCGAGGCCGATTCGACATGTTGAATCGGCTACGACTGAGCGAAACCGACTCTAGCCTGACTGAAAACCAGTCGGTTCGGGTCGAGTCGGCTCTGTGTGCGGAGGGCTTTAGAGTACTAAGGGTTTCCACAGACCCATCGGCAAACGAACATACCAATACAATTCCATTAGCTTCCTTTTTGTTTAAATAAGGGAACTATAGTTATAACCAAATACTACATCCTAGTCTTCCGGAGAACCATCAGGAAAATCATGAAATCGGTAGACGCCTTATGTCATTTTTCCGAAATAGTCCCGAGTCACATGCACCATCGCTGGAATTTATTTGGTCTGTATGTGTTGTCATCTTGAAGGTGACGGCCGTCCGTTGGACATCTTTTTGTGATTAGGCTATCCGAAGTACCATGGGCAAATGAAGACATCTAGGAGATCTCGAAGATACCCCGTATCTTAAAGGGACTTTATAGTAACATTGTCCAAATCCTAAAAATCCAATTGGAATTCTAGCGGTTCCCTCATACCTTGTTGTATTGGTATTAACAATAAAAGCATGGAACAGGTTTCGGTTTTTCAAATTTCCCTTCCGTTAAAAAGATATTTACGATTGTAGTGTTCAGATGTTAAATTATCCACTGGACCGTCAAAACCGTGTACAAAGTGAATGCAATGAGTAATAGTGAATATCACTTTGCATTTTTGCTCATTACTCGGCCATACAACGTCCATTTAACTTGAAACGTTCGCACAACACCCAGTGGACATATCAGATATCAACACTCTACATTGTATCAACCACTCATCACTTTTTGCACGTGTCAACAAAGTTACTAGATCCCTTTAAAGGGATCTAGTAACTTTGTTGACATGTGCCAAAAGTGATGAATGGTTGATGCAATGTATATTATTGTTATCTCATATGTCCACAGGGTATTGTGTGAAAATCTCAAGTCAAATGGACATTGCATGGCCGAGTAATGAACGAAAATGCAAAGTGATATTCAATAACTCACTGCACTCACTTTGTACACAGAAGAAAAACTCGCCCGGAGTTTTTCTTATCTGAATACTTTGATCGTACATATCTTTGTAACGAAAGGGAAATTTGAAAAACCGAAACCTGTCCCATGATTTTATTTTGAGGATTTGGACAATGTTACTAAGTCCCTTTAAAGCAACGGTATGATTCACAGCATAGCTTCTAGGTTCACGATTCAGTGTGATCGGTGTGCGTTATCATACATGCCATAGTGATGATGAAGGACTCGGTTGTCCGGCCGTTCGACATCTTGGTGTGTTGAGGTTGTCCGGAGAACCACCAGCAAATTACTTTCGTCTAGGAGATCTCAAAGCCGCAGTAGCTTCCCTGTGTCTTTTTGAATCACTGTTTTTTTCACAGCATAGCTTCTAGGGTCATGGATTCAGTGTGATCGGTGTGCGTCATCATGGTGGTGGTGACGGACTTCGTTGCCCGGCCGTTGGGCATCTTGGTGTGTTGAGGTTGGCCGCAGAACCACCGGCAAGTGAAGGCGTCCACGAAGCCGCGACGAAAGTTATCGTTGAAGCCGCAGTAGATAAAGGGATTCATGGCGGAGTTTGCGTAGCCAAGCCACAGCACAAAGAACATAATGTTCTTGTCCACACCACCCTGCGAGAACTGAATGATAAATTACATGCACACATTAATGTTATCCTGCTAACCAATTGCCTCATGAAAGGATAAGTAAAGTTCTTGTAAATCTTATTATAGTGACTGAAAATTGTGTGATATCATTTCAATCTGAACAATGTCATACTACAATGAATACTTGAATGGTACAAGGACATTTTAATAATACATTTAGAAGGCTGTTTCATTCAAATAGCATTCATTATTACACAAATATGACAAAATTTTGTTGTAAAGACATCTGGAAGATTCAGCCCTTTTAGAAAAAATATTATATGTTATTTCTTTTCTAAAATCAACATTTATTAGAGCGATAATAAAAATCAATCTGAAAACCACTTTGCATGTGAGACTTTCTAGCAGTGAAGTAGTAGTAGTAGTAGTAGAAGTAGTAGTACATGTAGTAGTAGTAGTAGTAGTAGTAGTAGTAGTAGTAGTAGTAGTAGTAGTAGTAGTAGTAGTAGTAGTAGTAGTAGTAGTAGTAGTAGTAGTAGTAGTAGTAGCAGTAGTAGTAGTAGTAGTAGTAGTAGTAGTAGTAGTAGTAATATTATTAGTGCAAGTATTATTATGATCCTCTCATTAATAACATACATCACACAAAGTATTACTCACCCCTCCGAATGTTGTTAAAAGTGTGTAGATATGGTAGGGCATCCAGCACACGGCAAACGTTACCACCACCACTATCATCATCTTCACCACCTGAGAAACAAAGCAACACGTTAAGAAGAGTGTTAATATAAAATGAATGAATGATGTTCATGAGTTGTAAAATTCAACTATCGCCTAATAATCCATAATGCAAACAGATGCTATCAATAAACTTTGAACGGTGTTTTTGTCTCGATAAGTTGATTAACATATTTTCATAGACGTTACTATACTGATAAGTTTGCAATGAGAGATATCATTCATAGTAACTATCTTTCCCTAACTGATCAATAAGATTAAACCATTCAGGTGATACTGACATGTTTAAAGGCACATCATTTTGTTCAGCTCGTAAAAAAGTACATCACTAGGAAATTAATATAAACTAAACTTAGAAGAAGTTGTCAGTAAACGCCAAAGCGGCTAGGTCGTACCTTTCTACGGGATCGCTCTGCGGCCGACACCGTGGTCTTGACCGCCATGCCCGGCCCGCTGGAGCTTCGCGAACTCAGCGTCATCCCAATGCAGATGTAGGTGAACGACATGATGACGATGGGGACGATGTAGGTGATGATGAAGACGACCACGGTGTAGATCTCCCTGGCCAGCTTCACCTCCTCACTGCCGATGTCACCCCAGTGCTCTATGCAGAAGACCTGAGGCAGAGAGACATAATACATTATGACGGATTACTATAATAAGAAAGTTGTTCATTTAGTTATTGTTGCTGATGTTGTTGTCGTTGATCATGGCGATGCTGATGGTGGCGATGATGACGGTAATGAATGATGATGAAGAAGGCAATAATAATAACGACGATGATGATGATGATGATGAAAATTATGATGATGATAATGGCGATGATGGTGATAATGGTAATGATGAATGATAATGATGAGGATGATGGTGGTGACGACGGTGAAAATGATGATGAAGATGATGATGATGATGATGATGATGGTGGCGATGAGGATGATGATAGTGATGATGATGAATGTAATGATGATAACGCCTGCTTCTCATCCTTTCATCTTGAACGTACTAAAGGAAATTGACCAGAAAAAATGAATTAGGCTAAATCATAGTTCAAAAATAAAGTTACGCTTCGCTGGGAATCAACCCCAAGGCATTCAGATTGCTAGACCAGTGGTCTATTCAGATAGTTAGATCGGTTTCCCTTAACACGGAGTCACAAATAGTTCCCAGAAATACTTGCCAATGCTTGTGCCATTAATTAGAAACCATTTTAACCTGTGCTCTAGCGACGCAGCCACATAATGCCCGGCGCAGACAGACCCGACTTGACCCGATCCGACTGGTTTTCAGCATGATTAACTCAGTATGCGTTGCCTCAGGACTCCGGTTTTTCCATTAAAGTGCCAGTTGGAGGTCATTCAAGGCTGATTCAACATGTTGGATCGGCTCCGACTAAGCGAAACTGACTCTAGCCTGACTGAAGACCAGTCGGATCGGGTCGAGTCGGCTCTGTCTGCGCCGGGCTTAAGGCAAATTCCCCGATTCGTCTAATTGATTTCGATTCACGTCTTACCCCTAATTATTGTCTATAATGCGTTACGAATCGGCACAGGGAGGGGCATGTATCATTATTAGTGGCGTAGTGTGGTCGGGCTGATGGGGGGGGGGGGGGGGGGGGGGGGGCTACGGCAATGATTAGTATTATTATTTATTTGACCAAAAAGCAAAGCACAGTGGAAACAAAGCGTTTACATACATACTTAATACAAAACAAAACACAGGCTACTACTAAAACAGAGAGAACCTTCAAACTAAGAAATAAAGGTTCAAATGTGCACCATTAAGGAGGCAAAACGCTGCTACAATATCATCACCTTTAAGGGTACAATTTGGCACCCTAAAGTGGAGTCTGCACCTAATGGGGTGCACAAATGCACCCTTAGGGTGCCAATACCCCAATTTTGGGAGCAGAATTGTAGCAGCATTGTACCCTAATGTCTTAGTGTGTTTGGTGAAGCTGTAAGTACTCCCATGTACCCCCGCCCCCACCCCATCAAAAGATATTCCATTTGTGTGTTATCGTAGATCATTCGACGTACCTGACGCCTGCCGTTGTCCCAAAGATAGGGAATGTAGTAGGTGAAGTAGACGATGGGGATGTTGATACCGGCAGCGACGAACCAGATTACCGTAATCACCAGCCACGCGTTGCGCTTCACCACTCGCGATTTGATCGGGTGCAGTATCGCGATGTATCGATCGCCCGCCACGGCCGTCAAAGTCGATATGCTGACGTTCACTGAAACACCTGGATTAGAATGAAATATCAAATACAATTTACACAAATTATCATTAAGTTTGTTAAATAAATGTTTGTCAAGTAACTATCGTTTGACTCCACCACTCGAGATTTGATCGGTGCAGGTATCGCGAAGTATCGATCGCCAGCCACGGCCGTCAAAGCCGATATGCTGACGTGCACGGAAACCCCTGAAACGGAATTTGTTTAAAGGTTACGTAGATTAATCGACGGACACATTCCTAAAAGATGTCATAAAGTTTGTAAGTTGTTATGAATAAATTAGCGTCGGGCTTCATTACGCGGGATTTGACCTGCTGGAGGATCGCGATGACTCGATCGCTAGCCACGGCCGTCAAACATGTCTAAGTCAATGTGCTGACGTGCACCGAAACCCCCGGATTGGAATGAAATAAGGAATACAAATGTCGAACAGTTTTAGACAAATTCTCATTCAAGTTTGTTAATTTGTTTTCAAGTAATTAACGTTGGGCTTCATTACGCAGGCCGTAAAAAAGATGCGCTTTTTTGGAAACAAAGTTTGTTTGTTATGTGTTATATCTATATCAAGGTTGCCAATTGATAAAATAAATGATGCAATATACTGCTGAAAATACTTATGTACTTAAATAACGCCTGTGTAATAAAATGAAAGTCAATATAGGACCCTAATAGCACATTAATACAATTCAAAGAACGTCTGAATTTAAAGTCCACATAAATAACATGTTATAACCATTTCGTGATGTTCCTGAACTCTTAACGAGTGTCAATAATCTCATGAAGCTCAGCCGAAGTATCTTTCTTATAATTCATATAGCAAAATGTGATGCATTTTGCTTTAAATAGTTACGTATGCTTACAAATATACACAAGAGAAAATGTATTATTGTCGGCACTTTAATTACTAGTCCATTAGGAAATACTTAATCATTACTTACTAATACGTACTAAACGTAGTCATAGATACGAAAAACATGTAAATCTATATTATTTTCCTGCCTAATACTATCAAAGTCCATAAAATAAAGCTAGGTCTAAATATTGTGAAAATGAAGCTCACGCACCTGACGGGGTGATCGTTCACGGTGCGTAATGACCCACACGTTCCGCCATTAGAAAACGTCAACATTTCGTCACCTTCATGAATTATATATACTTGTTTTGCATTTTCCTTAAACATGTTTAAAAAGACAGATGTACATCACGCTTGTTGATGACGTTGAATATTATGTTTTTCTTTTTTGAAACGATATACTATATTTTGTTTGCTTCTCTAAATGTTACCACTGTGACCATGATGACCACGAACTATAATAGTGTGCAAAACAGTTTATAAGGAAGCTACTATTTCGACTTCAGCTCTCCCGCCTACAACTGCAGAATCGATGAGCAACATATTGGAATGTAAATTACATTTTCAACATAAATTGTATGTTATTTTGAAAGATAGATAGCTCTTGTGTAAACATGTAAACGTTTTATAATACAAGAAATACCCACGCTCATCGTTAATTGATAACATGTCCACTCATATAGAAGTCATTTCAAGAAAAAAACAAGTACATTAATGAATAAGTAAGTCCGTCGCAAAATTAGATAAAACGATCTGTAGATTACTTTTTCATCTTTTAAAAGTTCATTATTATAATAAACATTTTAAATACCTTTTTGTTTTTTTTTAGAGAGTAACCAACCACACAAAAGAGGGGCCTTTATCCCGCGTCAACAAGTGGTAACTGGTAAGCGGTAGGCCAAGGTGGGAATAATTTTTGGACAGGGGTGAGAGGGGGGAGGCAAATTATTGTTGGGCACCCTCTATTTCTAGAGGATTTACCCCTATTATGTTTTCTATTGTTTTTAGTAAACTATTGCCAACCCCTAACCCCCCCCCCCCCCCCCCCACCCCCTCCCCTTCCCCCACCTCCCATCGGCGCTACACCATTACGGTAGGCGGTAAAACGGTAGTAAGAAGCATTAGGATACAGTGAAGTACCAATAATTGATAAAATAGCGGATTGGTAATGGCGGTGGAGCGTTAAATAAATGCGAAATCGCTATGAGAGTAGGTTTCGTGTGCCAAGCATATAGAATATCGTTAACCTATTCTCTACTATATTTTGCAAATCTCCAAAGAGTTTGTTTGTTTGTGTGTTGTTGTTTTTCTTTTTGTTTGCTTTAAACATGCAACATGGAAATCTGCAAGCTCCTTTGTATATAATATATTTTACCCTTTGATATCTCGATAGGCACAGGGCTAGCTACAGTTACGCCAATGATGTATAATCGCTTGAAGTCCTCGAACATCGTTCAAAACACTTATAATAATTATAACATAACTTTGTATTCCAATCTCGACTGTTATTCATGCAACATGTTCAATAGTATGTTAAAGGGCATCAAGCGTGGGGATACTACACAGCAGGTCGCCATTTTGAACTAGGCTAGTTTGCGCGCATCGCATGACACTGAGCTAACGTGCATCACGCACCGTGTGCAACGCGTACGCAAGATGGCGCCGCGCATCTGATTTGACGAATCTGAACTACCTTTAACTTATTATACATGTACATGATATAACCAGTAATACTGCTGCGTAAATGGGGCCCCGTATATAATTTATGTATCTCTTCATTCCCGTCCCGGCGGTCGGCCATGCAGACATGCCCGAGTACGCCATGGTTTATGAGCATTATCGGGTCCTTCAAGATCGCTCAAGTCGGTGCCTTTTTTCTGTAGTGGTCCAATATCAATCTCAGCCGTTGTTCTTGAGACCCTAATGTTAACTAGCTGTTAGTAATATTGACACGCTTCCGATGTGGGCAGTCATGGTCAATCAATTACCAAACACTAACGGCTATAGAGTCAGATGATAGCCAGAGACGATGCGTATTTAAAAACAGGGGTAAAGGAAGGGGGCGGAGTTTCCAAAAAAGGGGGCTATCAAAATCAATATCATATAACTCATAACTATAATATGAAATAATATATATAAATTGTAGATTCCGAGTATATTGTATTGCTTGAAAGAAAGGTCGCTGGAATCAATAAAAATTAGATAAACTATCGACTTTTATTTCTGCATTAATGCAATTTGAATGATTTGTATGATCATCTATACACCATTTATCATACCACATTTATTCATAGGATATTAATCAATTTGATAACGATTGGTTTGTATGATACATGCGTTCTATACATTTCCAAATGCTGCTTTAAAGCTTTAATCAATAAGTCTGGCCAATTTACAGTAATTTGGTCCGTAATCTTAAAAAGCTCCTGTTTGTACCGTAAACGTTTGTAATGGCCCGGTCAGATATCAACGAATAGCGGAAACGAATGCCCAACGAATAGAAAATTTGCGAAATGAAATTATCCGGTGATGAAAGTCGTCTCCATTGCTTTATGTACAAAACATAGAACAACGTACATCAAAATTTGCGAAATTAAATTATCCGGTGATGAAAGTCGTCTCCATTGCTTTATGTACAAAACATAGAACAACGTACATCACCGGACAAGGAACGGACAAGAAACGCATACGAACAGAGACGAACGGATGGAAAATTTAGCTCTCCGTTTGACGTCCATTTACGCAATCCGTTGATATGTGACCGGGCTATTATATACAAGAATGACAGTGGTGTCAGATGTAATGTAATTACACCGTTGATCCCCTCAAGAGCAATGATGAGTTAACGCAGACAAAAGTGATGATGTATAACATTTCTGTACTTCGATAATGCATTTATAACCCTACAGCTGCTCAGAGAAAAGACAAACGTAACGGAAAGGTCATAACCACTTAAACATGAACAGCTTAAAGCTGTGTGTGAAATTAAGTACAATCGAGATACTGTCAATAATTGCAGATATTGGTGGTGGAGGGAACATCATGGAATGTTTCTCTCCGATGGATTTGAAGTGTTATTGAGTGAACTTCAGGGAAGATTATAAGTCCCGAGACGAAGTATCCAAATAGCCAGTGTTTCGGTTCCCAAATGCCTTCGAAAAACATCCACTCTATAAGAAATTTATGATGATCATCATTATATCACTTGTTTAATTTTAATTTTTTTAATAAACCTTGAACTGACAATTAACTGTCATCGGTTTTTTTTTGTCAGCCTACCTTGCATATAAGTGGATGTTTTAAACATCAAGTAGCCGAAGAGCCAGTGGTACGGTTTCCAAAGGCCTTCGAACATGTCGAAGAACATCCACTTGGAGAAAGGCACGATGATCATTATATCACTTGTTTAATTTTAATGTTTACTAAACCTTGAACTGACAATTAACTGTTATCGGGGTTTTGTTGGTCAACCTACCTTGCACATAAGTGGATGTCTTGCACATGAAGTAGCCAAAGGGCCAGTGGGATTCGGTTTCCAAAAGGCCGTCGAAGAACATCCACTTGAAGAAGGGCACCATGATCATTATCACACCCGTTTTTTAATCTTATTTTAGACTAATCTTTGAACTGACAATGAAATGTAATGCAAGTACTGTTTACTCTTTTGGGTCAACCTACATTGCACGTACGTGGATGTTTTGCACATGAGTCATGATATACCATGGTTCTGTTCCCAAATAACTTCAAAGAATGTCCAATCTGCATACGAACTAATACTGCTGAACTATGAAGTGATTAATAAGTTATAATTATACAAACTAACTATTGTATTGTATTCCATTTGGTCAACCTACCTTGCACATAAGTGGATGTCTTGCACATGAAGTAGCCAAAGGGCCAGTGATTGGGTTCCCAAAGACCTCCAAAGAACGCCCACTCTGAGAACGCTGCGATGATGATGTCGGCGATGGCCAGGTTCATCAGGTAGTAGTACGTGGTCGTCCGCATGTGCTTATTTTTCAGGATAATGGTGATCACGATGCCATTGCCTATATAATAAAATGACAGGTTATTTTAATAAGAAAATAATCTCTGTTCGATTAAATCGCTATATTTTCCCCAACAGATGCAAACTATTCATTTATATTACAAAAGATAATCATTTTAGTGAGACACGTTTATATAGGTGATTAGTTTGGAGATATAACAACGTTTATTTATTGCTTGGAAGAGTGGTTGTCCTATTAAAGGACAATGAAATCCGGACAGATTGTTGTATGCACTATAAGACACTAAATGGGATGAATAGTCCCTGAAAATTTGAGCACAATCGGTCAAGAAATAAGAAAACTATGGCTCTTTGAAAATAGACATTTATTTATACGAGTGACTCAAATTGGCAACACACACTGGCAAAGTTATGGACTACTCTCCATATGTTTTGTACACAACATTTCAATGTTTACTTTTCGTTTGACCTCAACATATATTTTTAGAATACATGTATACACAACATATCATGATATTGGGGGAATGGAAAAGTGTGACTATGAAGAAAACTGTAAAAATGTGAACATTTGTGTACAAAACATATGGGGAGTAGTCCACAAACGTATCAGAGTGCGTTGCCAATTTGAGTTCCCCATATGAATAAATGGACATGTTCAAAGAGCCATAGTTTTCTTGTTTCTTGCCCGATTATGCTCTAACTTTCAGGGATTATTCCTCCAAATCTACTCAAGTATATATGAAAGCAACAGTTTGGGTTTGGGTTTCACTGTCCTTTAACAAAGACCCACACATCCCTTCTTTTAACCAAGAACGATACTAGGATGCTGCAAACAGCAACATCTTTTTTTAAGGTAGCTATAATTATATTGGCGTGGAAGTATCCAAGGAATGCAAATTGGAAAAAGTGTTAAATGTTTGGAGATTAATCATCTGTCAAAACTTAAATTATAAACCTGTATTGCTTAAATATCCCAAATGATACATAATATACATTGTATATTAACTGATTTGTTAAACCTTGAAAATCTCGTTAATTGGGGATCTACGGTAGCAGAAACAGATATGAAGATAAATTAGGTGGACGTTTATTTTTTTTAAATAGGTGATTATTACCTATGATGGTGATAACGATGTTGATGACGATGGCAATGGTCTTGCCCGCCAGGACCCCCGTCGGATGGCTTTCGTAATCGCCCCCGCCACCGTAGTACGACGTGTCGTTCAACGTCTCGTTCGCGCTCGATATGTAACTCATTCCAGTTTCAGAGTGTGAAGCCATGGTCGGATGGACTCAGATCTCGTTCATCAAACCTGCGTAAAGGAAATCCAGGGGAAAGTTCCAGTTAATGTTTATTTTGTATATGTATTGTCCTAAAACTAAAGGTCGGTGCCCTTGCTACACAAAAACATACTCAATTCAGTCTGATCACAACATAAGACGCTGTTGAATCTGTCAACGAATAACCGTTTGTGAAGCCATGGTGGTATCGACTAAGATCCTGTACACCAAAACTGCGTAAATTAAGTCCAGAGGAAAAGTTCCAGTCAACCTGTATTTGTATGTTTGCTTATTAATTTTGTATTGTCTAAACTAAATGATGTTGCCCTTACTATACACAAACATACTGTACTCAATTCAGCCTGATCGCGACTTAAGACGCTGTTAAAACTGTCAACGAATAACACTGCATGGGCGTTTGTTTAATGTTCACCTCTCTCGATTAGAACCCTACATGTCAATTGCCTCTGACTTGTCCGCATTAATTGCATTACGGATTCCGCAATGGCGTTTAATTTACGTGCAAATTACGCGTTCAGAAGTGATGCAAGGACGAGGCGAGACCTTCCAGAGTGGGGTCGTCACATCCGCTTAGTTCTGCATTAACACATTCACTCCTGGAGAATGTTACAGTTACTACATTGATTAAACAATGGTATTGTACTAGAGGGGTTGATGTCACGCTGATCAATCTGCAATTAGACACAAATGGTCGTTAGAACACAATTGCAAGAGGACAACAAACTTGTTGCATTTTCTGAACTAGTGGTCGTACGTTAACATATTGTCTTACAATAATTTTACAGAAATCGACGGGATCGAAATAAAATGATGACAGAGTATCAACATCCGGAGCAGATTTCAGACTAAGTTAGTTTTCTGGCGTAGTTTTACCTCGAAGCGATAATTATGCTTCTTAGAATTGAGTATGCGAAGCCGTGGATGAAGTTAGTAATACACCAGTCACTAACCAAATATGTTAACCCACCTACTATGACGGTGACCTAGATAGTGATATGACTGGGGTCTATATGGAGAAGACTTGTTATTAGAAAACCAAATCCGTGTGGGATCTTAATTGCTTGTGTCTTTGCCAGGGTCGAGCCAACATGAATGAAGCGGATTCGATGATAATATCAACATGTGTTTTGTCTTTCAATGTCTTGCTTCTTCAGGGTACGGATTAATTTATGTCTTTAGGAGGTGAGGTGGGGATACAATTTCAAAGTGCATGATCGCAAGTTGACTCCTCGCTTATCCCACTAAAATGACGATTAACCCACTTCTTCTCAGTCTGTGTCGTACATATAGAGTAAATACAGCCACCGAGGTTTCCGTGGACGATTAGCTTTAGTCTACATTAGATCGGAACACACTTTGCCACCTAATTCGATTTATTTATGATACTATAGGCGGTTCAAGATATGAATGTATTCGTGAGCTTTATGCTCACGATGAATAGTTACTTGAATGTCATGCAAACCCCCCACCCCCCCCCCCCCCCCCGATATGCGCGTACCGAAGGGGTGTTTGGGGTGTTATAAAACCCCTTTAGCGAAAAAAACACACCCAAACTACGCCACTTAAAGGGACTTAGTAACATTGTCCAAATCCTCAAAATAACATTTTAATTCTAGCGGTTCCCTCATACCTTGTTGTATTCGTATTACCAATAACATCATGGGACAGGTTTCGGTTTTTCAAATTTCTCTTTCGTTACAAAGATATGTACGATCGAAGTATTCAGATAAGAAAAACTCCCCCGGAGTTTTTCTTACCGTGTACAAAGTGAGTGCAGTGAGTTAGTGACTATCAATTTGCATTTTCGCTCATTACTTGGCCATGCAATGTCCATTTGACTTGAAATCTTCACACAATACCCTGTGGACATATGAGATAACAACAATATACATTGCATCAACCATTCATCACTTTTTGCATATGTCAACAAAGTTACTAGATCCCTTTAATAAAGCTAAATCACCCCCTTAAAACAAATCATGGGTACGACTATGCCCCCGATGTTGTTGTTCTTCCAGTACAAGCAGGCAATAATTATTATTACATTGCTGATATCAGTTCCCACATGATTTCAACCGGATCATTGGAAAGGTGACACACGTGTTCTATAACAAATGTGTAATGGCGCCCGACACTTCAAAATGAAAAGTAATATTTCGACCCTTGGGGATACCGCGCTTTAAGGCCCGAGTTTAATTTGAGTTTGTCAGAACGCTAATGTGTTTTATGTCGTAGGGGCATATGCATACTGAGAAGGGAGGCTGATAACCTGGACGGATCGTAGAAGTCCCTTAACCATGTTAACCAAAGGGGTCGCAGAGTCTGGTTGGAACATCGCTGTAGGGAGGCATAATTCGTGATAGCTGCATGGGTGGATTAAGGAAGTCGCTTTAACTCTCACAGAGCGGCGATGGTACACGATTCTGCGTACAGTACACCTAACGCCCGGCGCAGACAGAGCCGACTCGATCCGATCCGACTGGTTTTCAGTCAGGCTAGAGTCAGTTTCGCTCAGTCGGAGCCGATCCAACATGTTGAATCGGCCTCGAATGATCTCCGACTGGCACTTGACTGGCAAAACCGGAGTCCTGATGCAGCGCATACTGAGTTAATCAGGCTAAAAACCAGTCGGACCGGGTCGAGTCGGCTCTGTCTGCGCCGGGCATTAGGTTATGGAGCTACGATAGTTCGTGTGCGTTTATAGAGTTTACACATGCAGGTGGCTGGGGCCGAAGGGGCTGGATGTAACTCTACCTCCTTACCTGTTATAACCAAAGGGAAACACAAATTGGATATTACTTATTCAAGGGCACATTATTATTGCGCCGTGTCTAGATTATACGTGTTAAGGGCATTTCAGAGTAAAATGATTACGATTCGCCGCTTTATGCAGTAGAGCATTATGATTTGATATAACGTCGCACATTAGTCAGTGAAATTGATTATAAATTGACGCTATAAGCACCAAATCATCATGATTCTATTAAGACCTCGTATATTTGGAGCGACAATTAAAACAAATAAATATATGATAATCACTGAATCAGCTTGATTGCGATTACATTAGAGTAAAATCTTTGTTCTTGGCACTGTATCGTAATTCTCTCGTTTAAGGCGCTTTATTTGATAACAAAAATACAACTTTCGAAAACAAAGAATGTTGGTCTGAAGAAGGGTGTATTTTGTTTACTTTGTTAGTGCTGTGGAAAACAACATTTTAAAGGGATCTAGTAAAATTGTTCAAATATTTAAAAAAAAAGTGATGAATGGTTGATAACATGTGTATTGTTGTGATCTGATATGTATACTGAGTAATTAAATTTCACAATAAATGGATATTTACTGGCGAAGTAATGAGCAAAAATGCTAGGAGATATCCGCTAACTCTTTGCACTGACTTAGCACACAGCTTTCCAGTGGCTAATTAAAATCCGAACACTTCACTCGTAAATATCTAATTCGAAAAACCAAAAAATGTTCCAAGCTTCTATTGGTAATACAAATACAACACGATATATGAATAAACCACTAGAGCCACTAAAATGCCTGATAAAGTGAACAACAAACCTTGATATTTGTGTTCATCATTTTACAATGGTAAACAGTAATTTTCAAAAGTTATCTATACCCAATAAATACGAGAAAATATGTGGCCAAGAGGCTCTTAATTTAACTAGATTGAAGCTCTCTGCTACGTGCCATTAAATGGAATACGGAATCCCTTTTCGATTTTCGCAACCTTCCAGCATGTAAGGCATCACCACGAGTGAAGCTTAACCATAAGTACAAAAACGTATTGACCTCACAGTAAAATGTGTCATAATTCACGATAATGGTGTTGAACATGATATTTTGGTAACTTTGTTTCATGCGCAAACGCATTAGTATATAGGAAAGTTTAAATATATATCAGTCGCAAATTATTCTGTGAAAATTCATGGCAGTTGGTTTAATTTGGACTTATATATGAGCGAAAATGAAGTGGATCATTTTCCTCATTTTGGAAATAGACTGAATTAAAGGAAATACCAAAATAATGAGAAATGTTATGAAACGGACCTAAATGAAACGAAAAATAAGTGAATGAACTGGAGTGAAACATACACAAAAATAAACGAAATAATTAAATGAAACGAAACCAAATTTAATAGAAAAAACTTTTAAGAGATGTAACGCGATGAAATGACATATAATTTATTCAAGATTAATAAATTAACGATAACACGATGGTCACCACTGCAAATAGTAGTCCGAAGAGTTTAAGCAGTACTTTAAAGCTGCACCTGTAAAGTGTCAGATATTGCCCAAAATGGCTACAATCCTGTACCAAAATCATTGTAGATATGTACAAGTGATGTGTGAAAGTTTCATTGAAAAAGAACACTGCTTTCCTGGTTTAAAAAGCGAAAATATGCGTCAGCTTATACAACGAATTACTGTATGACGTTATGAGGTTTATGACCGTTCATTAACGCTCTTGAGCTGAATGATTGATATCGTCATACTAAAGGAGCATTTGAAAATATCTAACCCTATTTTATTCTTCTCTTACAATAAGCTAAACAACACGGTAGAAGAGAAACGAGGAAGCTCCAAGTAATTTCGTGGAGTTAGACACTTTACAGGCATCCCTTTTATCAGCTAGTCGAGACTATGGTATGTCCAGCCCTTACTAAACCAGTAGAAGATTCGCAACATGTTATCATACCTTAAATCATACTTTCAGAAAATATTTGTATCATGATAAATATCTAAATAAATTCGAAGCGTGGGGGCATTATGAATATTTCATAGGTTCATTAAACAAAGTACGAACTAATACTTTATTTTGATTGTGGCCTAGAGCGATAGATCACGAAGCGTTTTGGTCATAAATGGGTTTTTTTTTCGTATGCGACCATGGACATTTCTTGACGTGTATCAACGTATCATGAACGTATCATGATTTATATTATTATTTATTCATCTTTATTTCATTCAAACAACACATAATATAAGGAAGTTACATCAAACGCAGGACAGGGGCTTGAAGCGAAACAATTCTGACACCTGCAGGGAAATGATAGCTTACAAACATAAAACACAAGACACTATACACATGAAAAAGCATAAGGTCATAATTACAAAATAAAAGCTGAGTGTTATAAAATTAATGAAATTATTGAAATATACAGTTCATATAAAATGTTTAGCATACGTTTACAGAGATATTGCACATTTCAAGAGTTTCAATCATCATGATCATATAGCCGCATATAATATTGGCAAGCGGGTGTGTGTGTTTGTGTGTGTGCGTGTGTGCGTGTGTGCGTGTGTGTGTTTGTGTGTGTGTGTTTGTGTGTTTGTATGTGGGTATGTGTGTGTGGGATTGGTGTGTGAGTAGATTGTAGCAATCGTGATGACGGTAAATAGTGTCAGTAATTTGTTAATGTTTTGGTTGATATAGATGGTTGGCCATTGTGAATGCTTGTTTGAATGGCAATAAGAATAATAGGTGGTTGGTTGTTTGTGAATGTCAGTGAATAATGCGGGCGGGTTAACCCTTATAAGATATTCATCACAACATCACTATACTAATTGTTTCATGCATAATAAATAACACAGTTTCAATTGAGTGTTTTCTTAGAAATCCAATTCAATTATTTGCACAAAACATTTAGTATACAGCTTATGCCAAATCTATAATTATTATGGTATAATAATTATGAGTACTAAACGCAATATTCATGGGTCATTATTCTTGTATATAAACCAGCGTAAACCTAATGAGACTATTACAAATGAGTGAGTGGCGTTTTAGGAATATCATTTTCTTGATTACAAAATAATATATAAGAACATCGCATAAACGTACGAATAGTTATCATGCCTCTGAACTAGAAATTCTAATCGAATTATAATTTGGGCGAAAAAAGTCACACACATTTCACATTTGTTTGATTATCAATCGAACAACTTAACTTACATGGAATCAATAAGTCAAAGTACATGGCGTGCATGAAATATATTATAATAGGTGGCAAATGTATTAATGTACAGTATATTTTAATCAGTATATGACTTTACTGTATCATTTTCTGTAACATATCTTGTATATACATTAAATATGTCTTACATATAACTATGAAATTAATTTAAAATCAAAGTTGAAAATTGAAAATTGAAGAAATAATGAGTTTCGGCCAAAATAATTTATCATTACACTTTGGTCAGAAAAGTAAAATGTAACTATTTAAAGGTAATTTCTCTAAAATTCAGAAATGTGTGTCTTCCCGAAAAAAGAGGAAACTATTTTTTTTACCAAAACAAAATCCCAGGTATAGTTGTTATTATTATAATAATGATTAAGTAATACTGACATCGAACAAATATTATCGGTTGGAGTTCTCCTAATAATGAAACTATCAGTAGTTTTTTCTTCTCCTTTTCGGCAATCAAAGTATTTGTACCTATTTTTATAAAATTAATAATGAACAAAATAATATCAATGCTTGTCCAACTCATCTAACTAGAGTATAGGTCTTCATTGCTAGTACGTATGAATCTCTTGAGCTATCATTTGTTTGCATACGTCTTCATCCGAAGCGCTAAAAGTAAATTAAATTAGCTATTAACAGTCATTAGTATTACTATTAGTGGAGATATAACCATTCTTCACATCGAAGTATTAAAGGGATCTAGTAACTTCGTTAGCAAATGCAAAAAGTGATGAGTGATTAATAAAATGTGTATTGGAGTGATCTGATATGTCCACAAAGTATAATGTGTGAAAATGTCACATTAATTGGATGATTTTTGGCTGAGATATGAGCAAACATACAAAGTGATATTTACTAACTCATTGCACTTACTTTGTACACGGCGTGAAATTATCCCGTAGACAATTTCATATCTGAACACTTCAATCGTACAGTCATATCTTTTGAACGAAATGGAAATTCGAAAAACCGAAACCTGTCCCGTGCTTGTATTGTTAATATGAATATGATAAGTTATGAGAGAATCATTAGAGCTCCAAGTAAGTTTTGAGGATTTGGACAATGTTACTAAGTCCCTTTAACCGGTTGCTGGTCATTAAACGAAATGGAAATTTGAAAACCCGAAACCTGTGCTTTTAAGTTTTGAGGATTTGGACAATGTTACTAAGTCCCTTTAACGATACACGTCCATCTCATCTCGCGATGATAACAACCTCTTCATCCACGGAAAGGACAATTCGAGTGCTTAAAGGGGTCGTAAGGCTGAGCTTTAGTAACCAAAACCTGCACAATAGCATTGCAATCTAATAGTTACAACTCCTCTATGCTCGAAAGGTATAGAAAAGTACAAACGACTTAGTAAAAAGCCTTGTATCATTAAAAAAAGAGCCATTAAAACTCAAGAGGGCGCTCTCTAAAAAAAACATTGGTTTCAACCATTTTTCATACAAAATTATGCATGTGATGTTTTGTTGAAATAATGATTAAATAGAGAGATCATCAACAACTATTTAAAAACCTCTTTTGACAATTTTTGAAAAAGTGTAAGCATTTTTAAAATTAAAAATAAAATCATCTAATAAATCTGGGCCCCAGATTTATTCCGATCGGATATATTTATTGATATTTCAGCCGTTTCTGAACCGATTTTGATCAAATAAAGTTTATTCTGCCATTAAAATTGTATAATCTTGCCCATTTGACACTCAGTTTTTCATTATCTCACACAAACATTATTTCGTGCAGCGCCCTCTATACCAAAATTGAACTACCCCTTTAAGGAACAACAATGGTATACATCAATGTGTGTTGTAAAAACATCCATCAAATAAAGTGACGAAAGGAGGATGATACTGGCCGAAGACGGGAGAGAGCGAAGAAAGGAGAAACCCCCATCAGGGCCTTCCGCCGTCTTCACCTGCCCAAAATGCAGAAGACAATTGGCCCGGATTCACAAAGCAGGTTTGTAGGAGGTTTGTACAAACCATGGTTTATCCATGGTCTACACATATGGAGTGCTTCTCGTATACAAGTAAAACAATTTATAATGTATAATGATATGACTGTTAGTGCTTGCTAACCGGCAAATTTCACCATGTGAGAAGACAAACATTTATTTGGTGCATTTTGTAAATGTGTATATACCATGAACATTGTTAACAAGTAAGGAGTTTACATTCTTTCTCCATCAGTTTACAAATGGCACTCCATAGATGTAGACCATGGATAAACCATGGTTTGTACAAACCTCCTACAAACCTGCTTTGTGAATCCGGGCCCAAGATCTCTCAAGGATTGGCCTTTTTAGCCACAGCAGGCGCTGTAATCCGGCCCCGTGAACTCGACTTTGAGCCAATTGCCTTTCGAGATTTGAAGGGACCAACAACAACAACAACAACAACAACACAAAAATTCAAGCTATAAAGCAGTTATGTGACACGCCCTATAAACAATTTAATGAGTATTGTGCGGCGAAGAAAATTGAAAAAAGAAAACAGAGATCACATGTTTTGCCATCGACATCTAACGTACACAATTATTTAACCCGCATCTTACCTTTACAGCCACTTCGGTCACCGAGCCAATAATCGCCCAAACAATATTATGTTAACAATTCCATGTTCTTGTCCGGGTAAATCAAACGAGGTAGAAAATCAGTACGAAGAGAAGCGTATGGAAAAGGATACACCCCTCTACAGAGGAGGTTGTTCTTGTGGAGTGATCTCCCCGTCGCCGAATCGTGCAAAGTACGAGACTTATAATGAGGCTATCAGAATCTTGCGCGGAGTTTTTGAAAGAGCCCCGGAGTGGGTGGTGAAAAGATGCGATGTAATTTCTGGTACAAAGGAGAATAATTATCACGAGATAACAGGTCCTGAGTGAGAAGATTGTTTGCTTTTATAGAGAAAGTGGTAAATGTTCCGCTCGCAAGTTGATATTTTAGAGCGATGCTTCAATCTCCCGTGCAAAGCATGTGAATGTACAATACACACTGCTTCCTTGGTCATATTGGTATAGTGAAGCCGCCAAAAAATTGCGCGGAGTCGTTAAAAAGAACCTCGCTCGGTGTGGGCGGAGTTTGGTGTGATGCACTGTCCCAAAATGGGGTGCAAGCGTGAGATGAAATCATAGAAGCTCATTGGACGCTTAAGTTCGAGGTGGATGATTGCCGCATCAGTTTCTCTGCTCTGCCCCTCCTCTCCTCTTAACTCTCGTTCTGCGAATCGATAACGTTCCTCGCAAAATCTCCCAAATATGCATCTACCAAAGACGATCATACTATACTAATAAACGCAGGTTTCGAGATGACCACAATTTGAATGATCTTAAAGGGATAGAACAGTTTCGATCAAACAGAATTTAAATAACTAAAACTTGGAATTTATCATTACAAACTAACAGTTATAATTCAATAATGCTTGAATGGTAGTAAAACATAAACGGTTCAGTTACAGGGCTGTTTTCGTTCAAAAAAGCAGCCGTTGACACAAGGGGGTGAAAGTTTCAATATTTGTTATCGAAACATGTGAATGTCATGTTTGGTTGAAATAATTATTAGAAAGAGAGATCATCAAAAACAAGTTTGAAACCAATTTGTATATTTTCAAAAATGTGTAGGATTTTGTAATATTCTCTTAACCTATTGAATAACAGTTTGTACCCAACATTTATTCTAATCGGAAATATTTATATTTCAGTTGTTTTTTAACCGATTTTGATCAAACAAAGTTGATAACGTCTTTAAAACTGTATGGACTTTCAAAATTTACACTCTGTTTTTATGCATTAATTGTGGTTTGTTACCATGCATCGTAATCTTTTAATAATTCCACCAGACGCGCTATTTGAAACTTTTTTGATGAGATACCGTTTCCATGGTTTCATTAATAAAATGTTGCTATTTTTATCGGCAAATGAAGGAGTACACACCCAGGACTTATCCTTCAGGTTTAACTAAATCCTAGCTTAACAAGATTTCAATAATACATGCCTAATTACCAGTGGCGTATAGATCTGGTTTGAACAGTGGGGGTAGTAGGGGGTTATCCCCCCTCCGGCGGTAGGGAGGTTTTGGAATGTTCACTCGCAATAATGCAATCTGGTGCATACCTAGGAAGGAAATTTGATATATTAAATGTAAGAAAGCATGACTTAAGTTTGTACAGGACACCCCCCCCCCCCCCCCCCCCGGATCTACGCCCGAGCTAATCAATTGGACCGTCATGTAAGGTTTCTCTTCAGTAGGCGTTTTAATTTTCTGTTTAATTTTCCTGCATTTTACCTTTTTGAAATTTTTTTTGAAAAATAAATTATGTTATGCATAATTACCTTCCCAATACTACTCCAGACATAAGTATTTATTCACGACCCGCTAACAAATGTATTTATTAAGTCGAGCAACTTGGGTGAATGATAATGAGGAACAACAAACATCAACAAGTCTGGTTTTGAAAGGTTAGCCCATATGTCACGTGGAAGGACACTGCGCTCAGCCCGCTACTAGTCCGGTAGGTGCATGCATATTACCGTTGTTACGCCTTGAACCGGCTGTGGCCGAACCATGATATGTAAATATTTTACTGTTAAGTGGCAATTGTTCGTATAGAAAGATTAATTTGAATTTGTTTAAACATGCACATGTATTTTTATATGTTTGTTTGTGTGAAGATTATTAATAAATAGCCTGTGGAGGGCACAAAAATTTTGGGAAAAAAAATGATATGTAAATATATTATACAGCGACGGCCCGGAGAACGATAGTTAACGTTGGGCCCTTAAAATCAAAAGCTTGCGAGTATGCGAGCACTTGGAGGGATTCATGCTCATTTCAAACGGATTCAAAACCAAGCGAAAGACGAATTCATAACATCAAAAATATATCAGTAAGAACCAGTAGTTTCAGCAGCTACAATGACACTGTTTTAACAAAGTCCAGTCTTTTCCTAATTTTCATTGCTTTTGTATTAAAGGGTTAAAATAAATTTTACGTTACCAAAACCTTCTTTATAATGTATAACCCTAACTCCACCATGCTCGAAAGGTACACAAAATTAAAACGACTAATTAAAAAGCCTGTTATCATTCAAAAAGAGCTGTTAAAACTCAAGAGGGCGCTCTCTAAAAACTCATTGGTTTCAACCATTTTTAATTTTTAAAAATTGTGCATTTGATGTTTTGTTAAAATAATGATTAAATAGAGAGATCATCAACAACTTTTTAAAAACCTCTTTTGACAATTTTGGAAAACGTGTTTGCATTTTATATATTTTTTTTAAATCATCGAATAAATCTGGGGCCCCAGGTTTATTTTAACTCGAACAGGGCCCAACTCGCACATTTACGTGCAAACTCCGCGTGTTTCACGTTCACAAAAATATGCAATTATATATTACCTGCACAAACGCACGCGAATATTCCAGGATTTTCGCGTGTAAAGTCAATTGTGAGCCTGACTGTATATTATCATTATTCCACTAGCCTGAGGCAATGCGCCTGCAAATTGTGAAACCTACAGAAAGGGGCTAGAACTATAGGCCCATATTCATGAAAGCCCGCTAGCTTAGTTCCTTGCTAAGTCTATTTTTGATGATGTGGCTAAGAATAATACACAATATATTTTAGTTGCTAATTAAGGTTTTTAAACTTAATAGACGGTACCTCGGGGCTTAGGCTTGCTTACCCTAGATGGGACAAGGACAATTTTGCTGCTCAATAAGCTGCACATTTAAAACACTTTTACTTTTAGCAAGGAACTAAGCTAATGGGGTTTCATGAATATGGGCCCTGGTAGCTCCGTACGTTTCACGATAAAGCAGGCCGCTGGTCGAACTGGCAATGATTATTGCGGTGGAGAGAGAGTGAACTGGAAAAGCATGGAGAATCGGGCGAGTGGCAAACTGTTTGTTCAGCGATCTCGGATAGTCGATAGTAAACCGCGGCGGCCCTGGGTAAAACTCGCATTTTGATACTACGATTATATCCTCGCCCATCGCCCATGTAGGTGGAAACTGTAAACCACGGCATAGTATATAAGACTATTATAAGTATATATCCCACTTAAAGGGATCTAGTAACTTTGTTGACATGTGCAAAAAGTGATGGATTGTTGATGTTATGCATATTGTTGTTATATTATGATATGTCCACTGGGTATTGTGTGAAAATTTCAAGTTAAATGGACGTTATATGGCCTAGTAATGAGCAAAAATGCAAAGTGATATTCACTAACTCATTGCACTCACTTTGTATACGGTGTTGACGGTCCAGTGGATAATTTAACATTTGAACACTTGAATCGTAAATATCTTTTTAACGAAAGGGAAATTTGAAAAACCGAAACCTGCACCCATGCTTTTATTGTTAATACGAATACAACAAGGTATCAAGGAACCACTAGAATTCCAATTGGATTTTGAGGATCTGGACAATGTTACTAAGTCCCTTTAAGACTGTTTTTGTTTGCTATGCATAGACCACAGTCCGATTATTTATGGGACCAGTCCTCAATCGGTTAACGCAGTCACGGCAGTGTAGGATGTTGTTTAATAAACTGTTGAATATCGAGCCACTCGAGCTCCGTTCCTCTTCTTACATGTCTTACGTAAATAGGTTTGATGTAGAGCATTGGTGCTTGTAAATACACAGTCTTGTTAACTCCACCATTATACATCTCGAAAACGCGTTTTAGACGCATCATTATAACAAGAAAACTAGTCAGATACCTTTTCCATAAACATATTTCGTTCTAGTATCAGTAAATTTGATAACTAATATAAAAGTCTCAATGTACGTACAGCGTACAACGTACAACGTACAACGTATACACCATGTCTAGTCATTATTTCTTCTTATGTATGAAGTGTGTTTTCAAGTGGCAATTACATGCAATATTTAATTCCAAAACACGCTCTATCACAATTGGTCTAGAGATTCAAATATTTCGATATACGTTTCTCAGTAATATGTACTAATCACCTATAGAAGCACTGGTATTATGACTACTGATTTATCAATAAACCTTGAATGGCTTAATTTAGATAAATAAATTGGAAGAAAAAAATAATTATTACTTTGTTATTGCCCTAGATAATAAGTGACCAAAACAGTAATAGAAATCAGTTGTAGTAAAACACACCAGAAGAAATACAGCTTAATAAAGGAATACAAATAGTGTCCCCCCTCTAACAACAATGCGGGATGGGGGGAGGGGGATAAAGAGCTGTAGACATCCACCACTACCATCGAGAGTTGTGAATGTGGCCATACTCTGGCAAAAAGTACCTCAAAGTCGGGCAACCATGTCATCTCCTGGCAAAGTTATGTCACATTCGGGCAAGCTCGTGTCATATTCGGACCAAGTCATGTGTAATTTCCACGGCAAAATGCAACTTTGCTACATAATCGATTTCTTTATATTGCGAGGCTACAAATGGCCTTGTAAATAAACATTTTAAAATGTGTTAAAATTGTATTGTTGAGAGTCCATTATAGTCGGACGTTGTTTTACCAGTCCCCAGCATTATCGTGGGAGGGTTTTCTGGGCCAAATTAGAAGGGTACCGGTGTCATTTATTTATTTATTTATTTATTGTCATTCGTTCGCCTGAAGAAGAATCTGCCAGATTCGATAGCTCGCGGCTCCATTGATTTACATGTTATTACACTTGCCTTTATAGTGGACAAGCAGTTTTCAGCCGTATATTTTTACATGTATTTATTTATTTGTTTTATTTATTTTATACTGCAGGGTAGGCCTGTTCAGTTATGCAAAACTGTTTTTAAAAGGCGCCCTGCAGTTTAACTTGCATGTGGAAATACAAAATATATCAACTTATACATTACATTATCAAAATTCAAAACAAACATAAATGATGGGGAAAGTGAATACAAGATATCATTAAATATATACACGTATAATGATAGCATGTTAAGTATATATATATACATTATGCTTATGAAATAGAATTCAAATCAATATAAAGCTTTATATTGGTTTTTAAACGTATATAGGGATGTGCACGAATGCACTGTCTTTGTAGTTATTTTCACCACGATTGGCATGGCATAACTGTACAGTAGGGATAAGTGTAAGGATTCCCAACGGAGTCATTTTGAAATGAAACAAATTCATTTTCTTCTAAGATTTCCAAACAATTATTTTCATGGCTATATCTGAAGTCTGAAGTCCTAATAAGGTTAAGGAAGCCGTTATCGTCTTTTAGAGGCTAACGAACATCGTCATGGCATGCGCGTGCACATTTTGGGCCCACATAATCTCATGATAATGATAATTATGAGATTAGGCTTATTTTTCGAGGCTTTTGTTATTAGCTCACGTATGTAGATTAGCGTGTCGAGGTTTAGTGTCTGTCTTGTATAATATCTTCTTTTTTAAACATTTTAATCCTTAAACAGGGTCCCTTTTGTCTTCTCTTACAAGCATTTTTCCCGAATCATACGATACATTAACAATCGACGATAGGGCTTAATCTCCCCCTTTCCAACTAATTAGTAAATAGTGTTCTTGAAGACGATGATTGTGTTGGTAGTCATGTCAAGGTTTGCCCTCTTTCTTACGATTTGCGTCCCCTTTTAACTTTATGAATTGAAAGCGCCCTTTCCTCTTAAAGGGATAGTTGAGTTTTGGTCAGATTTAATTTTAGTAGCCAAAACCTGCACCAAACTAATAGTTATAACTCCACCATGCTCGAAAGGTATACACAATTATACAAACGACTATGTAAAAATCCCGGTTATCATTCCAAAAGAGCAGTTACAACTCAAGAGGGCGCTCTCTAAAAACTCATTGGTTTCAACAATGTTTCATTATACAAAATTTTGCAAATTGTGATGTTATGAGAGCATACGAAAGGGAATGATTCTCATTACATATATGTTTTATTCAATGAACTTTCAAATCGAATTAAAACCAACCAATTTAGTGTCAAGGGGCATTTCGGGAAGTACCAATACTCAAGTGTAACTTTAAAAAGTATTTGTAGACCTATATTATAAAACAACCTCGTTCCACTTTCCACAACGCATTTAGATTGATCATGATTGTATTCGCTATTATAATCGCTTCCCCAAAGCAAGGTTGAGACTCTCTATACAAGAACTTTATAATCCGGGATTTTTCATGACAATCAATATAATAATTGTGACCTGACTTGTTTCTAAATATGCATGCACTTGTAATAATAAAATCCCACTGTTCAGAAAGTTATAAAGTGCAGAACATCCCATCAAACTGTACTCATTAATAATTTCTTTACGAAAAAATAAGGCTGGCGTATGATAATTTTATACGTATAACGCTTCCATACAAACAAATCTTAAGCGATCCATTATCTTTATATTCTTTTCCCAAAGTGATATTTGATACTTAAATAATATACCAATATCATTGGAAGATTTTTGAGAATGATACGTGAAATTTTCATAGAAATTAAAAATGTTTACCTAGTGTAACCATATTTTGTGTGTGTGCGTGTTTGTGTGTATTTTTATATTCTATTTTTTTTTTTTTTCGTTTCTTTAGGGTATATGAATTGAACATTATTTTATGTTTTGTATGTATAAGCGGGCCCTGTCAATAAGCATTTGCTTCCTTTGGGCCCGAATCATTCATAATTTTGTAACTGTATAATTATATTTTAAACTTTGTATATATTGTACATATTGTTTATGTTTGATTGAATAAACTGGAAACAAATGGAAAATCGATGTCTGATGTTATCCCGATCGTTCGCGTGAGGTCCCTGAATTCGGATACTATGGAGGATTTAGTCTGCGATTTCGGATATTACTCTTGACTACGCCCGAAAGCCGCGTCTACAGACGCTTTAAAATTCAATCTTAAATATCTCCATGATTAGGAAGACATTTGACAAATCAAAACCTATTTTCATGTTTCTGTTACCATAATCCAAACAGCAAGGTTCAACAAAAGTGTGAAAGCTCCAAGAGATTTTGGTTGAATGTTCACAAAGTTAAAGGGGAAGTTTCTACAAGCTTTTAAGCAGGATGGGTGAAAAGGGAACACTTTTAGATATCTAATAGCGAAAGTTTGAGCAGATTTGATAATCCAATCAAGAATTATGTTTGCTGCCCTCTTAGTCGGCTCTTTGCCAAATCTGTGATGTCACAGATGGACAACTCCCATTGGATCTGTACAACAAAACTTCACAAAATGTCACTTTTCATGAAAAAGCATCGTCCTTCTACTCTCAATCTCAGATATGTTAGAGAAGAGGTAAATGTGCGTGCATTTAAGGTAAAACTACCTCAACTGGTCCAGTGAAATCCACGAAAAGTTTACAAATATGAAAATGTGTGTACAAAGTCATTGGAAGGTGTCCTCCTATGGCATCACAGATTTTGGCAAATTGGCATCTAGAGAGGGCGGCAAACTAAACTTACCAAAATCATAACTTTTGAATTGAAAATCCAAATTTGCTCAAACTTTCACTATAGGGCTTCTAAAATTGTTCTCCTTTCATTCAATCCACATTAATTCTTGGGGAAACTTCCCCTTTAATGGATCACTTTAAATATTGTATAACCTTGTTAATGTTGATAATGTTGCCAACCGTTTTTCATCAGGCCAGTGAACTACTTACACGTGTCACCTCTGATCATACCATGGATATATTTTTGTTCTAAATGTGTCAGTTTTGTGATTCCGACAATCTTAATATACAAGTGCATTTAATGTAATTAAGAATGTTGAACATTTTGATAAATGTGTTACCACCCAAGGGCAGATTCACTTCTAGACGCCCTGCTAATCCTCGTCTCAATTAAATCGCGGACAAATTACAAATTAATATTAATAGCACTGTAATCCTACATTGTCGCTTTTCATTTACTGCGCGCCAATCGTCATTACAACATTTAAAAAAACATTCGCCCAATACTGCTCCTGTTTCGGATTTAAAAAAAAAATGTAATTTCAGCTACTTTCGAGTAAAACTTTAACCATATTAAACGTAACGGTTATACTGTAACAATTTAACTCGATAGGAATATATCGAAGATGGCGACATCAAAATGTCGCTATCATATATCTGTGCATATGGAAAAAGTGTAAATCAGTCCAATTTGATGAATATTGATGTTTGATTATGTAATTTATTTTGTGAATCATAGTTCTGTGTGTTTCATATATTGAACTTTGTTTATGCCGTATTGCCTGTTCGAATTTTTCGTGATTTTGAACGACTATTAACGAATTCGAATGCTGCTTTGACACGGCGATCGCAAATCGCGCGAATTAGTTTGCTCTTATTATCAATTTGAATGACACAATCGCGAAATTGAGCGGGAAAACCCATAATAAATCAATAAAATAATGGTAAAAAATAAATAAAAATAAATAAATGAATACAAAAATAAAAATAATAATTTGCAAATACACAAAATACATAAGGGGAAAACTTCAGAAATATAAAAGGAATGCCCCCAATAGTTCGTTTGCTCCCCCAATTGGTCCGACCACGTTACGCTTCTCATGCAAATATTTAAGGGCGGGGGCAGGGGGGGGGGGGGGGTAGGGATGGCATGGGGGTGAGGGGTCAGTACCCTTTCTATTGGAGATTATTTCCCTCACGGCCCCAGAGAAAAGATTTGCTATTAATAGCACCCATTTTAATGTAATTTAAAAACCAAGTTTGGCTTTGGCAGTTTGAACCCTTATACCTACCTACGACATTGTCAACGCATGGTACTATTAAAATCGATTATACATTTCTCACCATGGGATTATTATTATACAATCCAATAAGCATGGCTCAAAAACAATGCAAAACAAGAAATACTTGAAGTTATAAAGGAAAACGTGGAATTAAATATCAGATGCATGTTAATTAGATAAGGATCAAAACAGACATCATGAAAGTGAATAAAACTCATCATTTTAAAAATGCAATCGAATACATAGAGTAGCAAACGATCGTCAAACCTTGGAGGGACTTGCTTCCGGTGCCGCCAGCCACAACCCCCCCCCCCCCCCCCTCCCCTTCCCCAATGTGCAATTTGCGGTCCACCCTCAGCAACAGATCACGCGTAGTAGAGTTGTAGGTATACTTCCTTTCCGCAATCACATTATTTCAGGCTCGGCTTGGCAATTCAAGCCCGCGCCTCGGCCGGACGGACAGCGCGGCCCGGCGCGACGCGGCGCCTGCAACAACAAGGTAGCCTCAGGTTTGAGACTGTAGGGAGGAGGCGAAACGGCGATTATTCATCATCAAATCGACGTGACATCAAACCATATGATTTGCATATATTCTCTCGTAGATCAGTGCATCAAGGGGTTATCAGTGCCTGCCAATCATTGCATTGAGCTTCTTTTTTTCATTTTTTAAAGGGAACAGGTACTGTTGCTCGCCATTTATAAATTGTATTATTTTGTTTATAGGTATAAATACATGTATTTCAGTTATACCAATATTTCCCAAACTATCTGAATGACATGTAAAACGAATTGTAAGCATTATAGTTAGATAAACTCTATTTAACTCTATGATCGTAACCTGGTTCTGGGGATTTAATGAACACTATTAAATAAATCCGCCAACAAAATTAGCATCTTTATATTAGTATATACTTTTTTATTAGAATGTGTAATTGCAATTCAGGTGATGTATACACACAGTCATTATATTGTACAATCTGTGTAGCCCTCGACAGCTACACGACCTGTTCCCTTTAAGACAATGAAGAAGGTCCACGGTGTATTGAAGTGCTTAATTGCGGCCTGCCGTGTTATCGTTTGGTGCACGTGCAGTGCTGTAATGTTATTCTTGGTTTATTGATTTCTTAATTCCCCCACATTTCCGGATTTGTTTCCCCTTTCTTTCTAAAAACCGTTACCGTAATGAAGACCTGATCAATTCCAAAAGGCGCTAAATCCACTTTAACGCATTTTGAAGAAACCCGCGTGTATCTCTCAGACTAGTATTATGTAATGATGCCATGACTATAGGAAAGTACACATGAAATGCACCATAATTTGTTTTGATTGTGTTATCAACAATCAGCGTATATCCCCAAATTAATATTTATGGTAAGAAGATATAGCGCCTTTTGGAATGAATTAATAACCTAGTCTTATAATAATCTATTTAATTGAGTTTACGTCATCTTCGGGAGTTCATGTCTGTTTAAACAGGGGCAAGGTGGCGAATTCCCTATTTTCCTGCCCTTTTTACGCTGCTCCCTTTACATCTAGTTCCGGTAAGGGGGTGCTTAACTAAGATTTTATGTTGGACATACCGGTATAGGACTTGTATCTAAGTTAGCTTTAATATCATAGAAAGCCAACGGTTAATACACTGCATCAGGGTTTTCTATAGCTCAGCTGGTAGAGCACCGATCAATTAAGCCCGGAGAAACCCCCTTTTCATTGCTCATTTTTTGTCAATTAATTAGTTAAAATGAAGATTTTGTACACAAATTATAAATATTTTCTATTATCAGAGAGATTTAATGTTCGCTGTGTAAAAATATCTTTAAAATGTCCACAAAGTTAATTGTTACTTTACAATATGTTTTATTCCAAGGCTAGGCATGGCCTAGCATAACATAATTTTAATTCTAACATAATTTTATAATGGAAGTTCCACTTTAAATATTTGTAAAATACCCCCGAGTTCAATTATGCGCTGAAGACAATTACTCCGCGTTTGATTTATAATAAACAAACATAATATATCTATCAAGTCCCAACCTAAATTTGTAGCTACTCATTATCCTAACCCCATCTCTAACTATATACTATAATAATAATCATAATAATCATTGTAAAGCGCTTAGAGATGATTATCAATCATATTAGGCGCAATATAAACCGAGTATATTATTATTATTATTTACTATACAATCATAATTTTGGAGGGTTCTTTAGAACCATATTACGAAAGAATGTCAAATCACTATACCCCGGTGCCCTTTTTCCTTTCCAATGTAGAACATACAGTATTGCGCTATCTTGTTCATTTTCTTCTTTTTTCATAACCAAATCCTAGTTTGACAAAAAACAAACAATAAATTGTTTGACACAGGTAAAGTACAGTCATGCACAGCAAATTTAATGAAACAAATTGAACTCAATCAAATCAACATCTTATAAAGGCAAACACAAAATAAAATTGCATATGTCATGGCTTAGTGCGAGCTATATTATTTTGCGATAAAGGGGGTAAAATAACGAATAATTAATAAATATTAATAATGATATTCTCGATTTATATAGCGTCTACTATGATTGATAATCATCTCTAAGCGCTTTACAATGATATGATTACCCCGGTCATCGGATGCATTCTGCAATCAATCCAGCACACAAAGCGCACGTTTTCCACGCCATGGGGAGCATTCCAGCCAGGCAACCTCGTAGGCGCACACAATGCTAAAGAACTACGTTCTATCCTTCCGGGTACCCATTTATACACCAGGGTCGAGAGCAGTGGATACATCTTCTTGCTGAAGGAAAAACACGATAGGCATATACTCTGGGTTCGAACTCTTTTACTGTATGTTCTACATTGGAAAGGAAAAAGGGCACCGGGGTATAGTGATTCGACATTCTTTCGTAATATGGTTCTAAAGAACCCTCCAAAATTATGAATGTATAGTAAAATAGTGTTCAAAATAATCAGTTGTAAGTTTTATTGTTAATATGAATATGATAAAGTATGATAGAACCACTAGACTTCCTTGTAAGTTTTGAGGATTTGGACAATGTTACTAAGTCCCTTTAACCACCCCAACCCCCTAAACCTATATATTCATACTATACCACGTGCATGATAAAAATGATTCCTCGGGCAAGATTCATTGCCCGATCTTTAAAATCATAATGGGAAAAACGTGTTCAAAATAATCATTTGTAAGTGCGCTGGCCTCTACAAAAATGATCTGTTTAAACTTTAAAACTGGAAAAATGACTCAAATGATTAAATGGGTTGAGATGTCAGTAAACAGTCATAATTGTATTTTATTTTATTTCAGACGTCACTTCCGTCATCATAATTATGAACACAATATTAAAGGAATCTACCAAGCATGGTGGTTAAGCGGTTAGAGTTTCCGTCTCATGCACGGGAGGTCCCGGGTTCGAACCCAGACCGGGTCATACCAAATACTTAATACTTAAAAAATTGTACATTCTGCCTTCTAGCCAGGTGCTCGGCATTTATGGAATGGAGAAGGGAAAGTTAATTACACGAGTTACCAGACAACTGGCCCCCTTATGTAGCTTTCACTACATCTAGTAGACGCGTGGCCTAGGGCTAATGAATTGGAAATAGGCACCGCATTATGTGCCAATATTGGTACGGGAAGGACTTTAACTTTAAAAAATTAACTAAATTAAAGGAATCTAGTAACATTGTCTAAATCCACAATGCTTACTTAGAAGTTAGAACACTAGTGGTTCTGTCATACCTTGTGATTTGTAATACCACTCGAAGCATGGGACATGTTTCGGTTTTTCGAATTTCCCTTTCTTTACAAAGATATTTAAGATTGAAGTGTTTGGATTTTTGATTATCCACTGGAAAGTTTTTACATCGATTTAATGTTAAATTTACACACATTATATATACTCAGTTGGCGTATTAGATCACAAAAATACACATGCTATCAACCATTTATCCCTTTTTGCATATGTCAACACAGTTACTAGATCCCTTTAAACGGTTTTTGTGTTGCGCAGAACACATATGGTCTCTATAATTATATACAATTTTGAAGATACTAAGAAAGACGATAGGCCATTTCACGATACTGTTATAATTTCTTGCGTGATTTCGGGGGAAAAAAAAACACGAAACCCACGTGACAGACCTGTTGAAGAGACTACGAGATCGGCCGAGGTCAACGACCACGAATGATATCATCAGTATCATCCCCGCCAGACTGTCAGAGTTGTTTTACCTCTACATCTGCCTTTGAGACTTTGCGCAGGGTCGGATCCTCCACGATATGGACAATAATAAGACAGTCAAGTGGATAGAGGGATATTTATACACCGGAATTAAAATGGGGATATGCAGTTATGTACCGAGCGTGGTGGCTTAGCGATTAGAGTGTCCGCCTCATGCACGGGTTCCCGGGTTCGAACCCAGACCGGGTCATACCAAAGACTTTGAAAATGGTACCTTCTGCTTTCTAGCCAGGCGCTCGGCATTTATAAAGAATGGAGAAGGGAAAGTTAATCACACGAGTTACCAGAGGACTAGCTGGCCCCCTTCTGTAGCTTTCGCTATATTTAGTAGACGTGTGGCCTAGGGCTGTATATGTAACAATATATATATCCGATAGTCCAGTTGCTTATATTCCATTTTCATCTTCATGTAACAATATATAAAATTAATAAAAATTATTTTAAAGGGGTAGTTCAGTTTTGGTAGAGAGGGCGCTGCACAACACAATTTTGTTGTGAGGTAATGAAAAACTGAGTGTCGAATTTGAAAGAACATGCAATTTTAATGGCAGAATAAACTTCATTTTGTCAAAATCGATTCAGAAATGCCTGAAATATCAATAAATATATCGAATCGTAATAAATTTGGGCCCCAAATTTATTCGATGATTTAAAAAAATAATTTAATAATGCTTACACTTTTTCAAAAATGTTTAAAAGCGGTTTTTAAATAGTTGTTGATGATCTCTCTATTTAATTATTACTTCAACAAAACATCACATGCATAAATTTGTATGAAAAATGGTTGAAACCAATGCCTTTTTAGAGAGCGCCCTCTTGTATTGTAATGGCTCTTTTTAATGATAACAGGCTTTTTACTTAGTCGTTTGTAATTTTGTATACCTTTCGAGCATGGTGGAGTAATAACTATTAGTTTGTAATGTTACTGTGCAGGTTTTGGTTACTAAAGTTCAGCCTTACCAAAACTGTACTACCCCTTTAACGTTTGATGCGACGTTATATGTAAATGCCATTGTTAATACAATCGTCAAGTGTTTATGAAAATAACTTACTTATCAATTTATATTCGTACCGGTTTTAACGATGACAATTTTACATAATTTTACTTTTAGTACACTGAAAATCTACACATAATCATACGGCTCATGAACAGATATGATGGATTGTATAATTCACACAAATAACAAATAACTAGATGAGTTTATGAGTGCGCAAGTTATGAAATGCAAATAACAAAAAGTCGGCAAAAGGTAATTACACAAATAACAGGCCTCCTTTATTTCCCCCATCATCTACACGAAATGTTATAAAATGTATAAACATTATATTTTCCTGATAATTATGTCAAGTTCTCTATTATGTTGTTCTGTTTCTTTCTCAAATATACTTTAGATTGGAAATAAATCTTTCCAAGTCATGCAAACAATTGTATATTAATACCCACACTCAGATTGAACAGACTTATATGACTTCTAGAAATACAAGTCATTGATTCACAAAACGTGAACTTAATAATTGCAAAAACAAAAATGTATTAAATGTCAGTGAAGTTAAATGCAAGATTGTAATAATACAACATTATTTCATATGCAAGACACGCTATGCAGAGTTCAAAGAATGTCCTTCAGCAGCAATTGATGAAGAATATAATGTCCGTTTTGTTCAGGCACACAACGGTAAGGAAAATGAAACTGCTTATAGATCTATGGCGCCTGGCCAATTGTATCACCCCTCAACAGACATGGCAGCCAGCGAGGACCGGGGAAGTTATGGCGGTGGCTGCGGCGGTGGCTGTTATATATAGCAAGAATGGACGCGGCGGTATACAATAATTATCATGATTTAGATTTAGATTTAGATTAGATTTAGATTTGTTGTCCAAAACTGGAAGTTCATTATGTGTACTTACCAACATAAAACATACATACTTGATCTTTACAAGTCAGTGAATATTTTATATGAATTCAAACATCATCGTAATATCTAATAATATCAATTTATTCGATATGCGAAAGGTTCATACCAGGTCAGGGATATATGTTTTAAGTTTATTGTAGTCCTAATCTATAGATCATACTTATCAGTTTTATTTTAGTCGTGATTCTATATTTACATTTTGCAATTATTTATTACATGAACCTACTACCTACATTAGGTTCATGGTTATATAAGTGATTGTTTTACTGTGTACATTATATCTTGCAGTTTGATTGCCTAGATATTTATTGTTATTTTATTTTGAGTTAAATAGTGCTCGCTTATAACTTGCAGTTGTTTTATTGCATCAGTTATTATTCAGGTATTTAAAGTCACACGAGATCTTTGGGAAATCTGGAGAAATACATCAGGATAATCTACCAAATCACATGAAAATAGCTGACCGACATAGATGACATATGCACAAAATCAATGATATCATTTCCATCTTACAAATTCTATGATCTTCTTTCTTTAAAGGGATCTAGTAACTTTGTGGAAATATGCAAGTGATGAGTGGTTGATATGTATATTGTATATTGTTGTTATCTGATATGTCCAATGGGTGTTGTGTGAACATTTCAAGTTAAATGGACGTTATACGGCCGAGTAATGAGCAAAAATGCAAAGTGATATTCACTAACTCATTGCACTCAATTTGTACACGGTTTTGACGGTCCAGTGGATAATTTAACATCTGAACACTTCAATCGTAAATATCTTTATAACAAAAGAGAAATTTGAAAAACCGAAACCTGTCCCATGATTTTATTATTAATACGAATACAACAAGGTATGAGGGAACCGCTAGAATTCAAATGGGATTTTGAGGATTTGGACAATGTTACTTAGTCCCTTTAATGATATATCTACAATAAGCAAAGGCATTGATTTCGATACGATACGATGTCTAATTTTTTTTTAAACAACATAAAATTAGTTCACCATGTTAACGAAATTTTGCTTTCAGTCAAACGGTTGCAAAGTGGATGCCTTACAATTTAAAAAAAAACATAATTATTATGGTTTAGGTATCGGTCTTATAATTTAAACATGATGTTTACATGATGGTGCAATAAAAACAAAATTGCATCTTTTTCTTTTGTCTGCAAGTAATATTTCCAAAAGAAATGTCTTAGGGCTTTTTTATAATACAGTATTATGAACCTCCATTATTTTCCTATCGAAACTCATTTCCTGGGGGGGGGGGGGGGGGGAACAGAGTATTGAATTAAAGGGACATTATAGTAACATTGTCCAAATCCTCAAAATCCAATTGGAATTCTAGCGGTTCCCTCATACCTTGTTTTATTCGTATTAACAATAAAAGCATGGGACAGGTTTCGGTTTTTCACATTTCCATTTCACTCAAAAGAAATTTACGATTGAAGTGTTCGAATATGATATTATCTACATACGGGACCTTTTCAGCAGTGTACAAAGTAAGTGCAATGAGTAAGTGAATATAACTTTGCATTTTCACTCATTTCTCGGCCAAATAACATCCAATTAACTTGAAATTTTCACACATTACCTTGTGGACATATCAGATCACACCAATACACATTTTATTAACCACGCATCACTTTTTGCACTTGTCAACAAAGTTACTAGATTCCTTTAAAATAATTTGTTCTCACTCACTTGTATTCTCTTCTCTCCATTGCAATGTTCTTTCTGCATATTATCTCTCTCTTGCAGTTATTGTCTATTACATTTGTAATCTTTTCCCACCTCTCTCCCAGCCCCCCCCCCCCCCCCCCTCCCTTGCACCTCTATATATTTCTCTCTCTCCCCTTCTCTCTCTTTTTGTCTATCATAGAGATATTACTATGGTTCGACACAAATTATTACAATATCTGCTCCCCGGGGAGTTGAGATGGTAATTGTGCGGGTTCTAACTGTACCAGTAACGACCAGTATAATGCAGCGCATATATAGGGACGTGCATTTGCAATGTGATATGCGCTATAATTATAAAAACTGTGTATTATTTTGTTTGATGATATAATAATTATATGATTACATGTTTTATTATTAGGTATAATAATGTTCGTAAGCAGGTAAGAGTAGATCCACCTTATTTCCGTGCTAATTGTCACAATGCATTGTTGTCAAGTTATTTCACTTCATAATGTGGGCATTATATTATTTGATTTCAATGAGTCTCATTTTATATGATGCTGACTATTACATTTTGAGCACTTTCACCTCTCACTCGGATGATCATTGTGTACAGCTAATATAATAATGATGCAGAAACTTCGGAAGATATTTATTAGTATGAAACGGTTTTCACAATAGTGTTAGCAGGCTGAAATTGCAAATATTATTACGCTGCTCATATCCGTGCTTTTTCATTACTATTCATTATCATAGAGTCTTTGAAACCAGTCGAAGCGCGTATAAAAACGCATGCACACACTCGAACGCACGCACGCACACACGCACACCGAGCGAGACCTTGCCATGCACGCATCCACGGGGTCTGCGACCGCATGAATAAAGTTCGAGTTCCGCATATATAGCGACAACCTGTATAAATATTGTGAATGTCTCATATTGATCTCATAAATGCTTTATGAATCGTAAGATCGCTTCATTATCTGTACCTTCAATGAAACGGGATACTGAATACACACTTACGAATTTTAGAGCATAGCGTAAAACAGATTGATTGTGCGGGATATGTTGTTCCTGACTACGGAATACTTTTTTTTTTACTGATTTTATTGCGTGCATGTTTTACTTCGGTGAACATTTTATTTAACCATCTCTTTTCGTTATCAGAATTCATCTATATACACGAGGAACGACCTCGCTCCGGGATAATAGAAAACATAACGCTTACATGTTAGTTTATTCTTCAATGATGTTAAAGCTTGAATGAATCTCTTTTGTATATCTTCTTAATCATTTGTCAAAAACCTGTTTCTTTCTCCTAAAATGTACGAATTTTAAACATTCAATTTTTTCAAGAATTGTACATTTTATTCTAAAAGATCGAAGTTCACGAGCTATTTTATGTTTGTATTTAATTGTTGTATTTTCATCTACTTACAAAATACATGACCTCGCTTACTCATATTGATAATAATAACAACAACATGTACCTTTATATTCGTGGGCATAACTATATATTTTACGACATCGATGACGTTGGCCAATTATAGCCATTTCTTGTATCTTAAACCATTTCTCTCACTTGTAAGAGTTCATAACGTGCCATTTTGGTCAAAATATGTTGTTATTATTATGGGTTTTGTTTAATGGGGATTCTCGTATAAAATGTGCGTTATGGATTCGGAGTATTTTTCATAATTATCAAAATAAAACTTGAAAAAAATATAATCAAACCTTAAAATGATTTTAATTTACGTTTTTGTCACCATAGTGACACGCAAAATAATCTTTATTATGACAAATTGAAATTCATGCAATTCAGATATTGTTTATACACATTGCGAATTAGTTTTGGCATTTTGTGAAATTGTGTGGTAATGGTGTTTACAAAAGTAGATTTTGGCTCGAAAAAGAATAGCATAATTCAACATTTATATTATAAGACATAAACCAATCAATGTAAGTAGTCATGAATTGAATAACTGAGCGTAACTGTAATGAATTCGAACACAACAATAATATAGGATTTCTCGATCAATTTCGTAAGTTGGCCACACAAATTAATTTTGTGTGCATTAAATTTCGCCGATTTTGTCACCGCAGCTGTATTTTGCAGTTCATATTCGTTTTTTAGCATTCGAATTCATATAACAATCATTCGAAAACATTGTGTTTGCATTCGATTTAAAACGTGTTTCTATTTCGTAAAATTGTTATTCAATTTAAAGCGAGAAAATTCGTGATTACGTAATACCGCCTTCCGTGAAATCCGTATGCGAAATTGAATGCAAATAGCGTGTTTTTTAAATTGAATGCTAAAAGTGGTAAATTACTTGACCGAAGAGCTAAATCGTATGAACAAAATGCAATTTTGAATCACAATTGCAAGCCTTCAGCTCAATTTCGCGAAATTGAATGACACGCTTATCAAAACGAATGAGAAGCTTACGAAATTGGCCGAGAAAACCTATACTTTGGCGTTTAAGCAGCCTAAATGACTAGACAGAAAAATTCACCTCGACCTGGAGGGGTCCTTTAATATTATGACGTCATACTATCCCCTCTCTGAAGTGATGAGTGAAACAACAAACGAGGAGAAGGACTGATTTATCGGTCTACCTAATGACAACCCAGCTAGCCACCTGACGTCGGGCCGATGTCGGAAGTTGGTTGCCGGATGTCGGCATATCGCCGTTGGCTCGAGGTTAAAATGTCCGCCAGCCCAACATCGTCACGACGTCATTTTTGTGATATATTGGCATAACTTCATTTTCCGACAATGGCCCAACATCATCTCATGAGATGATGACCAAAAATGCAAAGTGATATTCACTAACTCATTGTACTTACTTTGTACACGGCTGAAATTATCCCGTAGACACTTTCATATTGTTTGTTTGTTTGTTTTATTTCTGCATTTTTTCAAAACAATACATAATCATAATTGTACAAAATGTATTTCAAATATTAACAATATAATTACAAGTGATAATTATACATAAAGAAAAGTACAACAAATAATTATCAATTTGAAGTAATAAATAAAGCACATAAACGCAGGAGACCGCCATCATGAGCTGTAAGCTTGAAATCGATGGCGGCCTCATAGGGACAATCAGCGACACAAACTAATGCTTTTGTGTAGTATGCATGACTTTGATCAGATGGGTGCAGTGCAAGTGCATGTGCAAGTGCATGTGCAAGTGGAAGTTCAATCAAATAGAATTCCGGTTATAATAAGTTTGGGGTTTAACTAAAAAATAAAATAAATATGTTTACATTTATATATAAGAGACAATGTTTAGTGAGTTACGACTCTGTATAGTGATACAAGGTGACGCTTTAATGTTGCTTTAAATGAATAGAGCGTCAGGCATGGTTTGATTATATTCGGTAAATTATTCCATAAATCGGGGCCGTGATGTCTAATCGATTTATGTGTAATTAATAACTTGGGATTAATCAAGTGGAAATTCCCGGAAATACGAGTTGGATATGAATGAATTATATTATTATAACAAAAATAATTATTGAATGAGATTGGAAGTTGTTTATTTATGTACTTAAACATAAATACTGCAACTTGGAGAATATGCACGTCAGTAATTGTTAACGTTTCTAACTTTAAAAATAAGGGGTCTGTATGGGCAAGGAACGTTGATCCTGTACAAATACGCAAAGCTCTTTTTTGTAATAAAAGAATAGGGTCAAGTTTGGTTGCACCACAATTGGCCCAAACAATATTACAATATGCTAAATATGGAAGTATTAATGAATTATACAATAAAAACAAGGCTTTATGTGGCAAAAGAAATTTTAACTTATTGATGATTCCTACACTTCTAGAAATGGACATAATTACGTGATGCAATTGATCATTCCATGTTGAATTATCATCAATAAAAACTCCTAAAAACTTAAATGTCTTTATTTGTTCAATTTGTAAATTATCAATATCAATAATAATCGGGGCAGTATCCTTTAAATGAGAATTATAATGTTTAAAGTGCATACATTTAGTTTTGTTAATATTTAAAGAGAGTTTATTACATTTAAACCAATTAGAGACTTTAAACAATTCATTATTTAAAACATTTACCAAAGATTCTAATTTTTTATGAGAGCAAAAAATATTTGTGTCATCGGCAAAAAGAACAAACGACAATAGGGAAGATGTATTAGATAAATCATTAACATATAAAAGAAATAAAAGTGGTCCTAAAATTGAGCCTTGTGGTACGCCACAATTAACAGAGAGTAAATCCGAATCAAGGCCATTGAATGTAACGTATTGTTTTCTTTTTATTAAATAATCTTTAAACCATGAAAGGGCTTGACCACGAATACCATAAAACGACAATTTATAAAGTAAAATATTATGATCAAGTGTATCGAACGCTTTACTAAGGTCTAAAAATATGCCTATTACATGTTCATTGTTCGCCATAGCGTTAGTAATTTTATCATAAATTTGTATTAAATCTGAACACTTCAATCGTACAGTCATATCTTTTGAACGAAATGGAAATTCGAAAAAACCGAAACCTGTCCCGTGCTTTTATTGTTAATATGAATATGATAGGGTATGAGAGAACCACTATTATACATGTATATTAAACGATTTGGACAATTTAACGATTTGGACAATGTTACAACCCAGCTAGCCACCTGACGTCGGGCCGATGTCGGAATTTGGTTGCCGGATGTCGGCATATCGCCGTTGGCTCGAGGTTAAAATGTCCGCCAGCCCAACATCGTCACGACGTCATTTTTGTGATATATTGGCATAACGTCATTTTCCGACAATGGCCCAACATCATCTCATTACATGATGTTGGGCCATTGTCGGAAAATGACGTTATGCCAATATATCACAAAAATGACGTCGTGACGATGTTGGGCTGGCGGACATTTTAACCTCGAGCCAACGGCGATATGCCGACATCCGGCAACCAAATTCCGACATCGGCCCGACGTCAGGTGGCTAGCTGGGAAGTCCCTATAAGCAATATAATAAATGATCGCTTGGAATGTGAATCATAGTGAATTTAGTTAGTCACCAGTAATATAATGTCATCCAGGACATTCCATCACTGGTGACTGATTATACTATAAATGAAACGTCAAGCCACCTTTTGTCCTGATTCCGAATATTAATAGAGAGATTGATGGATAATGAAAAGAAAGAATTTGACTGTCTCCGGTGGCACATGACAAGCTTCAATGAAATCCATCATGAAATATCACAGGTGTGAAACTGTTTAACCGGTTGCTGATCATTAAATATGTATTTTTAGCCCAGACTAAAGTTGAGCCAGTGCTAGTGATGAGAATTCGGGCCAATATAACTAACTCGCAATCAAACTGATCGGTGTTTGGGTAACACATTTGTGAAGATTAAGAGATAATCCCTTTAAAAATTAGTCAAAAGATAGACGTTAAAGGGGTAGAACAGTTTTGGTAAGGCTGAGCTTTAGTAACCAACATGGGCGTCAACAGGCGGGGGACGGGGGGGACATGTCCCCCCCACTTTTGAAAGTGGGGGGATATAGTGTCGTTTGTCCCCCCCCCCCCCCCCCCCCACACACACTTTTTCATGTATAACATAATGTATCTTTATGATTATATAGCTTTAAAGGGACTTAGTAACATTGTCCAAATCCTCAAAATAAAATTGTAATTCTAGCGGTTCCTTTATACCTTGTTGTATTCGTATTAACAATAAAATCATGGGACTGCTTTCGGTTTTTCAAATTTCCCTTTCATTACAAAGATATGTATGATTGAAGTATTTAGATAAGAAAATCTCCGGGCGAGATTTTCATCCCTGTACAAAGTGAATGCAGTGAGTTGGTGAATATCACCCAATATCACTTTGCATTTTCGCTCATTACTTGGCCATACATTGTCCATTTGACCTGAAATTTTCACACAATACCCTGAGGACATATGAGATAACAACAGTATACATTGCATCAACCATTCATCAGTTTTTGCACATCTCAACAAAGTTACTAGATCCCTTTAACAGCTATAACTAGCTATAACTATGGCTGACTCATTGAAATCTATCTCGAATCTCGAATCTCGAATGTCTGCACGATACATCTCACAACAATGGCGGTGGAACCATTACTGCCCTTCCAAAGTATGCACCAGAATGCATTATTTTGAATGAAATTACGAAAACTCCCCCCTCGCGGGATATCCTCCCCCCTCGCGCGCATCGCGCCCTCGGGCTTGGTCGCTCCGCTCCCTTGCATTATCACGCCCCCACCCGATATTCGGGCAAAAGACGCCAGCCCCCTTGGAAAAATAGGCAGCTATACGCCCATGACGAGGCGTGGGACATTGTTTATATTCTTAACTCCTGCCTTTGACATTGAGGTTGACGAGGAGAATGACGTCGACAGTGACAATTAACGATGAGTGAATGGAAATTTTGTATTTGTTTTTTTCTTTTTTTCGTTAAAAATTTAAGATCGGTCGATCATGTGGTAACGGAGGTCAATTTATGACATGTATAAACAATTGCGTATCAATAAAAAAATTAGGTCTTGGGTATGCACCAGATTGCACAATTTCAGGTCCAATAATGAAAAATCTCCCTACTGTGGGAGGGGGGGCACCCCCCTCCCACACCCTCCCCCCCCCCCCCCCCCCCCTCCTCGGTCGCTTCGCTCCCTCGCAATGTCCCCCCCACTTTTTAGTAGGTGTTGACGCCCTTGGTAACCAAAACCTGCACAATAACACTACAAACTAAAAGTTATAACTCCGTCACTATGTCCGTCATGCTCGAAAGGTATAGAAAATTACAAACGACTAATTAAAAAGCCTGTTATAATTCAAAAAGGGCCATTAAAACACAAGAGGGCGCTCTCTAAGAAAACATTGGTTTCAACCATTTTCATACAAAATTATGCATGTGATGTTTTGTTGAAATAATGATTAGATTTTTGAAAAAGTTTAGGCATTTTTTTAAAATTTTTAAAAAATCATCAAATAAATCTGGGCCCCAGATTTATTCCGATCGGATATATTTATTGATATTCTGCCATTAAAATTGTATGCTCTTTCAAATGTTACACTCAGTTTTTCATTACCTTACAATGAAATTATTTTGTGCAGCGCCCTCTATACCAAAACTGAACTACCCCTTTAAGCATTTTATGATCGTTCTTCGTGGGTGTTCTCAGTGGAATTGTGAAATGTATAAATGCCATCAACCTTTCGGCTGATTTTCCGAACAATTTATATCTTAAACGTCATATATCACTGGCCAGGGTAAATACATGTATAAAAACAGAAATACAATTAATTTAGAAATGTATTATACAATGATAACAAACTAGCCTGGAGATTTAGCGGCTAGGCTGATGATGCCTATAGTATTTATGGCGGCTCAACAATTGTTTTGGGGTTTTGTTTCAATGGCATCACATTACATGATTACGTAGGCCTTAAAATTATACCAACATGATTTCGGACACTTGGGCATATTGTAATAATTAGGGCGTCGTGCGAACTTGTCGGCTTCGTTTCAGGCACCATTTTTAATCAGTGTAGCGTATTATTATACCAAAAAAAGAGAAACCTTTTCGTTTGTTGTAATTACAAAAGTAATCAGAAGTATTCTACGGGGGATAAATGGTTAAAGGGAAAAGTCAACGAGTGGAATCAAATCAGCATTACAACAAGTCGCATCTATAAAGTGGGTGAGGGAGCGAGGGCTGGCACTGGACTGTCTTCCCCCTTAAAAGGACTTAGTAACATTGTCCGAATTCTCAAAATCCAATTAGAATTATAGCGGTTCCCTCATACCTTGTTCATTTGTTGTATTTGTATTAACAATAAAATCATGGGACAGGTTTCGGTTTTTCAAATTTCCCTTTCGTTAAAGAGATATTTACGATTGAAGTGTACAGATGTTAAATTATCTACTGGACCACAAAAAACCGTGTACAAATGAATAAGTGCAAGAATAAGTGAATATCACTTTGCATGTTTGCTTATTACTCGGCCGCATAATATCCATTTAACTTGAAATTTTCACACAACACCCATTGGACATATCAGATTACAACAATACACATTGTATCAACCACTCGTCACTTTTTGCACATGTCAACAAAGTTACTATAGATCCCTTTAAAGGGATAGTTGAGTTTTGGTAGAGAGGGCGTTAGACTACTTATTTTTGGGGGGAGGTAATGAAAAACTGAGTGTAAAATTTGAAAGAGCATAATATTACATAATAAAATCATCTTTGTTTGATCAAAATCGGTTCAGAGACGGCTTAAATATCCATAAATATAACAATTTGTAATAAACCTGGGGCCCCAGGTTTATTAGAGAATTTTGAACCAGCCGTTAAAAATTCAAAAAATGCTTCCTCTTTTCCAAAAGTTACAAAATAGGTATTTAAATAGTTGTTGGTTATTTCTCTATATAATCACTATTTCAACAAAGCATCACATGCACAATATTTTATTCAAAATGGTTGAAACCGATGAGTGTTTAGAGAGCGCCCTCTTACGTTTTAACGGCTCTTTTTTAATGATAACATGATCTTTACTACGTCATTTGTAATTTTGTGTTCCTTTCTAGTTATAATTATTAGTTTGTTATGTAATGATGCAGGTTTTGGTAACTAAAATTCAGTTTCACCAAAACTTTACTCTCCTTACCAGTACTCAACTATCCCTTTAATAGGCTGTCGAAACGTGGAACAATCCGTTGCATTTGGGTTGCATTTGCCGAAAAACCTTCACCATCCCACCCGAGACAAACTCCCAGATATACCACTGATTACAACTTGAAGGTGTAATGGACGATATAGACGCAATTAATCACTTTAGTCACACAAGTCATCCGGGGTTTGAAGGGCCGTGAGGGTTTCGTGACGCATTTTGCTCAGGCGACAAATGCTCCCTATATCAAATGTTGAGGTTACTAACAAACCGCTATATTATGCTTATTTTAAACGCGATCCATGTTAAACCTAAACCAAACTATAACGTGGCGATAAAACATTGGATGCCTCCAAAGCAATGCCAAGAAGTGTTACATGATAAAAAAAAACACACGATAAGTATATTTCAGTGTCTAACTTGGACGTTGATATATGAGTTGCTCGTTATCGGGTGGGATGGGTGATAGGGACACAATAGCCCCCCCCCCCCCCCCCCCCGCCACAAAACAAAATAGACACAAAAATACAACAACAAAACACTAACAATTTCAATAGTAAGGTATAATATAACCCATTACGATTGATAATCATCCGTTATGGCGCTATTCAGTAGTTCATGGTCATCGAGCACGCACCCTAATCAATCAACACGTGGCGTGCACAGTGTGCGCTCCCCATGATAACAATGGATGTTGTAAAGGAGACGACGTGAGGAAGTAGTTTCTTTTATCTTTTGATATAACCTCCATTATGTTTATTCCATGGAGTCAGTAAATTGAATATACAGTTGATTTGTAATTATTTTGTCTTTCTTACATTAGAACTGTAATTGTTCTATTCTCTGTTTATGATTAAGATGTTAACATTGGACACATTCTGTTTATGTTTAAAGTAAATGGTATATGTATATAATTTGGAGGAATAAAAATCACTTTAAACAAAAATGTTGTCATTTTGCTTCTTCTCGCCTTCTTTATCCCATTCTTCCATGAACAATAAGATATCAATATGAATGCGATATTGACACAAATTCTTCTTAACCCGTTCTGTATAGAAGATATGGTACTCTCCAAATTAAATCATAAACATCTCAATAAGCAAAGACAATATATGTTTTCCCCATCCATTTTAAAGGGGTCTATATAAACCCCTCAAAAAAAGTTCGGAAACTCAAGTTTGATCGATCATATCTCTCGTATTTTTTAATAAGAATACTCGATATCGGTGTCACAATAAAGCCTCATTATATACCTTTCAAACGGTGCATTATGTGTAGTGATTATGCAATTGGGGCGATTGCAGAGAATAGGGGGAGGCAGGAAGTGAAATCTCGCAAAATAGCTTCAATGCATTCAATTTACGAGTGCATGACTGTGTTGATCAGTTTTCTAAAGGTTAACATTCTATTGAATACTGCCACCCTTTCCATTCATCAAAATTGTTGAATTGGATACCATTTTAATGAAAATTATCTCTTCATTACGATGGCATATTAATCGTAAGGATTATGCAAATGGAGTGTGTGCAGCGAACCGGAATATGGAGATGGGTCGAGTGTGAAATCAGACAAAAAGATATGGTGTTGACAAAAAATCAGAGCGTTGCATTTTTTTCGAGCTTTTGGGAGGATTTTTTAGCATTTCAAATTTGCATAATCCTTACGATTAATATGCCATCGTAAGGAAGAGATCATTTCCATTAAAATGGTATCCAATTCAACAATTTTGATGAATGGAAAGGGTGGCAGCATTCAATAGAATGTTAACCTTTAGAAAACTGGTCAACACAGTTTTGCACTCGTAAATTGAATGCATTGGGGCCATTTTGCGAGTTTTCACTTCCTGCCTCCCCCTATTCTCTGGGCTACTGCAATCGCCCCAATTGCATAATCACTACACATAATGCATCGTTTGAAAGGTATATAATGAGGCTTTATTGTGACACCAATTTCGAGTATTTTTATTTAAAAATACGAGAGATATGATCGATGAAACTTGAGTTTCCGAACTTTTTTTGAGGGGTTTAGTAACTCTGTTGACAAGTGCAAAAAGTGATGAGTGATTAATAAAATGTGTATTGGTGTGATCTGATATGTCCCCAAAGTAATGTGTGAAAATTTCACGTTAATTGGATGTTTTTAGTCTGAGATATGAGCAAAAAAGCAAAGTGATATTCACTAACTCATTGCACTTAATTCGCACACATATGAAATTATCCCGTAGACAATTTCATACAGATACACTTCAACCGTAAATATCTTATGAACGAAATGGAAATTTGAAAAACCGAAACCTGTCCCGTGCTTTTATTGTTATTATGAATATGATAAGGTATGAGAGAACCAATAGAGTTCCAAGTAAGTTTTGAGGATTTAGACAATGTTAAAGTCCCTTTAACACTTTTGTCATTCATTTTCATAAATTTGTACTTCAAATTCGTGTCGAGTAAGAAAAGTGGCCACTGTAGACATGTGACCTCTATAGACAGGTACATTCCATTGTTTAGTGGCCACTATAGGCAGGTTGGCTGCTATAGACAGGTGGCCACTAAGACAGGTTTTACTGTACTCCTATTAGTATAGAAGAAAACAACTAGGCATGCAAGAAGCACTAGACAAAAATTTGATGCAAGTGAGATTGGTCCAGGATCACTTTAACACACAACGCGCATGCGCACTTCCGCTCAACGGAAGACCAATAATCATCAATCTTTCATTCAATCATGGCGTCAACCTAGCAGTGCTTAAAAGCTCGAAAAAAACGTTTTCCACTCTAAAAGTTTGAAGCTTGAAGATCACTGATGACAATATAACGAAAGTGGGTATTTTTTTTCCCTTTTTTGAAGGAGTATAATGTCGTTCGTGAAGTGTTTTTACGTCTACGGTAGATGAAGCGTGTAGTTTTATTGTATAAGTGTCTATACGTCTCCAAACCACCTATCTTGACCATTATGGACGTATCTTCGCCTTATTGATAGCATACATTGGCCACTTGACACTCAGTGCATTTCTGTAAATCAGTGGCGAGGGTAGTGCTCTAGAGACTTGGGTAAAATAGGGATACAAAATCATTTGTGTCAAAATAACAGGTTTTCCACAGGAGAACTATTGCACGTTTGCGCCTCATCCATCCCTGCCTGACATAGCACAGTGCGTCACAGTGTGAACACACCATGTTGCACACTGTAGATCAGAGAGGATCACAGTGTGATTGTTCATTGTGAGGACTATATGTTAAATTTCAGCGTTTGAACAGTGTCAACACTCACCGCACTATGATTACACACTGTGATTACAATGTAAACACACTGTAAAATTATAAAGCTCACAGTGAACACATTGTCTACACTGTGAGATATACTTCGTGTTCACAGTGTGTGTGTGTGGGAGGGAGATTTGATTCTTCGATTTCAGTCGAACTCCAGTCTTCAGACTTGTTCTTAGATTGAGTAAGCCTGGTTATAACAAGGAAGGCTGTAAAGCGGATACATTATTCATTCTTGTACGATGATTGTACTAATATCAGCACGTTAGGGGAGATATAGGGGTGTGCATCCAAGATTAGACTTGGTAAAAATCTAATTTACGCAGCGTTTAAGCTAATACTCTTGCATCGTCACACGTGTCCATTGATCTCCGATTTCCCTTTGTAAATATTTGACCCGATTCACATCACGCCTTTATATGCACTCATTCCCTACTGGTTAAAGCTGTTCATAATATTGCGTTAGTACGTGGTACATCATGTTTTAGTAGGCAATGGGTTAACGCCCTCAACATAAAGCAACTTAAAGGGCTTGTCAGGGTTTTGAGAGCTAATATGCATAGAAAGTAAAACTAGGATTTTAATAACCATAGTAAAGTGTGAGAGTTGATAACAAATATGCATGTCCCTGAAAGAATTTTAAACACCACACCCTTCTTTCCACTTGCACACAATCATAGGCATATATGAATGATGATACTCTGTCTTGTTGAGCCATACCATTGCCAGTGTAATGCGCTATTGTACATGTTGTTAGTATCATGATATTCAATTTCATATGTTATATGTATACAATTTATAAAATGTTCCATTGTTGTGTGGTTTCGAGAGTCTTTAATTAAATGTTGTGTTTCTATAACACGACAATGAAAGATGAATCTGAATATCACTGACTGATATATAATACACTGTCATGGTACTGTAACTTAAGCGAGGGATACCAGGTGAACAATTCATTCTCCCGTGCACCCATCATTAGGGAACACCTAGTCACAAAATCCACCCCTTGTCTTGCATAGATATCAGACAAATCGATAGGCGGTGTGAATTCAAACCCCTTTTTTTCTTGATGCAAAACAGTCCAACGGATCTCTGTTTACTAACTTACTTATTATTTCTCCTTTTCCACGGTATACTTTTAGGGTGAATATCGTTTAAATGTTTGACCCGATTCACATCACGTCCAAATCGCACCAATAGTATAGCGATCCCCCACTCACCAATCCAAACTTAAGCCCGGCGCAGACAGAGCCGACTCGACCCGATCCGACTGGTTTCAATCAGGCTAGAGTTGGGCCCGGTCGGTCGGATCCGATTCATCGGGTTGAATCGGCCCCAACTAGCATCCGACTGTCTCTCGACTGGCAAAATGTGTGTCGCAAGGCACTGAAAACTGAGCCGATCCGAATGAAAATCAGTCGAATCGGGTCGAGTCGGCTCTGTCTGCAGAGGGCTTTAGAGTATTGCCTAGGTGTCAGCCCGGTCGATTGTGTTCAACTCCCTTTTCATCACGCAAAGACATTCTTCTGGGACAGTTCTCTGTTTTGATATTGGAAGCCCTACCGACTGGCCACCATCAGGGCCAATGCTAATAAAACCACACTATCTTAGTTCCATTCTAAACATATCGTTCAACATTGAACACTATTGTGTGCATCAAGAAACAAATAAATATGATTATATGATTAATGTTACTTGGGTCGACCATGGCACTTAGATGTTTAGAGGGCAACACCACCCACAAATAATATTCTTATACTTTAAATAAAAGGTGACACAAACCGTTCAGAAAAAAAAAAAATACAACATGTGTTCGTGGGTCTGGATATGAAGACATCCTTTTGTCTTCAAACGTACGCGTGAATAGAATTGGCGCAATTGCAAACGTTTGGCGCATACGGAACCATGAGGCCATAATGGTTCCGTAAGTAGTGGTAATGAATTGCATTGTTTATGAATTACACAACCTTTGAAAAATGTTGGGCATCTATTTAATATTACACAACGGTCCCAAAACATATTAGTATGTGTTGTTCTTTACCTGGTGGTCCCCTTTAATACCATTGTGGCGTCTGAAATGTATAAATTATGGAACATTTACAGAGTTTAAGCAAACCTGATTATAATGACAACCTAATGGAAACAAAAACAAGAACTGTGAATCTATACATACACCGGTTCAATACAAATTGTTTGTCTCTGCAGAGGATCATTTGTGTATGCCACTATATCCAGGATAACTGTATAGACAGGTTAGTTGCTATAGCTAGGTGGACGCTAAGACAGATTTGACTATGGATATACAACAAAAAAAGCGTTTTCGGCATGAATTGCCACGATTGCATTACGTATGTTAACCGGAGAATGAAAGAATATCTGACGTTCACTGAACCCTCGGAGGAAACGAAACTGAGCTTGACATCTTAATGCACCATATGATCATCCTGTGTGATCGGTCCTCCATCCATCGTGTCTCACAATTGATGAGTCCGATTGGATGATGCATTGAAAAGAGGAGGCATTTTGATACTTTTAAAGAAAAGGGAAATTTCAAGAAAATAAACAATCTTATACCGTATGTGAACAAACGTGACAATTCAAGAAAATAGACAATCTGATATAAGTCTGAATTGAAAAGAGGAGGTATTTTGATACTTTAAAGAAAAGGGAAATTTAAAGAAAAATAAACCATCTGATACTTGACAAAACGAGACAATTCAAGGAAAATAAACAATTTGATATTCGACAAAAAGAGGAATTTCAAGAAGATAGCCAATCTGATATTATACAAAAGGGAGATTTCATGAATGAACATGCTGATATGAGTGAACATAGAAACTACATGAACTAAGGAGTTTCAAGTAGACGTTATTTTGGAACCAGATTAAAATGAAAAAGTCAATAAAGTAATCATTTGGACTCTAGATTAAAGGTAGTGTTGCGTATTGGTATTTCCCGAAGTGCCCCCGATATTTTTTTGTGAGATAACTGACTGTCAAATTCGAAAGAACATACAATTTTAATGACAGAATAAACTTTATTTGATCAAAATCGGTGAAACGGCTGAAATATCCATAAATATATTTTGTATTCAAAATGTTCTTCACCGGCAATCACCGGGCGATATTTAGACTTTTTAGAAAAATTTCAAAAAATGCTCGAAGACTACTTTGAAAAAAATCAGAATAGGTTTTTAAAAAGTCGTTGATGATATCTCTATTGAATCATTATTTTAACAAATATTAAATGCACAATTTTGTATGTAAAAAGGCTAAAAACAATGAATAGCGCCCTTTTGAGATGTAACGGCTCTTTTTGAATGATAACAGGGGTTTTACTTAGTCGTTTGTAATTGTGTAAACTTTTCGAGCATGGTGAAGTTATAACTATTACTTTGTAACATAATGGTGCCGGTTTTGGTTACTAAAGTTAAGTTTGACCAAAACTCAACTATCCCTTTAAAGGAAAAAAAAGAAAACGCAGACACAAATATAATCATTTTGATATTATTTTGATCAAGAACAACACTGTTGTCTGTGTTTACCGCGGATGCATTTGTTGGTCTTAAAGCCTGAAATTGTTTATAGCTCTTGGAATAAATGCGTGAACAGAGATACTATGTACAGATCTATGTATTTAGAGGTAAATTTAATTCTCAAATTCTAATCTCATGTTGCAGTAATTTCATTTGGTCCCTTCCACTCTTGTAACGTTTAATATAATTTATGGATATTGATGTATTAATATGAAAGTAAAAGTAGTAAAATAAAAAACAAGGGGGGGGGGGAACATTATGTATTTCTTTGTTTTTTCCGAGATTTTCTTTGAACTAGGCTAGTTTGTGCGCACTATACATAACACGGAGCCGAACATGTATTTCGCACCGTGTGCAAGGCATTCGCAAGACAAGATGGCACCGCGTATTTGTTTAAACGAAAACAAACCACCTTTAACATAAATCTTCACTTACTTGACGAAAACAAACCACCTTTAACATAAATATTCACTTACCAAAGACACTTTGCCAAAGACACTGGATTGTTGAATGTCATTTTAAAGACCTTACACCTAAGCATTGGCGACAGACTAAGTAGCCGAATTCGAACACGAAGACGAGTTCAAATCAATCATTTGGTGACCGACCAAATATGGCTTGATGCGTTAAGATTTTGAGCCACTGTTGTGACAGGTTCTGAGACGTTTCAACTTAAGAAAAAAATAGCGACTTCAATTTTTGTATCATTTTTATGATTTTGGTGACAGCTGCTAAAATATGTTACAACTAAGAACAATTGCGATTTCTATTTCAAAGATAGCGACACAGTTCGGAGATGTTGAAAGGAGGCAAAATAAAGGTTTCCAGTTTTTCATTGGAAGAACTTTATTTCATTAAAAACATCATAAATAGGCAACAAACAATGTCGATACCATCTATATAATTGGGACATGATTTTACCTGTTATAAAGGTATCAATTTAACTCGAGAGATTTTGATGAAATTGTTCTGAAAAGTGTGCGTACAACTTTTTGAAAGTAACACCATTGTAAACATAAAGGACCGCTATTGATCCATATGCCTTCCCACATAATTCTTGCTTTTACACCGACATGACCGATAAATAGTTAAATGGCGATACATTATTATCGGCCCTCTCATCGGAGTCAGAGTCTGTCCAAAATAACGATCGTCCTGAGCATGTCTAGTGAGACAGCTATTACGGGGGGGGGGGGGGGGGGGGGTTCCCGTGGAAACAATATACTTTTCTTTACTTACTTCCTAATGTTCATTTCTTGTTTCGTTTCACTGTTTCCATCTAACTCATACATACATTTTTGCCACATTATGAAATGAAAAGTAAGCTACGCCACCACCGCCGCCAATGAAAGCATATCCCTTGCTTCTTGGATCTTGCGATATTGCGATGTTTGGAGTTGTTCAACCGGAGAGACACTCACGAAGAAGAAACGTACCCTTTGCTACAAATTGCGAGAAACTTTACCCCCAAAATAAATCGAAATCAAGGCATGAGGAAGTGCCGTACGCTGCTTGGAACTTCGATGGCGAAGCTATGGGAAGGGGTGGGGTTCAGGCAATTTATTGCCCCACTACTCTTCCGTGTGAATTACTGCCCATTGCGTTTTCCTCCAATTAGAAAATGTATCAACATTTTGTTGCTCTCGACCCATGGGTACCCGGAAGAATTGGATTAAGTAAGCATCGTGTGCGCCTACGAGGTGCCTAGCTGGAATGTTCCCCGGGGGAGTGGAATATGTGCACTTTATGTGCTGGACTGATTGCAGAGTGTGTATCCGATGACCGGTGTGATAATAATGATGCTTCGAAATATGCATATATATAGGAAAGATGGAACGTGCGCTATACATATAACCACAATTAGTATTAATATTATCATTGTTATTATTATTATTATTATTATTATTATTATTATTATTATTATTATTATTATTATTATTATTATTAGTAGTAGTAGTAGTAGTAGTAGTAGTAGTAGTAGTAGTAGTAGTAGTATTATTAGTATTATTATTATTATTATTATTATTAGTAGTAGTAGTAGTAGTAGTATTGTTATTTTTATTATTATAATTAGTAGTAGTAGTAGTAGTAGTAGTAGTAGTAGTAGCAAAGGTGGTATAGCGCCGCGTAGCGGCGCGCTTTAGCATCTTTGGTATCATAATCTTTGTCTAGTACATAGAGTTATGGTCTAGTATAGCTCCACTCCCCAATCCCCTTTGCAGAGTTGACCTGGCTTCGCCCAGGCCTGCGTGGTACGTCAGTGCTCCAAGCAAACACGAGTAACAATCCAAAATCGATAAAATAATCCAATCTCTCCCAGAAAAGAAAGCAAACTCAAATGATAGGTTCCGAGTAAACAAATCGTCACTCCAATTAAATCAGATAATTGGTCCCTTCAAGCATCATTCGATACTGTGCATACATACATGTACAAAGAGGACGCGAGCTGTCTTGCTTTACACTTGTATCGATTACAAAGAGGTACTACAAGGAGTGCGCAGCGTTTTGGCGTGTTTTTTTTTTTCGAGAAAGGAAACTTTTATACCGAAGGTGTAACAATTATCGGGCCATTAACACCAAGGGGGAGTTTACACTGGGAAAAGTAGCATGTATCCCAGGTCATCCTATATAGATGGAAGAGAGCGGGGTAATGTTTGATGTTGGGGGGGGGGGGGGGGTGTTAAAAGGGTAGTGCAGTTTTGGTAAGGCTGAACTTTAGTAACCAAACCTGGACAGTAACATTATAAACTAATAGTTATAACTCCACCATGCTCGAAAGGTATACAAAATTACAAACGACTAAGTAAAAAGCCCGTTATCATCCAAAAAGAGTCATTAAAACACAAGACGGCGCTTTCTAAAAAGGCATTGGTTTCAACCATTTTTCATACAAAATAATGCATGTGATGTTTTTTTGAAATAATGATTAAATAGAGAGATCATCAACAACTATTTAAAAAACGCTTTTGAATATTTTTGAAAAAGTGCAAGCATTTTTTTTTTTTTTTTTGAAAAAATCATCTAGTTATTTGGGCCCCAAATAATTATAAGATCAGATATATTTATTGATATTTCAGCCGTTTCTGGGTCGATTTTGACCAAACAAAGTTTATTCTGCCATTAAAATTGCATGTTCTCTCAAATTCGACACTCAGTTTTTCATTACCTCACAAAAAAATTGTGATGATAATGATTTATGGTGTTCACATTAAAATAATTATAATACTATGATTTGAATATACTTTTTAACAACACTAAAATGAACAACTTTAAAAATATCAATAATCAATACAAATACCACAACCGGCAGCCTTTAGTAGTGGTAAAAAATGACTGAGAACAGTAAATATGTTCGTCTATTAGGATATTAGTGATACCCGAAAAGAAAGTATATAAAATAAAAAAAATATGTATGCTCTTATCCGTGCCAGTAAGAAACAATGTCAATATTAAGCTTCCCTTTAAACAAAAACAAAATGTCCACTCACTGATGTGTGACAATTATATAAATGTCATATGACCGAGTAATGAGCGAAAATTCAAACTAAGGGATATCGCTAGCTCTTTGCACTGACTTTGTTCACAGTTATAATTATCCTCTATAGATGATTACAAATGTTAATACGTCAATCATACATAGATCAGAAGAAAATTTGGAAGAAACCAGCAGCTGTTCTATGCTTCAAATTGGTAATATGTGAGAACCACTAGAGTTCCAAGAAAGTTTTGAGGGATTTGACCCCGGGGGGGGGGGGGGGGGTACTCACGTATATTGGGTATACGGGGATGTGCCGCTGGGAAGGGTGACTTTTTCAAGAAAGATCCTTAGACATGGGTCCCCTTTTCATCAAAAAAATCCTTAGACATGGGTCCCTTTTTTCATATTTCCCCTTTTATATACGGGATTTTGGGATTTGCCGATGTGAAATTGCAAAAATTTTCAAGCTCGCTACGCTCGCTAACTTAAAACCACAAAATTTGCGGGAAATACACCCAAACATGCGCCGCAGGCGAAAAAAATCCTTAGACATGGTCCATTTTTCGCAAAAGGACCCTTAGATGTGGGTATGGGTTTGGAGGTCTCAGCCGCACACCCCCGTCCGACTATAATCTGAGTACCCCCCCCCCCCCCGGGGATTTGACAATGTTACTAGATCCATTTAAGCGGTGTAGACTTAAACAAGTACACCATTACGACATAATGTACGAGTCTCGGAGAAATCATAGAGCAACCATAACGGCTGCCTCATTTATTGAAGCACTTCTTCTTCTGTATGGATTAAACCCATTCAACCTTGATTAGGAACCACACAGCTTCATCTAATTGAACAGTGAAGTACCCTTTATGAGCAATTATAGAGCTGTTATCATGCTTATCCCATGTATATTAAATGGGTTTGGGGGGGGGGGGGGTGGGGGGCTTCAGCTGCCCCCCCCCCCCCCCCCCCCGAAACAAACCAAAACAGAACAATGGTAACAACATATTGCTATACTTTCCATGGAAAGAAAAACAATCAATTTAATGTGTAAAAGCTACGAAACACTAACTGCAAATGTCCTACATTCAAACGTTGCCTACTTTTTGTGGAGGGATATTCCCACCCCACTCCTACCCTCACTCCACCCTACTTGGTCTCTTTGCTCACTCATCAGCTGCCCCTCTCGACCCCCACCATTACATTACAAACTAATAGTAATAACTCCACCATGCTTGATAGGAATACAAAATTACAAATAGCTAAGTAAAAAGCCTGTTATCATTCAAAAAGAGCCGTTAAAACTCAACAGGGCGCTCTCTTAACACTCATCGGTTTCAACCATTTTAAATAAAACATTGTGCATGTGATGTTTTGTTGAAATAGTGATTAGATAGAGAGATAATCAACAACTATTTAAAAACCTCTTTTGTAATTTTTTTAAAGAGGAAGCATTTAAAAAAAAAATTAACGGGTGGTTCAAAATTATTGAATAATTGTGGGGGCCCCACAATTATTACATATGGTTATGTTTTCGGATATTTCAGCCATTTTTGAACCGAATTTGATCAAATAAAGTTTATTCTGTCATTAAAATTGTATGCTCTTTCGAATCTTACACTCAGTTTTTCATTATCTCACCAAACAATTATTTTGTGCAGCGCCCTCTATACCAAAACTCAACTATCCCTTTAACAAGTTCCAAATAACGCTCAGAAATGTATTGGTTACCGTTATTTTTAATATATAATATGAAAATCCTGATAGGATCAACAGTTCAGGCCCTCCATTTACTCAGATTTTATCACACATTTTTATCTCAATTCTTAGCAGATAAGCATTCTTCAGCAGAACCTTGATAATTGTCATTGTGTTTATCCTCAAAACGACTGTGCATATCGCATATAAATATGTTGTTGTTGTTGTTTATTGTTTATTGGTGGTTCATTCATTTATAATATTTTCGCCAATAACGAAATATATAATTTAAAGTTCTTCCTATTTATTTACTTTATTTTGTTTTTATTTCATTTTGGGGGTGCATAAATAACGCTTTCAGTCCATTATAAACGAAATGTTGAAGTATGATTGAAATGCAAATAGTCTGGATACAGACGCTTCAAAACATTTCTGTGTGGCCTATTTAGCTCTACAAAATTGAATACTCGAAATGCACAAAATCACTATTGTTGGAGAGGGTAGCTCACCCCCCCCCCCCCCCCCCCCCCCACTATACAATCATAACCTAAAGAATACCTTTCAATAATTATGTTCAATTAATTAACTAAATAATTACAAAAGAGACAATTAATATAATAATTAACGGCATTTTTTATTTCAATGTTTTGAAATATAGACCCTAAATGCTTTTATATCGCAATAAAATAATATAAGAATGTAAATGGGGTTAAGAAATCGAAATGCGTTCAGATTCAAAACGTGTTTTTTTTTTTTTTAGTTTAAACAAAAATTGAAGTTCAACGCAGGACAAATGACAATTTACAGAAACGTCAAATACAATAACTATTTTCTATTTAAATGGAAAATTAATATCACATAAAATGTAGCCCGGGGGTAGCCACTTCATTTCCTCAGATGAGAGGAAGACGGGCGTTGAGTCGATTTTTTTTTATAAATTGAGTCACACATTCTATCTTGTATAGGTCGGAGCCTCTTCCGTCTGTGTATTGCCAGATTTTCAGGTAACAATAATTGTCAATAATTAAAAGGAATATTCATCAAATATATAATGGAGCTACTACTGGTTTCTACGCGATTTTCAAAGTTCAAACATGATTATCCCTGATGTACAAACGGTGACGTAGCGCCCTTTCCTATCTCAACTGACGGTTTCTGCGTGGCACGTACCGCGGCGGCTCTCATCATCTCTCAAGCCCGGCTCGATCCCGGCTCAATGCTCCAGCAGGCCCATCGGTTTAATGGTTGCCCCTGCGGCTTTTAGCGGCTGAGGATCAGTCTGTGGGAGAGGAAACATTCAAGCCATCGGCAACTTTCTTGCATTAAACATGATCTTTCTTTTGGTCCGCTTTAAATGCATGTTGTCGCCAAATTTGCTTTTTAATATCGGGCTCCCATTATTGCGTGTGTGCTTGTTTGTTGATTTTGTTTTCATTTTGTATTAAACCTGTCTTCGGGCTACGTTTTAGGTGACATTAAACATGTTATAGTTGATATAAAGTAAGACATTACAGATTATGCCATTCGTTTACACGATTAAGATAGTTACTCTGACACCACTTTGTGTCAATAAATTGTATACTGCTGTGAAGCAATAATAAAGTATAAAATGATTACCATTATCATTCTTTATGTATCTTTTCCGATTTCTTGACTATTGAATAGTTTCAACAAAATAGTTGTGAACATGACAATGACTTTTGTGTTGATGTGTGTGTGTGTGTGTGCGTGCGTGTGTGTGTGTGTGTGTGTGTGTGCGTGTTTGTGTGTGTTTTGTGCGTATGTTTTGTGTGTGTGTGCGTGCATGTGTTTGTGTTTGTGAAATGATGTACATGAATGCATACATATGCACTATGAATAGTGTACGTGTGTTTGTGTATGTGAGTGTGCGTATGTGTGCGTGCTTGTATGTGTGTGTGTTTTGTGCGTATGTTTTGTGTGTGTGTGCGTGTATGTGTTTGTGTTTGTGAAATGATGTACATGAATGAATACATATGCACTATGATAGTGTACGTGTGCATTGTGTGTGTGAGTGTGCGTAAGTGTGCGTGCTTGTATGTGTGTGCATGTGTTAGTGTAATTATGTAGGAATGCATGTATGAATTTATGTATAAATGCGCTATGTATAATTAGTGTACGTGTTTGTATGTATGTGGAATGTGCATGTGTGTGTCTGTGTTTGTACGTGCGTATGTGCGTGTCTCTCTGTGTGTGAGTACACGTGTGTGTTTTCATGTATGATAAATACTAATTATATAAGGTTGTTATAAAACTGCCTTGGGGTTAAAATGAGAGGAGAGGATTTAATTCTACTTATCCAGTCGAGACATATCATTTTGAATGGCTTCTTACATGTTTGATTTATGTTTGTGGGACTTAGCAAGGATTAAGTTATTTACCCGATTGACGTATTATTTACCCGATTGACGTATGTATTAATGAGATCGCACAATAATAAAGGACCGGATTTTGCACCTCACATTTTTTATATCAGGCTTATATTCATATTTGATTCATCCTTATGCTTTATTTATATGTAAAAACTTAGCTAAATACGGTTATTTATGCATTAATGTTGCTGTTGAATGTCTTTGGAGAAAATTGTTTATAAAATCATATTTAAAAAACAAAACTTCACATTCGCATGGAGTAAAATTCAGTTGTCATTATATTTCCCTTTCCTGACACTTTTAGCCCAACGCAGACAGATCCGACACGATCGAATACGCTAAATTCTAAAGCCCGGCCTCCGCACACAGAGCCGGCTCGACCCGATCCGACTGCATGGTTTTCAGTCGGTTCAGCTCAGTATACAATGCATCAGGACTCCTGTTTTACCAGTCAAGAGCCAGACGGAGATCATTCGAGGCCGATTCAACATGTTGAATCGGGTACGACTGAGCGAAACCGAAGCCCTCTGAAGACAGAGCCGACTCGACCCGATCCGACTGGTTTCAATCAGGCTAGAGTTGGGCCCGGTCGGTTGGATCTGATTCATCGTGTTGAATCGGCCCTAACTGGCATCCGACTGTCTCTCGACTGGCAAAATGTGTGTCGCGAGGCACTGAAAACTGAGCCGATCCGAATGAAAACCAGTCGGATCGGGTCGAGTCGGCTCTGTCTGCAGAGGGCTTAAGAGCCGGCTCGACCCGATCCAACTGCATGATTTTCAGTCGGTTCAGCTCAGATCAGTATACAATGCATCAGGACTCCTGTTTTGCCAGTCAAGACGGAGATCATTCGAGGTCGATTCGACATGTTGAATCGGCTACGACTGAGCGAAACCGACTCTAGCCTGACTGATGAAAACCAGTCGGATCGGGTCGAGTCGACTCTGTGTGCGGAGGGCTTAATCCAGCGCTTGCTGCTATACGAGGGGTGTTCAGTAAGTTCAAAACCCGATCTTGAAGGGGCAGGAAGTTGGGTTATCTAATGTTGTGTTTGCAATTTTGCATCCTTCACATGGTCAGTGGTGCAGAGCCAGGTCAGTTGAATTGTGTCTTTGTTCTAGACTGGCTGGTTATGTTGCAATATTAATTAAAATTACCAACAATCACTTGGAAATTGAAGCAATGCAAGTTGACGAGAGACATGTAGGCCTACTGCTCCGGTACAATGTGCCTGCTCACAAGAGCAGGCCGGGTGACCCGGCCACAGTCTGTGGGATTGGGACGTTGCTTGTCCCACCCTATTCCCATGACCTGGCATCGTTAGATATTCCCCACAGATTGAGAAATACTCCCAATGTTGTGCTTTTTAGAAGGATAATGAGACAAAAGATGCCACAATGCAGGTTTCTGAGGGGGTTTAAGGAGACTTCTTCAAAAAGGCCTAGAGGCCCTCAGGAAGCATGCCTAAAGTGTGTGGCTATGGATGAGGATTGTGTGGACAAATTAACATCTGTCTTTATAAATCGATGTGGCATCTGTGCCCTGTTTCATAAAAACACTTGCAATTGTTGTCAGTGTCCAATTATAGTAACTACCATGGCAAAAGCTGCAATGCTCCATGCTGATTGGCTGTTGATGACGTAATATAGTTACAATAATTGGACACTAAAAGTCTGACAACAATTGCAATTAGTGTTTTATGAAACGGGGTCCTTCAAGGTCGGGCTATGAACTATTTGAACGCTGCTCGCATTGGGCGATCAATAACCTCAAACCCCTCAGCATCGGATGTGCTCGGTGGTCTAGTGGTTATGACGTATGTCAGGTAATCAGGAGGTCGTAGGTTCGATCCCTACAGGAATCCGCTTGTGGTTTTTGTCCACAGCGGCAGCGGCTTAAACTTGCATTTTGTATTTGCGGGCAAAATTCAAATCAATTATAATATTCGTAATTGTTTGCCGAAAGGGGTCGCTAATCAACTTTTACACCTTACGCACTTCAATGGTTGTACGTCTATCTATAGGCCTACATAATCACTAACAAATATATATCACATATTTCGTTTTATTTGCAGCACGGCTTGGGGCAGGGCGTATAACGGAATTCAAGGGGTACTGCAGGGTTCAAACATTTGGTTTCAAGTAAAATTCCATGACATTTACAACAAGAATACTATGAGTTGTTACCGCGGTAAACAAGAGTTTTTGCCCTTTATCATTAAAAAATTGTTGTATTTCAGTGCTGAAGAAATGCAGATAAAATGAAATTTCACTACTTTCGATGACCCACAAGAGAATTTTACAATTTTCTCTGACTTTCAAACCCTGGAAACACGAAAGTCAAATTCCATGACTCTCCAGGTTTTCCAGGCTCTGTATTAAAGAAACCAAGGACTGTGTGACAGGGGTGTCGATCCTGGGGGGGGGGGGGGGGGGGGGGGGCAGGGGGGGGGGGGGCGGTCGCCCCCCCAATGAAAATATTGGGGGGCGAACATATCATTTCGCCCCCAATAATTCCGAAAATGAGGAAGAAAAAAATCGAGTGATATAATGCCAAAGAGGGGAAAGACACATTTATCAATAATTAATCTTCAAAATAGTCGTTTTTTAGTTTGAAAAGGACTGTAAATCTCTTTTTTGCCGTGCGCTTCGCGCGCATACAGTTTCTCATATTGCAAGTATCATTTGGGTTGCGGGAACTCACCTTTTGAAATGTGTTGGGCAGCGTAATTTTTCAAACGCAGACCTCAAACGAAGTTTATTAAACCCTCATCTATAGATAACACACCGTCACAGAAAATCAAATAATCTCGGTACATATGCGCTGAACGCAAATCAAATTGGTATATCATGTCCCCCCACATTTGAAAAAGGAGCAGATTGTCCCCCTTCCTTTGTTATGTATGTTTGGTTCCATACCTATATACTTCATATTACGTGAAATTTCTGTCTCAGGTGTGCACCAAATCGCACAATTTCACGCCCAAAAATACAAAAGCTCCCTACTGTGGGAGGGGGACACCCCCTCCCACACCCTCCCCCGCTCGGTCGCTTCGCTTCCTCGCAATGTCTCCCCTACACTTTTGAGAAATTGCCGACATTGCTTAGTTTCATGGGAGCCCAATGCCCTAGACTATATCGATGGCTCTATAGTATACATGATCACGTGGATCCATCTCATGCAAAGCTCAGTCTTTTCCTCGCTATGCCCTTTAAAAATACGTTATGAGTAGGTTCACTATTTTATACAATTTTAACACCCATAGGAGCAAATGTCAGAAATCTAAAAGCTTCCGGGGGCTCCGCCCCCTGGACCCCCATTATTGTCCCCAAATTTGGGTGCCCCCCAAAGTCAGGTCTTCGAGCCATCAAGACACTTTCAATGAGCGCATAATAAAACTTCCGGGCATGCAATGTGTGGCTTTAGCTCTCTCAGTGGTCACTCTGGAAAATTTTTCAAATTTCGCCCCCCCAATCTAAAAAACGGATCGACACCCCTGCTGTGTGATATGATGAGGGTATACATATTATAAGGTTAGACTAGTAAGAGCTCAGTCTGTGCCGCAAATTAAAAATTAAAAATATATATACTGTATCCCCCCGGAACCACTTCCCTTTTCTTGCCAGTGGAGTCAGCCAAGTTGAATAAATGTTGTATAAATGTTGGAATAAATGTTAAAAGGAAAATAAAGTTCTGGTGAAACTAAATTTTATTTGCTTAAACGTATATATCTTATCATTATAGGGGAGCCAAAAAGCTGGCATTTTCTCTAACTGTTACTGAGAAGTGCATAACTCCTGCAACTCCTTGGCCCGTTGCAGAAATAGTTACAATCGATTGTATAATTGCAATTAATTGCATGTCAGATCATGCGACTAATGCCCGGCGCAGACAGAGCCGACTCGACCCGATCCGACTGGTTTTCAGCCTGATTATCTCAGTATGCGCTGCCTCAGGACTCCGGTTTTGCCAGTCAAGTGTCAGTCGGAGGTCATTCGAGGCCGATTCAACATGTTGGATCGGCTCCGACTGAGCGAAACTGACTCTAGCCTGTCTGAAAAGTAACCAGTCGGATCGGGTCGAGTCGGCTCTGTCTGCGCCGGGCTTTACTGCGCAAATTTGATCGGTTCAAACTGCATATAATATTTTGGCAACGGCGCCCCAAAGTCGTATATTTCCTCTCGGGGGAGGGGGGGGGGGGGGGGGCTCCTGCCCTCTCTCCTCAGGTCCGTTTCCTTTTTGCTTGTTGCTTGCTTTTTACTGTTAGACAGTAGTTTTGAGTTTTGAATGTCTAAAATCCAAAAGGCTACGGGGGCTATTTCCCTTGGACCCCACATGAAGGGGCTTGCACTTATGGGCTCACAGCAGTGGCGTAGCGACGTCAGATTGATGGGGGGGACGCAAAATTATTGGGAAAACACCTTATGTATTTCTTTGCATTTTTATGTCTCCTCACGTCTCATGTTGTTTTTTCAAATTATTTGGGAGCAAACCGCTCCCCCCCCCCCCCCCCCCCCCCCCCTGTGGCTACGCCACTGGCTCACAGGTTGGAGCCCCTGCCCTTGGAGAATTCCTGGGGTCTCCACAGTATGTCACACATCCTTTGTATATACTACCAGCATATTAGTTTGGTAAAAATGTCACAATTGATATCTAGTAACATAACTTATTATTTTTAAAACTTTCGAATTTACCTTACTGCTTAAAATCACTGTTCACAAAGAAACACACATCAATACTTGTTGAGGTTTTACTTTGTTTTTATATATATCTCTTTCTCTATATCACAATGTGTACACATATTTTACATGAAAAATGAATATTCTACAGACAGGGCTATTTACAATTCATGTACTACTATTTATAAACAATTAGTATTTTGTGTGCTAAAACAAAATTTCCCAAATTCAAAAAATACCTTTGCAACAAATTCATGAATTTAAATGAAGGTTTATTATAATAACTGTGTCCTGAGGTTGAAGCCTTACCTAGGCGAAATTAAGTTTTTGAATACCAATATTACTGGCAAAACACACACCAATAATATGGGAAAAACTATCATATTATGGGGGCAAAATCAGTGCATTCTTAAAAAAAAACTTGGCATATTTTGTGTCAAAATGAGCTTATTTATGTTGAAGGGAGGAAAGATGTTATCAAATCAATATGAGCATCAACCACTCTGAACAAAATGTTGTAAAATCATGACTGAAGCTGTCAAGTGCATGAAGATTAGTTGAGTCCTTTAGATATAGCACTTAATTGGCTACTTGACCATACTTGCAAGACGCAAGTGCATTAAAGGGATCTAGTTAACATTGTCAAAATCCAAAACAATTACTTAGAACACTAGCGGTTCTTCCGTCAGTGTTGGTTTTGTCAAACCAATAGAAGCATGGAACTGGTTATTTATGACTTAAGTGTTCAGAGAATAAATTCTCAGTTGTCATTTTTTTTTGCATGTCAACTAAGTTACTAGATCGCAAAGACATCAAATTGTTGGTTGAGGGAACAAAGTCAAATTTATACTTCAGGATAAGTTTGGGACCCTTGAAGAAACCAAATTTAATTCCCTTTTAATTTTGATGAATATTCCCACAAAATAAGAAAATAAATGATTATCTGAAAATCTGCAGACATCACAAATGATAGGCTCCAACCTACAAGATGGTGACACAGAACTCAATTTAGTCAAAAATCTTCTTAATGCCCTTCTCACTCTCACCAGAAAAAGGAGCGATCGTGGGCGAGATGGAGAGTCGTGCCAAGTTGGGGGGGGGGGGAGAGGGGGGGGGGGGAGAGGGGGGAGGGGGGTGTAAGTTGCCAACAACATTTGTGGTCGAGGTCTTTAGAGCATTCTTTTTTTTTTGGTTATGCAGAAAATGAGATTCTTAAGAGTGGCAAACGTCCCTTTTTTAAATCATGAAAATGGGACCCTATAATAAGAGCGGCGAACTGCCTTTTTAAAATGAAAATGTGACCCTAAAGAGCGGCGTTCTACCTTTTTGGAGTGAAAATGGGACCCTTTGGAGCAGCGATCAGCCTTTTTTGGTTAAACGCTCCAACCTACAAGATGGCGACACATAACTCAATTTAGTCAAAAATCTTCTTAACGCCCTTCTCACTCTCACCAGAGGAAAATGACTCAAATAAAACCTATGCATGTACAATGGTATGTAAAGTACATACATGTATGGATGGAATAACAATAACATTAATAACAGATAACATTTATATATCGCTCCAAACAACAGTTTCTAAGAATTAAAAGCATAATCCTTTCAGCCCACTTGGGGATGAAGTATGTGTAATCAATAATTATGTAAGATACAGTCAAACCTGTCTTAGTGGCCACCTGTCTATAGCAGCCAACTTGCCTATAGTATAGTGGCCACCAAAAGTGATCCCAGCAGAGGAAAACAGTGTTTTTGAACCTGGCTATAAAGGTCACCTGTCTACAGCGGCCACTTTTCTTGGTTCCCTTTGGTGGTCACTATACACAGGTTTGACTGTACTACATTAATGGAATAATTCATCAAATATAAATATATAAATAGTGTAGTACAGGTATATGCCTCCTTTCTTTAGAGTCCCAAATACAGTTTCTATAACATTTTTTGATAATTCAAAGTAACTGTAGTTACATGTATGTAGAGCAAGTATATAATGGGCCTTCTACAGGGAAAAAAAAAAAACAATTCAATTTTTTTGGGGCCACCTTTCAAGCCTGCCTGCATCTTTAAATTTTGATTTGCATTGTACTTGCATTGATTTGCATGCACATTTTTCTGATTTTGGGGGCGAGCCGCTGTGTATTTTTCACTGGCCTTCTATCTAGGTAAAATCAAGGGGGGGGGGGGGGGGTGCGTAATTTACAAAAACGGGACCGAGACCGAACCAGAACATTGCCGAGACCGAGACCACTTTTTGAAAGTCGTGGAAGCGAGGTGGGGGAGGGGATGTCCGTCACCAAAAATATTGCGGCCGAGACCACTGGTTAGGTTGATGAACATTGGTTTAGATGTTCGAGACCGATAAAAAGTGGACTGAGATCGGCAAAAAGTGGACCTTTCTGAATTTGGGGGGGAGGGGGGGGGGGTGCGTGCTATAATATGCATTCTCTATAGACATTAGCCCGAGTTTTTTCGGGACCAGTCCTGAATGGGTTAAAAACACCATCCCAACTCCCCAGGGAGCATACTCGTACCAATAGCTATACAAGAACACTACAGTCAAACTCACATCTACTCAAGGTACATAAATCAGGACTCGGGGCTCGACACTAGCACTTGCTGGCTTGCCCGGGGCAAGTAAAAATTGGTGTTGGGCAAGAAATATTTTTAAAAATTGTCTAGTTTGCTTGCCCGATCGGGCAACTGAATAATTGTTCAGCTAGCAGAGAACAATCTAATTTCACACGTGTGAATCTCATTTAGTAGTAAGAGGGCAAGTTCAAGTAAAATGTCAAATTTTATGAATTTAACTTGCCCGAACGGGCCAGTACAGAAACAAGTTAGTGTGGAGGCTTGCATAAATGTCAGGTAACTATTGGTTTAGAATTTGAGACCGCAATAATTAGTAATACTGGAACTAACACTAAAAAGTACAGATCATCTTTTTGGAATTATCGTTTCCTCTATAGAGTAAAAAATCTATTGCACCAACACATTTTAATCAACCATTAAATAATGGGCAGTACTCAACTTACGTACATGTATGTATTTCTACACCACAATAAAACATCACTGCAAAAAAAAATACCCCTTAAGCAGAGCTACCAACATCGAAATGCAACAATCCGCAAGATTTAGGGAAATTTCATCAGAAATTAGGGAGATATAATATCAAATGCATACAACCTAATGACAATAATATTTCAATAATCAGGAAGATTGGCTGATGGGATAGAATCCGATGCATTAATCTTGGTCTAATTTCAGTCTCCTGCAAAATCAGGGAGACTTGGCAGCTCTGCTATAGCTTAGTGCACAACACATCTTTAGCTCCAACATTTTAAATATAATTATCTTTATGTAACAAGAATACGGATCGACTTCCCAGCTAATAAACGTTCTATATAATTTAACTAAGCCATCTTTAGAAGCACATACAATGTATTGACATCAGCACTTTGTCGCAACGAAAACAATTCAACATAAATAAATACTCTGTACATTATACACATTTACAAAGTGATGATAACATCATAAATCTTTAAAATTGGAATCACTGATATTTCAATATGAATATGTACATCAAGTACCAGTCACAACCTGTATCTTAGCATTGTTATATCTTTTAATAAATAATGTTTATAAAGCGCATTAACACATGGAGATTAAAGGGGACCACCACGCAAAGAACACAGGGTAATATGTTTTGGTACCGTTGGTTGATATTAAATGTGACCGGCTATACCCTAACTCTGCACTGGTTGGTAAAAATCAAAATGTAGATTTTCATACGATAGAAAGGCCTCATCACAAGCTTTCATTTGATGCTTTGTCCTAACAAATTGGTCAATAATTGGCAAAGATACGATTGTTTTTAATTTTACAATCATAAGTCTTTCACACACATTATGTGAACTTAAAATGCCAATTTTGTCAAAATATAAATTACCGAATTACACAAATATGTGTCCAACACTTTGCAAAGGGTTGTGTTATTCATAAACATTTGCAATTAATCACTGAAAGTCATGGAACCAACAGGGCCGCCGATGGTTCCATAAGCCCCAAACGCAAATTCTATACCCACGTAAGTTTGGAGACATATAAGCACGGTAGACACATACGTCCAAGATAATGGACTAGTCTATGTCTGCAGACCCATGAACAATAGTATCGTGATGGGTTTTCAAATTATATACTTTGTCTGGAAACCAATATTTTCAGAACTTGTTGGTGGAATGGACTACTAAAACTATTACATTTCTTTCAGCAGAATATTATCTTTTGGTGGTGATTCCCTTAAAGGGGACCACCAGGCAAAGAACAACACATTATTATATGTTTTGGTACCCTTTTGTGGTATCAAATAGATACCCAACATTTTGCAAAGGGTTGTGTAATTCATAAACAAAGCAATTAATTTCCACCACTTACGGAACCACTGCTATTTACTGGTTCCATACGGGCCAACCATTTGCGAGTGCGCCAATGCTATTCACGTGTACGTTTGTAGACAATAGATTCCCGGGCGATTCGTTCGCTCTGCACACACATCGCAATTCACCGCACACATCGCAGTCTAAGCAATTCAGACCGCATGAACGCATGCTTTAGAATGGTGATGCGTTTCCAATTTTTTTTTTCTTTTCTGGAAACATATTTTTGTGAACTTGTTGATGGAATGGAATACTAAAGATGTTACCTTTCTTTAATAAGAATATTATCTTTTGGTGGTGGTACCCTTTAAATCACGTCCGGCCTACCTGTGCAAACCTTGGGCATACTGGGAACAACAAAAAGCCAGAATCAAAGGCAGCGTAATGGAATGCAATATTGAATTTGGAAGTGATTGCGTTCTTTTCATTCCCATTTGGGAAGGGGGTACACATATCACTCATTGTAGGGGGGGGGGGGGGAGGGAAACGCTTCAACATTATTGTTTGCTAAATTATGACAATTGAACATTTGAATAGCAAATATATTGGGGAAAGTGCATGATCTACACTTCTGAAATCGTGTTGTCTTGAATGGGTGAACAACAGTGACATCAGTAATACAGTCAAACCTGTCTTAGTGGCCACCTGTCTATAGCAGCCAACCTGCCTATAGTGGCCATCGATAATGATCCCTGCAGGGGAAAAACAGTATTGTGGAACCTGTCAATAGTGGTCACCTGTCTACAGTGTCCACTATTCTTGTCTCCCTTGGGTGGCCACTATACACAGGTTTGACTGTAGGCTACATGGTTTGTACACTTTTAATACATGTATTTTTCAAGTCAAATTCCATGAATGTCCATGACCTTTATACTTTAGCAATGCCTATTCCATGACTTTTCACCAATGGTATACAAACAAGGTTATTTTGATTTCTTTCAGTACTTTTTGTACCCAAATAAGTTCTACAATTAAATCTTGATCGTATTTCAGAAGAAGAAATGCAGAAAAAATGAAATTCCATTACTTTCCATGACCCACGAGCTTTGAATACAATTTCCCCCTGACTTTCAAGGCCTGGAAAACAACAAAGTCAAACTCCATGGGGGTGTTTCACAAAGATTATAAGTAGGACTTAACTATTATGAAAAGCCATTTGTAGTCTTGGAATAAAATATATTCAAAAGCAACAAAGCAAGAATGTTAGACTTTTCATAAATGCTGCATTTTGACATCTCCTTGATAATGGAAAATATTATTGATTTGAATCAACATTTTATGCCTTTGAAAAAGGACTTTTACAAAAAAATGTTCAGAGAAACTAATGGCTTTCCATACTTTTTAAGTCCAACGAGTAAAGTTCAACTTGGGATCTTTGTGAAACACCCCCCATGACTTTCCAGGTTTCCCAGGCCTTGTGTGAACCCTTTCAATAGCTAATGACCTATGCAGATTATCAAAAGCAGTAGTGCCAGTAGCAACCTGGTGGTGTGACTACGATCACTGTAGACCCACAACCAATATCTTTCTCAGCCAATATTGCTATCCAGATATTTTGAGATCAGTGGTGCCAGTATAATGCTGATGGTGCAATGAGTAGCATGGTGGGCCCTTAGAGTATCACTTTCATCAACCAATAAGATATCCAGAATTTTAGAGTAATAGTTATCCGAGGTGGTGTGACCTAGTAGCGCAATTGATTAACAGCATCACATTTGTCAGCCAGTTAACTATCCAGAGTTTTAAAGATCAATGGTGCCAGTAAAACAGTGATAGTGTTATGCTATGACCCACAGTTTCACTCTCTATAACCAATAAGCTATCCATATTGTCAAGAGTTTAGTGCTCAGAGATGGTGTGAACAGTTGCATAATCAATTTTGTCAGCCAAATACCTATCCTGAGTTTTTAAGATCAATGGTGCCAGTAGTACAGAGATGGGTTTTCACTAACATCAACCAATAACATATCCAGAGTTTGAGTTTAGTGCTCACAGATGGTGTGATCAGTGGTATGGTATATCCACAACGTCATTTCATTATCCAAATAACTCTCTTCATGTACGAATCAAAATCTACATCAATGTGACCCATCCAGAGTTATATATATCAGTGGGGCCAGTTGTAAGCTGATGGTGTGACTGGACCCAAACTATTGCAGGAGGGAGGGAAGCCATCATCACTGTCTTTTCAAAAGTTATTTTTGCGATGAAATCACAAGCAGGCAGGAGTGACGATTGACCCCACGACCTCCTGATTACTAGACATGTGTCGCGACCGCTAGGCCGCATAGAATAAGATTCATGATGTGACCCATCCATAGTTATATGAGATCAGTGGTGCCAGTTGTAGGGTGTTGGTGTGACTGGACTTACACAAATGTAGACAATTGCAGTGGAGGGAGCAGGAAGGAGGGAAAGCCATCATCATTTCCTTGCCAAGAAGTAGATCGTGAGGATGATGACGGAGAGAATGACTAGACCGAGTATAACCATGATCAGTCGGTTTTGAAGTATTCTAAACAAAAGAAATGAAGAAAAAAGGGATAATATCTGTCATTAGATATTTGATAAAACTAGACATTGAAGTCAATCACACAAATATCGTAAACTGGAGGGACTTTGAAGAGAAAGTTGAAGGAAGTTCACTTTGAATCGATTTATAGAATAGAACAAGTCATGGAACACTTAATGGTACCAGACACAATTAGCATTTAATGCTATTTTCTGGTCCCAATTATCCTTTTAATATTAATGTTACACTAGCAAGCAAGGAAATTGTTCAACCTCTGTCAGTGACAAGGAAAATAAAATAGGACTAAATGCAGTCAAAATAAGATGCCTCTGCCATTCTGCGAGTTTATGAGCCTTGTCATCTTTGACCTTACACATAAAGATCCTAAAATCTAATCAGTTCATCGGCTCCTCAGAATACATACATTTACCAAGTTTGATGGCAATCCATCAAATGGTTTTTGAGGTAACCCGACCACATAAAGGGGTGTAGGGACTACATATATACAAACGAACGGACGGACAGACAGCTCGAAAACAAAGTGCGCCACAGGCCAATTTGTTGCGGAAGCATTCAAATACAGTCAAACCTGTGTATAGTGACCCCCTGAGGGAGACAAGAAAAGAGGCCACTGAAGACAGGCGACCTCTATAGACAGGTTTCATAACATTGTTATTCTCTGCAGGGGATCACTTCAAGTGGCCACTATAGGCAGGTTGGCTGCTTTTAAAGGGTGGCCACTAAGACAGGTTTGACTGTAAATATCACAAAGAAAAATGAGTACAGAGAGAGGGATAAAGACTGAGGGAAGGGGAGGAATCAGAGTGGAGGGTAGTAAAACACTGCTCCCAGTAAAGAAGAGGTACAGTTACCATACCTACGCATCATTGCACTGAGGACTCTGGAACTCTGACCAACGTTAGCATCCATATCTCGTAACTGCATTTAGAAATATTAAAATTAATAATAATAATACAAATAAATGATAAAGTTCATTTTTATAGCGCTATTCATGTGAGTATCATAACGCTTTACACTATTATTATTACCCAGGTCAATGGATACCCACTGCAATCATTCCTGCACAAACTGTGCACGATTTCCACCCCCTAGGGAATATTCCAACCAGTTGCCTGTTAGGGGCACACAGTGTTAAAATTCACGTTCCCATCCTTCCAGGTCCCCATTTTAAATGCTGTATTATTTCATATTTTAATGATAAATATTAATAATAGGTTTGATTTATATAGCGCCTCATATGATATAATATCATAGCTTTACACTATTATTTATCTATTTTAATTTATACATGTATGTGATATCCATTGTAAATTGCACACACTTCAGCCAGTTGGCTGCCATGTGCAATATTTGTATACCGCAATCAATCAATCAATCAATCAATCAATCAATCAATCAATCAATCAATCAATCAATCAATCAATCAATCAATCAATCAATCAATCAATCAATCAATCAATAAATATATAAATCAATCAATCAATCAATCAATCAATCAATCAATAAATCCCTTTAAAAAATGCGAGCAAAATTTAGTACTCACCCTGTTCCTTGATCTGTCAATCTTTTCTCTGTCTTTATGCAAGTTGTCCATTATACCTTGCCCAAGTTGTTCTGGTAAGAAAAGAAATGTCCCCAAGTCAGTAAAATAGTTCATCTTGAAAATATTACTCCTTTTCTTCTATTTGTATTTTCATCTGTTTTGAAAGCCAGATGCTTTACATACTAGATTTTATAAATCTTTTGGGGTTGATTGGTTGGGGGAAAAAAGCTGCATTGACTAAGTTAATGGATCACTTTAACCCAATCAGGAATGGTCCCAAAAATACTCGGGCAGGGAGCGCAGGGGTCTATGGAGAATACATGTTATAGCAAACTCAATCGGTCCTGATTTCAATGGGTTAATATTTAGAAAATCCAAGACATACTCCTCCTAGATTTGAAAGCTCTGCTATTTTACTTACATGTTATGATCTATAGCAGGATAAGCAGTTTACATCAGAATTTTCTATTTTATAATCCTCCACCTCTCTCACAGGTTTCTATTGTCATAGAACATTAAAATGGCGGCTGCTTCAACATTTAAGGATCTGCTTGAAAAGGCAGAAATCTAGTGCATAGCCTTGATTGCATGAAGGCCTGCACGTGGACGTGGTGTGGCGAGATTGGTAGAGCGCGTGTCTTCCAATCGTGAGGTCCCGAGTTCGAACCCAAGGTATGCCCATAGCGATTTTCCTTCAGCAAGAAAATTATCCACATTTGCTGCTCTCGACCCAGGTGTATAAATGGGTACCCGGAAGGATGGAAAGGAGTTACTTAGCACTGTGTGCACCTACGAGGTTGCCTAGCTGGAATGCTCCCCAGGGAGTGGACAATGTGCACTTTGTGTGCTGGATTGAGTGCAGTATGTATCCGATGACCGGGGTAATAATAGTGATGCGCCGCGAGCGTCGAAAGACGGAACGTGCGCTATATAAGTAGCCACCATTATTATTATTATTATTATTATTATATATAGCCACTATCTGGAGGCGATTTGTGCAGTATTAACAAGACAAGACAAGACAAGACATCCTGAACCAGGCATCAAGCGTCTTAAAGTGGTCTATTAACTTTGTAAAATTCAACCATAATCACTTGGAGCTTTCATACTACTCTTGTTCATTGTTGTTTGTCCTTTGGTAAGAGAAACATGAAATCAGTCTTGATTTTCCTAATTATGGAGATATCTAAGATTGAATTTGAAAGTGTCTTTTAGACGCTTCCGTCTGTAGTCATCAAGATGCATTCGAATTTGGATACTCAATCGCCCTTAGCATCAAAATTTGGATACTTCACACGAATAATGAGGATAAAATCAGACATGAATTTTCTTTGTTTTCACAAGGAAAACATTATTCTTTTTCTATCAAAATCTCACAAATCATTCTCAAGATTCTAACAATGAAATTGTATATTGAATAATACTTTCGGGAACAAATATTAGGTTAATGGATCACTTTAATCATTGAGAAAATCCAAGACGAAATCTTCCACCTCACTCACCGGTTTCTATCGTCATCCTGTAGCCTGCATCAAGCTTTCTTGACGTTCTCTCTAGCCTCTCTGTGTTATCCAGTAGTCTTGTCCGCTGCAGATGAAGAAAAACAACAAAGATTTGGATCAATGAATTATACTTGAAGAAACAAACTGCTCAAAACTGCTTAAATAAAAATTAAAAAGTCAGTCTGCAGTAATAATTGTCAACAATTTTGCACTCTGAAGATCCTGCTAGGATTGAAAGCTAGTCTCCCACGGACTCTCAATAAATTACATTTGTAACAATGTCTGGACGGTTGGTTGTAAAATGGTATGATTCGTTGTTCCATTTACATCATGATAATACTAATAATAATGGTGCCTACTAGGCTTGGGCGTCAGAACCGATTACCCGATTCTACTCGACTCCAGAAATGGGAATCGGCCCTCGATTCCTGAATAGCGTAGAACCGAGTACTCGAAAATAACGGTTCAAGTGCAAAGTAGTACCGATTCTGTGTCTATTGACTCGCGATAGAAGGGGAGAGTCGGCTCTAATCCCGACTCTCCTCGGTCATAATCGGAATAGACGCGAACTATATAGCGCGGCCCAGCATCATTTACCTATTGAACGCATGAAACCGCGTGTCTCGCGCACAGACACACTCTCCTCGTCTCTCGCACACTGCACAGACAGTCTTTCCTCGTCTCTCCCGTCTTAAATCATTGCAAGAAAACAACGGTGGCGCGCGCGCCAATAGACTAGACGTGTACATGTACTTCAGTACATGTGCGCTGTCGGCCATGCCCATATAGAAGTATGACTCACAGAACATACGAGCATGTACGTTCGTGTATGCAGCATAGCATTGCAAGTGAAGTAAACCTCCGCATGCAATGCTCGCGCTGGCTCCGAATATGGAAATATACATGGCGGCAATGTGCTGTTTATGTCGCTGTTTGCTAACTTTTTAATATATCAGGTAAGAAAATTCTATTTGAATGTTGTTACTTGTTACTTGTTACTTGCAATTGTACCTGCCTTACGCGGTATAGCGCTACTAGAAACCATCACCATTGTACTAATGGTTATCTCTTGCGCGGAATTAACCGATGTACTTCCCATGTACACAGAGGGTATGATTGTGTGATTTTGCAGGTATGAATTATGTGTACGATCTGAGAACCGATTCCGCTCAGAATCGAGACATGGGTATAGAACCGGAATCGACTCCAAGCTGGGGCAGAACCGCCCAAGCCTAGTGACTACTTGTCACATTCTGCTGTACATGGTGCATCATGAATTACCCTGGTCAACAGATACACACTGCAATTAATCCAGCACACCAAGTGCATACATATTATTTCATATAGAGTACAGAAGCCATGACGTCATAAAAAGCTTTGTTTAGAATTTTCAAATTTGAACTTCATTTTCAGAAAGAGCATCAAAAATCATGTCTAAATACCGAAAAGCAATTGAAATTGTTAAGTATTGGCTGAGATATGATGACATAAATGGTACCCCGGGGTACCAGACGAAAATCCGCCATTTTGTTTAATTATTTATTTAATTTTTAGGGCTGTACTGTGGGTATAGCGTGCATACAATCACGCGCTGCACTGCATGCACAACGCAATAGCAGCGGTACGGTTGGACGCAAGATGGCACTACACAACGCGGTACCCCGGGGTACAACGGTACCCCGGGGTACCGCGTGTGTCATCATATGCCCATCCTAATGAATTTTACTTCAATGGGCGATCAGTGTTATAGTGCACTGGTTCATAAATTTATGAACCAGAGCACTATTAATAACACTGATTGCCTATTGACAAAAATCATTCGGATGGGCATATCTCAGCCAATACTTAACATGTTCATTTCATTTTCGGTATTTGGACATTATTTGGTATGCTCTTTCTGAAAATGAAGTTCAAATTTGAAAATTCTAAAAAAAGATGTTTATGACATCATAGATGACATCACACTTCACCACTCTATTGAATTGATGCTACTAAAAAGCCTTCATCACAGATCACTCCCATAAACAAATCTTAATTGGTAACACCAAAAAAGAAAGAAAGAGTAGTTTTCAAATAAAAAGCTACATGTATGTAGCAGATTATGTCCCAATGAACACAGATGCCCCCCCCCCCTTAATTTTGTTTAAAAGGGTTAACTCTTTTTTTTTTAATAAATAATACAGATGTGCCCCCCCCCCCCCCCCATATTTTAAACACACAATTAAAAACAAGGGTAAAATATATTTTTTAAATAAAGAAGATGTTCCCCCCCCCCTCTCCCAATCAGTCTAATTACGCTACGCCACTGCCCAGAGCATTACCTGGTCTTCTGAGTTGCGATAGTCATCAGTTCCAAGTAATTCATCCCTGGCTCCATCGTCTCTTGAAGAAACCTTCGACCTTCTCTGTAATAAAATTGCATGAGTAAGAATTAAAGGCATACTCGAGTGTTAGTTCTAAATCTCAATTTGCTGTGGTTGAGTATTTTGGTGATCTTGATTTCATGAGAAAGAATTTTTTTTTAAAGGGATCTAGTAACTTTGTTGACATGTTCACAAAGTGATAAATGGTAGATAAAATGTGTATTTGTGTGATCTATGTCCACTTAGTAATAATGTATGAAAATGTCATGTTAAATGGATGTTCTATGGCCAAGTAATAATGCAAAGTGATATTCGCTAACTCACTGCACTGACTTTTTACACAGTTATTACTTTCCAGTGGATAATTACAAATCTGAACACTTCAATCATAAATTTCTACATCTTTTTAATCACAGGGAAATGAGGAAAAAATAAACCTGTTCCATGTTTCTATTGGTATTGCATATACAACAAGGTATATAATTTAAGAACCAGTAGAATTCTAAGTAAGTTTTGTGGATTTAGAGAATGTTCCTAGTTAAAGGGGAATTAACCCTTATCGTTTTTGACTTACTGGATGTGATGAGAGCATAACTACTATCATTGCTAGTCACTTATTTCCTCATGAATATTCCCGATTACAAAAATAATCAATATTTTATGGACCACTGTCGTCTGCTTTCAATGCCCATAGGAGGCGGCCATTTCTTCAACTACTCGCGGTGAAATGACGTGGCAGGCAGAGAACACAATAGCATTATCGTAACCCGCTTTTGTGTTCTCCGCCTGACACGTCATTTCACCGCGAGAAGTTGAAGAAATGGACGCCTACTGTTGGCATTGAAAGCAGACGAGAGTGGGCCATAAAATATTGATTATTTTCATTATTGGGAATATTCATGATGAAATAAGTGACTAGAAATGACAAGAGTTATGCTCTCATCACATCCAGTAAGTCAAAAGGCTAGGAGTTCCTTCCCCTTTAAGTGTTTTTCATCCTATTCATATTGTGATAAATAGTTCTATTTGGACATTGATCACTTACTAAATCTTTTTCAAGTCTGTTCAGTTCTGTTTGGTAGCTTTTTAACCGGGTGGTAAACTTCTGCCTCTCGCTGGACGGAATGTTGCGGATCTCAATGTTCATCTGCTCAAGCTGTAAAACAAATGAAATAAATAAACAAGATTATTAACCCAGGGCTTAACACTAGCACTTGCCCGCTTGCCCGGGGCAAGTACAATTTGATGTTGGGCAAGTAAAATTTCATAAATGGCAAGTAAAATTTCATGAATGGTTTGGTTGCCCAATAGGGCAACTGAATTATTGGTCAACTATGACGGGAAAATGTAATCTAGAAGTAACAGGGCAAGTAAACTTTCTGTTTGGGCAAGTAACATTGGAAATGTTATCATTTCATACTTAGCCATGTTATCAAAATAGACTATGATTGGAACTATTTTTAAAGATGGTGTGGTTTTCATAAACAATGCAATTAATTACCACCACTTACGGAACCATTATTATTTCATGGTTCAGTACGCGCCAAACATTTGCGAGTCTGCCAATTCTATTGGAGAAAATAGAATCCCGGACGATTTGTTCGCTCTAGACTTTGGTAGACTTCGTGCAGACACATGAACGCATGCTTTAGAATGGTGATGCGTTTTCCAATTATATATTTTTTCTGGAAGCATATTTTGTCGGAACTTGTTGATGGAATGGACTACTAAAGATGTTAACTTTCATTTATAAGAATACTTTTTTTGGGTGGTGGTACCCTTTAATGGCCCGTTCGGGCAAGTAAAATCATAACTTTTCAAATTATATACTTGCCCAAACAAAAAGTTTATTTGCCCGGTTACTTTTAGATGAGACTTAAAGGGGACCACCAGGCAAAGGACAACACATAAGTATATGTTTTGGTACCGTTTTGTGATATCAAATAGATACCCAACATTTTGCAAAGGGTTGTGTAATTCATAAACAAAGCAACTATTTTCCACCACTTACGGAACCACTGCTATTCCCTGGTTCCATACGGGCCAAGCATTTGCGAGTGCGCCAATGCTTTCACGCGTACGTCTACGCAATTCAGACCGCATGAACGCATGGTTGAGAATGGTGATGCGTTTTCCAATTATATATTTTATTCTGAAAACATATTTTTGTGAACTTGTTGAAGGAATGGAATACTAAAGATGGTACCTTTCTATAATACGAATATTATTTTTGGGTGGTGGTACCCTTTAAATCTAAGGAACTACATGTATCATTCTCTCATACTATAGTCGACCAATAATTTAATTGCCTGGTCAACCAAGCTAGGCCATTTATGAAATTTGACTTGCCCTACATCAATTTTACTTGACCAAGGCAATTATAGGTTAAGTACTACTACTACTAGCGCAAGCCCTGTTAAATTATTAATGCAGCTGCCCTGTTTTATGAATACAGCCGTGCAGTGAATATTATTGTTTGTTGTGATTTTTTAACAAATTCATCTCTTTTGTAAATTGAACATAAATATTAACGAATTTGAAAAATATGTTTGTTATTTACCACTTCATGTGCCTCATCAACTTGCTTCTCTGCAGCGGTAACCAGTTGCTTCTTTTCATCTGAAAATAGTGAAATATTGCAAATAATATTTTGTAACTAACAAGATGAATTAGCTAGATCTCTCATGTCAATAAATAGGATGATTTTTGTAAGCCAAAAATTGTTTGAATCGCAAACATAAAGTGGCCCTTTTTTGCTTCATTTTCAAGGTGATCCTGCTGTGTGATCTGATTGTCTGTTCTATTCATGTTTGACATGTTTTGAAAGATAATTTTCTTTTCTTCCTTTAAAGGGACTTAGTAACATTGTCCAAATCCTCAAAATAAAATTGTAATTCTAGCGGTTCCTTTATACCTTGTTGTATTCGTATTAACAATAAAATCATGGGACAGCTTTCGGTTTTTCAAATTTCCCTTTCATTACAAAGATATGTATGATTGAAGTATTTAGATAAGAAAATCTCCGGGCGAGATTTTCATCCCTGTACAAAGTGAATGCAGTGAGTTGGTGAATATCACCCAATATCACTTTGCATTTTCGCTCATTACTTGGCCATACATTGTCCATTTGACCTGAAATTTTCACACAATACCCTGAGGACATATGAGATAACAACAGTATACATTGCATCAACCATTCATCAGTTTTTGCACATCTCAACAAAGTTACTAGATCCCTTTAAGCCAATGAGCAGCAAAAAACAATGATCAGAACGAAGTAAGATATTGGAAACCCCTTTTCTGATCTGTATTTAGGCTGCAACGACTCCCCATTCAAAACCTAAGCTAAGTATAGATGGGAAACCGATTTCTACCATTCAACTGTTCACATTCTTTTTTATTCTGCGCGATGAAAAGAAATTAAATTCACTACTAATTTTGTAGCAAAAGAAAGAGCATGAAATGTTCTAACTTTTCATCAGATGATCAGTTCATACAAATAGCAGTAGGTCAATTTACTGTACAAAAAAGAAAGTCAATTCAAATCGTTGGCATTGTTGATGATTGCCATTGGCATAGATCGACAAATCTACATGTAGCTCTTTCATGGCCTCTTTGACCATGTTGTCATTATTACTAGTGACATGCATATTTTATGTGTCACTAATAATGGCAAAGAGGCCATGAAAGAGCTGGATTTGTCGATCTAGCATTGGCATTGCCATTGGCCATTGGCATTGCCGTTGCCGTTGTTGCCGTTGCACAATAATCATGATATTGATAATGAGAATGTTTTTGGGGTCTCTATATTTGCCTATTTTTCCCCTTTTACACAGAAAATATCTTTTTTCCCTAAAACAATACACGATTATGCCACAGTCATGACAGTTGTTAAAAGTCCCACTCCTACATAATGGGATGCGCATGATACAAAGTATATACTACACTAACGGCGCTGTGAAGACGAAACGTTAAAAAATTTGTAGGAAATTTGCCGACGGGTGGTTTCAAGAACTTTCCATCTATTATTATTATTTTTTTTTTAGTTCTAGACATTAATTAAACATTCAACCTACCTTGCTTGATATTTAATTTGTTGCAAAAGAATGATAACTTACCTCAAATTGATGATGATGATGATGATGACTGTTATTTCCTTCGTCTTTGTTCGCTGCATGCAATGTCAGGTGACCGAAAACTCGTCGGCAATGCATAGCGCATGCGCGGGATAGGAGGTGATCCGCGCGTAAGTGGCGATCGGTTGACAATAAGCCAGGGACTGACATGTCACGGTACCGTGTACAGGATCGATAGGAGTGTATCGCGCACGCAGAAATATATAGATCAATCGCTGTACAGAACGCGCGCACATCCAGGCTCGTACGCCAAAGTTTGTCCTGCGACCTCGCGCATTGCCGACAAGTTTTCGATCACCTGATATTGCATGCAGCGAACAAATTCGGATACCATTTTCGTCACTTCTGTAATCTTGCCAGTTTTATAGTAAATTTCAGGATAAATCAAACGAATGGAGCATCAGACGTTTTACCAGTTGGAGCATTGATGTCCGTGCATAACATAATTCGTAAGTATGAACCGAGATATGTTATTTAAAGTATGATATTTTATGGTTTTGTACAAGTGTGTTTGCCGTTAAAGCCTATAAAGTGTTTCCATCACGGTATGCACAGCTCAGAATGCCAGGCGCCGTCCTAGGGACGGCGCCTGGTTAGGTTAATACTACACATGAAAACAGGTATGATTATGGGATGTGTATTTGATAAATACATGTATGGTAGGTGTACTACACATCGGTACTGTTTTTAATATCGGCACCCCGCGTAATATTTGTTTTTGCGCGTGTTGTAAAAAATCGCGCATGAGATGATGCGCGCTACCATTATAAACTGAACTGGTCGAAATTTTGAGGAGAAATAATGCGTACAGCGTAGATCGTCCGCTACGCGTGTAATACAAGTAAATACAATAAATAATACTAACATCGCACAAGAAATTTTTAGTTGCGTGCATTGTCAATGAGGGTTGAGGGGGTGACGGTATTAAAAACACTTTGAACTCGTGAAGCCAAAAAACAACGCGCGCGTTCGAAGGCGATATCTCAAAATATAATTAATATATCGCAAATCTGATCATCGCATCGGAATCTGCACTATTTTCTCAATATGTGAGTACAATTTCAAGAAATTTGAATGATTTTTAAGTCTTAAACTGTTTATTCATTTAATTGTAACCTATCATGCATTTGATGTTCATGCATATCATATATTGTATATTTGTCATTTTTACAAGTGGAAATGAATTGAACTATTGAACTATTGAACTATGGCCTCTTTGACCATGTTGACATTATTACTAGTGACATGCATATTTTATGTGTCACTAATAATGGCAAAGAGGCCATGAAAGAGCTGGATTTGTCGATCTAGCATTGGCATTGCCATTGGCCATTGGCATTGCCGTTGCCGTTGCACAATAATCATGATATTGATAATGAGAATGTTTTTGGGGTCTCTATATTTGCCTATTTTTCCCCTTTTACACAGAAAATATCTTTTTTCCCTATAACAATACACGATTATGCCACAGTCATGACAGTTGTTGTTAAAAGTCCCACTCCTACATCATGGGATGCACATACAAAGTATATACTACACATGAAAACAGGTATGATTATGGGATGTGTATTTGATATATACATGTGATGTATGGTAGGTGTACTACACATCGGCACTGTTTTTAATATCGGCACCCCGCGTAATAATATTTGTTTTTGCGCGTGTTGTAAAAAATCGCGCATGAGATACCATTATAAACTGAACTGGTCGAAATTTTGAGGAGAAATAATGCGTAGATCGTCCGCTACGCGTGTAATACAAGTAAATACAAAAATAATACCAACATCGCACAAGAAATTTTTAGTTGCGTGCATTGTCAATGAGGGTTGAGGGGGTGACGGTATTAAAAACACTTCAAACTCGTGAAGCCAAAAAACAACGCGCGCGTTCGAAGGCGATATCTCAAAATATAATTAATATATCGCAAATCTGATCATCGCATCGGAATCTGCACTATTTTCTCAATATGTGAGTACAATTTCAAGAAATTTGAATGATTTTTAAGTCTTAAACTGTCGGAAATGTGTTAGGGTGCCGATGCGGGGGTCACTCAATCATACTGGCGCGGCGCTACTACCAAAACACCCTCAATGCAAGATAGCGGGCGGGACCCGGCGCTCCGGCCAGAGCGACCGGCGATGCGAAGGACTGTAAGGATGTGCTGGTGCATGAGTGACTGCCACAGCACAGTACGTCTACGAAACTGAAAATGTCAAAGTGACAGATGCCAGATGGGATACAAAATTAGACTATACAATACAATCATTCACTACATTTCACAATATTCCGATCAACGGTGATACTTACTTCCAGAAAGAGTAGGTATTTTGTTGATCTTCGAGGTAATTTCGGCAGAAACAGCCGCAAACTGATGCTCAAATTCTTCCATGGTTGTCGCCATGTTGTTGAACGTGTATTTCTCATAGTCGTTTATTCAGACCTCCAAAAATAAAAAAATAAATAATGCATTTTTAAACGCAATTTGTATCAGGAAAACTGCAGTGCATTGCTGTAAATTTAGTGGCTTTTGGGGGAACGACGCGACCGAACCATGGGAGAGGGTTTGTGGATACGTCACCGTTACTACTTGGCCCAGGACCAGATTTAGAATTATGCCCCTCACCCTGCCACACACAAATCTACCCCCACCGGGCCCCCACCCCCCCCCCCCCCCCCCCCCAATGCAGATGGTGCCCCCAACAAAATGATAATGATTATGCCAGAGCAAAAATTGACATAAGGAATTGGTCGATGTCATTCATGTTAAAAGGGTAGTACAGTACAGTTTGGGTAAGACTGAGCTTAGTAACCAAAACCTGCATAATAACATTACAAACTAAAATAGTTAAAGGGATAGTTGAGTTTTTGTATAGAGGGTACTTCACAAACAAACAAAATTGTGAGATAATGAAAAACTGACTGTCAAATTTGAAGGAACATACAATTTTAATGACAGAATAAACTTTATTTGATCAAAATCGGTTCAGAAACGGCTGAAATATCCATAAACGTATTTTTTATTCAAAAGTTCTCCGCCAGGGGACATTTTGACTTTTTAGAAAAAAAAATTAAAATGCTTAGGCTATAGACTATACTTTGAAAAAAAATCTAAACGGTTTTTAAAAAGTTGTTGATGATATCTCTAGCCTATTGAATCATTATTTTAAAGGGATAGTTGAGTATTGGTCAGTGAGGAAGTTCATACACGGATTCCACGAAGTACCACAACGCTATGCGTGACCCTCCGTGACCCGCGCTAGCTACGTGACCCGCGCACAAATAAGAATAGCAT
>JBAMJV010002130.1:0-217741 GCA_037951105.1 Echinarachnius parma
GAAGGAATGGACAAAACCCATACAATTTGTATAAAATTCACGTTTTTAATCAAATTGAAGGCAGAAAATATGTGGTAGGTATCACTAAAATCATTGACTATACCCCTTTGGGTATGTGATTAACTAATTTTTCTTTTAAATATTATTAAATGGACAAAATAGCGTAAAACTTCGAACAAATTGATCCAAAAGTGCTTGGTCTAATAATTGTTTCCAAGGCTGTAGATCTGGAGGTGTATTCTGAAGTTAAAATTTATTTTATCTACGTCACTAAAGTATATTTTAGCAAATCGCTATACCTTAAGTACCGTGTAATATTTTAGTAACATGGATATGACGTAGATACAATAAATTTCAACTTAAAATCGTTTTCAGAATACACCCCCCAAATTTATGGCCAAATCTCAAATTTGCACAAATCGCTTTCTGGCAGTAGATGATATTTGCAGTTGGGTCAGATACAGGTTTCAGATGAATAGGACCATTTGTTCATTAACGTTTTAAACTTTTTAGGAAACATTTGAGCTACATTTTCAGTAAGTTTATGTATGTAGTATTAAAGTGCGAATGCAAATCATGACTGTTAAAAATAAAACAGTGGGTCCTGTTGCAGAAAGAGATACATTTGTTGTAAGTCAAGACAATTTGCACGCTTCAACAAATCAGATTTGTGCATTTAGAACACATGATCTGAACTTTAAAACAATCATTTGTATCTCGTTCTGCAACGTGGCCCTGAACATATTACGTTAATAAGAAAGGATACGAAATGTGCTACTCAAATTGGAAGTAGTTATTCTAGTCAGGATTAAACCAATTATCCTTTTCATGTATTTGTAGCCAAGGTCTTTTACATGATGAAATATCATCCTTTCTGTTTTGCCCCAACTCCAAAGCCTTTCCGCCTTAAATCTGTATTTATTCAAGCCTGTTTATGTTTTGTATCTACAGAATATAATTGTACTAAAGACAGATTAAAAATGTATTTTAAACATTATTCATTTTATATTGGTTTCTCTCTAGTGTATTTATTTACCTTGCATTTATTGTGTGGAAATGATCCATTTTTGTTTGAAACAAACAGGTAAAATCTCATTTCTTACCATTAATACCAGACAACTGAGAAAAAAAACAACTTTAATCTAGGATTGAAATAATGCAAGTGGTAAACATGAACTCATTTTTGTACAAAAGGCAATAATTTATTTCAAACTTTTTACAACAAACTGAATATCAATTTCTGCTCACAGGGCATTTCAGATTTCTATATATGCCTGTGACAACACGAGTATGCACAGGATTTTCATTTTCATGCCTAGCAAATACAAAATTATACAAATAAACTTACTTTACACTCCAATAACACATGCTTTTCAAGTATTTTGCATCTGAGGTACTTTGTAACATACAGAAAAGCAACTTGAGTTGTAATATTTGCATTTATAACTATTCAAAAAATGAGTCGTCACAAAATACATAGCAGCATACATTTTCCTCCAGCAATTAGTTGTAATAATTACATTTAGCATAAAATTTAAAATATTTGTCAATATTGGTTATTGCTTTATGTGATGCGAGACAAACCCCCTTTTTCTTAATATTCCAGATATTCAATGCACTGTGCAATAATTTGTTTCATAAAGACTCTGTTCACTTGCATATAAAAAAAATAAGGCACATACATGGGAGAAATACAGTGAAACCTCATTATAATGAGCACATTGGGCCCATTGAAATATCAGGGTTTCAAAATAATGAAATACATAGAACCGGGACCAGTGAAATGACCTCGCTATATCAGGTACCTCGTTATAGCAGAGCTCGTTATAAAGAGGTTCCACTGTACATAGAAACCAGGGGAAAAAATACATGGGGGCAGCGGGCGAATTCGCCCCCGAAATGCCCAAAAGAGCCCCCGAAATTTAAGGATGGAGTACTGGTAATATGTGCTAAAATAGCACATTCTTTATAAATATGACTCTGAAGGAAGTACAAAGACTATTGAAGCCATTTTTTTGTTGTCTTTTGTGTTTTTAATATATATACTTTCATATCGTCCAATTTTTATCCGCCAAACGCTTTTCATTTTTGAATAAATTTGCATAAATGAGTGAAAATAACAAAATAAAGAAAAACAAAGAAAATTATTCAAACTCTATCTCCTCTCATGTTTATTACTGGATTGAAGCCAAATTTGGCTGGTATGTTATCCAACTATATCTCCATGATATGATGAAAGGAATTTTGAAAATATGCATCATATTTGAATAATTAATTAATTATGCGAATTACCAGATTTTCATTAAAAAAACTTGAATTTTTTGAAATATTTTGGAATGTGATAGTGCTATCCAAAAAAGCCATCATCATATTGTGCAATGGTATAAACCCAACATCCTGTCCAATTTTTAGCCCAATTGAATGATAAATAGTGAAGTTTTTAGGAAAAATGTGTGAAAAAATGACTTTTTACAGAAAATGCATGTAAAGATAACCATTATCCATTGCATGTGTACACTAACGATATGCAAATATGATGTTTGAATGCATTTATAATTATTGCTCAGGGCTTTCCATGCTGGATTCATGTTGAGAAGACCATAAAGATATGGTATAGCAAAAAAGAAAAAAAAATTCAATTATTTTTTGGATTACCAGTACTCCATCCTTAAATCAAATTTTTTTTTTTTTTTTTTGGGGGGGGGGGGGATTTTTGTATTGGATCGTGATCGAATGCCGATCAGATGATCACTTACAGCATTAGAGCTAAATAGTAGCCCCTGAAATTCGAAAAAGAGCTGAAAAAAACTGGACGTGAGAAATGGCTCGCTACATCCAGTACCTTGTTATAGCAGAGCTGCTGCATATTATTCAAGAGTTTGCATCCCAGGCTCTCAAGTGGTCATATTTCCCCCCTAAATTTTACCATCCTACTGTTATTCCTACTTACCTCTCACACTTCCACCTGGACCCTGTTTCATAACGTCTGTCCAATTGTTTTAAGTGTCCAATTATTGTAACAACCATGGCAACAGCTGCAATGCTCCATGCTGATTGGCTATTGTCCTACTAGTTACAATAATTGGACAACTGAAAATTGTTCATGAAACGGCGCCCTGGTTGTCGACTTTTTCCCATAAGGATAATTATAATAATCATAAAGACACAATATATCTAAGCAGTAAAGCCAGCACAATGCTAACCCGCACCATCTACTCTCCCTGTGGAGCATTACTTCCACATGCTCATGGGCATTAAGAAGATTCACATAAAGGGCTTTGCAATTGCAGGTCTTCATGTTTAGTGTGCCATATAAGCCGTCATGTTTCAAAAAGATTCCAAGTTGAATATCACTTTTAAGTTGGATCTAACAAATACGGAACTTTGGAAGTTATTGATATACATTTTTTTGGAAGTCTCAAATACTTGCATTTTTTTGCTTTTTAATTTGTCTTATTCGGATACTCTTGACTACATTCGAAAAGTGTTCCAAAACACTTTTCAATTCAATTATATCTCCATAATTAGGGAGACATTTGACAAAATCAAAACCCATTTCAGTCTGTTAAGAATAAGCCGAAGAACAATTTACAAGAGAAGAGAGGATTCCAAGTGATTTTGATCGAATTTGACATTAATATATCACTCCAAAGCATCATATTCTTTTCTTGGGGAATTATCCGTGTAGAATCCATGGTGTCATTTTGTCTAAACCATGTTCAAATGGGTTATTATCCACTCACTATAATTGGCATGTCCTCTAACACCCGATATGGTTATTTTCTGCTCAATTGCATATCAAATAAGGCACAAAAATAGTTCAGAACTAACATCCACTTTGAATATCTGGAAGATGATTCCACGTGCCTCTGAAAAATTGATAAATAGTTGGAACGTTACTATCATTATTCCACAGTGCACATGTGGCAAGCTATTTCCCTGTTGAAGCCCACCTCACACAGAGCCGACTCGATCCAGTCTGCCTGGTCTTCAGTCAGGCTAGAGTCGGTTTCGCTCAGTCGTAGCCGATTCAACATGTTGAATCAGCCTCTTGACCGGCAAAACAGGTGTCCCGAGGCAACGTATACTGCGCTGAACCGACTGAATCAAATCGAATCGGGTCGAGTGGGGTCTGTGTGCGAAGGGCTTTAGTGGCAACCCATCAATAGCTGCCAACCTGCCTAAGGTGGCTATCAAAAGCGATCGCCTTTCAGAGGAGAACACTGTCTATAGAGGTCACCTGTCTACAGTGGTCACGTTTCTTGTTTCTCTTCTGTGGTCACTATACACAGTTTGGACTGTTTTTCAAACTTTTGGCCTCTCTTCATTTATCCACGATCCCAAGTTCTTTGATCTTGTTGAGGAAGAATCGTTCCAGCGTGTTGGCGCAGCGGACATACTCTGTGTCGGCCGCGTTGTACGCCCGGCAGTTGCTGAAGATTCGCTGCATGTCGGCGATAAATAGCTTGCGTGAACTGTAGTACTTGCCCTTGAATCGTTCCGTCATTGTCTTCAAGTCTACACAGATGAAAAAGGGAGATAAGAAGAAAGGGACAATTTTAAAATCAATTTATAATGGTGTTTGTATGACCAGGTTCGTTCATTTGTGTCCCCTCACATCAAGATGAAAGTTCCTAGATTAGGTTCTTCCATCCCTCTATGGCTGGATGGCCATCTCATTCACAAAGGTCAGGTCTTCATCTGTGCAACCCACTCTGCCGCACTGCTCCCACAGACGCAGAGAGTATCTTCTTCCCATCTTGCCATGTTGGCCTTGAGCCCTCCGCACACAGTGCCGACTTGACCCGATCCGACTGGTGTTCAGTCAGGCTATAATCAGTTTCGCTCAGTCGTAGCCGATTCAACATGTTGAATTGGCCTCGAATGATCTCCGACTGGCTCTTGACCGGCAAAACAGGAGCCCTGAGGCAACGTATACTGAGCTGAACCGACTGAAAACTAGTCGCATCGGGTTGAGTCTGCTCTGTGTGCGGAGGGCTTTACACTGCCCCATTCTAGTAAGCATTCGGTTCAGGCATTGCCACTCTGGCCACTTCAGGTTTAGTCTTTTGATGAGTAGGGGCTTGGCTGATGGTGGAGGATTCTGCTCAGGTGGTGGGATAGAATCGAGGCAGCTATGTTGGGATGCAAGGCGTCTGTGGGGCGGTTGGTTCCGTACATCATGTGTCTGTCATCTGTGGACTGCTTTAAAGGGACATTTTCCCCAACATATAATCACCTTTGATTATGTTCTCTAAACATTAAAACACAATTTCATGCAAATACGATCAACATTGGCCTTTTGAGCAAGGGATGAGCATCATTCAAAGTCACTCGCTGTACAGGATAATCCCATTCATCGCTAACACCAAGGAGGCTGCCATTGATGTTTATGAAACTCGGATCGCTCTAAAATGTGACGTCAAACCCGAACTACTCTTTTTGTTGGCTCACGTTTTGCCTTGTGTTTGTGCACAAACCGCGCGAGCTGCGAGAGCTAACAAAAATAGGCAGAGCTTGTTTGTTCGGGTTTGACGTAGCATGTCGGCGCGAGCAATTCAAAATCCGGGTTTCAAAAAATATAATGGCAGCCTCCATGCTATACGCGATGAATGGGATTAGCCCATACAGCGATTGACTTTGAATGATGCCCCTCCTTTGTTCAGAGGGCAAACATTGGACATATTTGCATGAAATTATGTTTTAATGTGTAGAGAAATTAATCAAAGGTAAATAGATGATGGGAAAAAATTTCCCTTTAACCATTCCTTTAGGCAGGTGTTAGTGCGTCTTTGATCTGGAGATCCCATGTCAGCAAGGCGATATATATTCTCAAGTTTTGCTGGTTTCAGGCAGCCTTTTATCTTTCGATAAGTGTTTTTTCCAGGTGATATAGCAAGATATAATTGATCCTTACATCAAAAAGATCAAGTCGGGTCACAACGCTATTAAACAAAGGCTGTAGATGGAAGCTGAAATTTTCTGAGGTAAATATTTGTATTGTGATAACAAGTTTAACATTGTTTTTCTTATAATCGAGCAATGAAAAGGGTTTCATGGGAACGTCCTCCATTCAAGAATCTTCATGGCTCAATGATTGAGCAACGGTCTAGCAATCCGGAGGTCTCAGGTTCGATTCCCAGGGAAGTCTATTTTTCTTTGCTCATTTTCAATCTCATGAAATAACGCTACAGATGAACTTGCAAGCTAATGAAAAAGATTTTGATGAAAATGCAGAAATTTGATGAGATTGAAAGCAACTTACCCATGGGGTACTTGATGTGTTCGTAATAGTCGGGAGCCTCTGATTTATCTACGGGCTTCAGGAAAGGCCAGGCACTATTGTGATTCTGTGGAGACAAGTATAATTACTCAAATTTAATTTTAAAAATGAAATTGGGGATGGGTTGAAAGTCGAGCAGGATCAATAAAAACAAATATATATTTTTTGCCTCTGCATTATACAGAGTGTTTCGAAAAAAGCGGAACCCCACTTCCACCAGCAGTATCTCGTCTAATAAACATAATTATGTTTATGGCAATATGTCATATGAAAGGTTAATTCATGATCTTTCGTTTGATACCAAATATGCTTCGATAGCGTCATGCATGAATGAATATAAATGACTTTAACAAATTGATGTAAAAAGTAGTTGCGCACAAGAGTAGAAAGTTATTGTTTTATGCAATGCAAATCATGAAACAAAGAGAAAATCAAGTGATATTTCATGGTGTTTCTGTATCCATAGCTTGACATTTATTTAATTTCGAAAAGAGTTGAGGGTCCATAATTATCCCCAATGTCCTTCTACATGACCCGCTTGCCTGTCCGCACAGTTTTGTGCTCGTGTCACCATGGCTCTCATAGCCCGTCTGACCACATTCCCCTGCTGGCACAAGGCATCGAACTCCCGGATGATGCGATTGCGAATGTCTTATGTATCTTTCGGCTGAGTGATCTAGACCTTCGTCTTCATATGATCCCAGTGTTGTCCGAATGGACCTTCTCCTCTCAGAACAACCCTTGTTTAGATTCAGACTAGTCCCTTCCATTTCATACTTCCTCATAGGGTGTATCACAATCGGGGAATTTATGGTAAAAGCCTCAGCAACTTGCTAGAGACTCCCAGAGCAATTCCACTTAATAACTAAAAAAGCACGCTGTTCAGTGGTCAGTTGCATGGTCAGAGGCAAGGCACTGATTTAGGAAGTATCTCCATGTCCATTTGTGTACAGTTTAAGAACGATTGAAAAATTAGGATTATAAGACAAAAGAACAAAAGGAAAGGTTTCAATGAATTAACATTATTTGCGACTGTGTTGATCAGTAGATCTAAATCTCGTGCGCAAAGCAATTATAGCATTGCTAAATCAAAAGGTTTGCAGTTTGATAACCACAAGCTCATCTTTGCGATGGCATATTGCGATAAACACAGTTATGTTTATTAAATGAGATATTGCTAGTGGAAGTTGGGTTCCGCTTTTTTGTAACCACTCTGTATCAGCTCTTGATATATCGTCGCTGGGCTGTTAAAACCTTGTATCTCAAAACAAGAGCCCCAGGGGGGCACGACGCTCACCTGAGGTCAATCAATTCACATCTGGTGCATGTTCTCTCTGGCACCCTCAGAAGATATGAAATCAGTTGAAATCATGCCAAAATCTATAATGTGATGTACTATTTAATCAATAACTTTTGATCCCCTGTACCTAACATTATGATTTACCATAATGTTTGGGTGAATCATAAAAAAAGACAGACACACATATAAGACAAAGCTTAACACATTTCACCAGCCACTGACCACTTCAGCATATTAACCCCACTCACATAGGGACCCTATGGGGCCATTCTGCGATATGACAACTTGCATTGTCATTTACCGTAAATCTCCGTGTGTACGGCGCACTCGTGTATAAGGCGCACCCCCTACTTTCTAAAAAAAAGAAATTTTGTTTTGGGACACTTACTTACAAAGATCTTCAATTATGAGAAAAATTTATAACAAATTGTTAATTATTAGATAATTGCATATATAATGAGTACTGCTGCTCATGAATGTATGAATATTCATTAGTAATTTGCTTAATAAACTTGAATTTTTTACCTATTTTTTACCTATCTTATATATTTTTTTTTTTTGCTGTACCTGTGTATAAGGCGCACCCCCAACTTTTTCTATTTGTTTCCGACGGAAAAAAGTGCGCCTTATACACGGAGATTTAGGGTATATAGATACCTACATGTTACAAAATGTCCAGATTGTAATACTTGTTGATGTGGAGAAGAAAATATTTGAAATTCATTTCACATTTCCTACGAGCCATTCTTGGGTCCAAAAATGTTACCCCCACAGGGCCCTTATGGGGCCACCCAAAAACATCTTGTGAACAACTTTCATTCTTCATCAATAGAGGCATCTACATATGAAATATCAGGTCTGTCATACTTCTGGATCTTGAGAAGAAGATGTTTAAAATTTACATATTTTTTACACTTGGTGCCCTCCTCCAGGGCCCCCCTGGGGGCCACGCCCACCATTTTAGCAACTTTGGTTCCTCTACCCCTAAAGATGATTCCTGCCATGTTTGGTTGGAATCTAATCATTGATTCTGGAGAAGAAGATGAAAATGTATATTTCCTATGGTAGGACCCCCCAAAAAACTGTTACGCCCACAGGACCCTTATGGGGCCACCCACAAAAATCTTGTGAACAACTTTCATTCTTCATCAATAGAGGCATCTAAATATGAAATATCAGGTCTGTCATACTTCTGGATCTTGAGAAGAAGATATTTAAAATTAACATATTTTTTACACTTGGTGCCCTCCCCCAGGGCCCCCCTGAGGGCCACGCCCACCATTTTAGCAACTTCGATTCCTCTACCCCTAAGGATGATTCCTGCCATGTTTGGTTGGAATCTAATCATTGGTTCTGGAGAAGAAGATGAAAATGTATATTTCCTATGGTAGGGCCCCCAAAAAAACTGTTACGCCCACAGGGCCCTTGTGGGGCCACCCACAAAAATCTTGTGAACAACTTTCATTCTTCATCAATAGAGGCATCTACATATGAAATATCAGGTCTGTCATACTTCTGGATCTTGAGAAGAAGATGTTTAAAATTTACATATTTTTTACACTTGGTGCCCTCCTCCAGGGCCCCCCTGGGGGCCACGCCCACCATTTTAGCAACTTTGGTTCCTCTACCCCTAAAGATGATTCCTGCCATGTTTGGTTGGAATCTAATCATTGATTCTGGAGAAGAAGATGAAAATGTATATTTCCTATGGTAGGGCCCCCAAAAAAACTGTTACGCCCACAGGGCCCTTATGGGACCACCCACAAAAATCTTGTGAACAACTTTCATTCTTCATCAATAGAGGCATCTAAATATGAAATATCAGGTCTGTCATACTTCTGGATCTTGAGAAGAAGATGTTTAAAATTTACATATTTTTTACATTTGGTGCCCTCCCCCAGGGCCCCCCTGGGGGCCACGCCCACCATTTTAGCAACTTTGGTTCCTCTACCCCTAAATATGATTCCTGCCAAGTTTGGTTGGAATCCGATCATTGGTTCTGGAGAAGAAGATGAAAATGTAAAAAGTTTACGGACGACGGACGACGCACGACGGACGACGCACGACGCACGACGCACGACGGACGACGGACGACGGACAAAAAGCGATCACAATAGCTCACTTGAGCCTTTGGCTCAGGTGAGCTAAAAACTAAATTTTCAGGAGAGCAAAAAAACATTCTTATTTTGACAAATTATGTGCGTAGGCTATGTTATTTGAACTTAAGACTATGTTTAATAATCAATTCGATATGAAATGGTTGAAATGCACAAAAAATAATTTGGAAGGCGGGAAATTGAGTTAGGAGGTTTTCGAACTAAATCCTAAAATGAGATACAAGGTTTTCAAAAAGATGAATTTTGACATTATGTTTTAAGATATGTTATTAGAAGATGAATTACACCTTAAACTTCACATTTATCAAAAAAAGTAATTTTCACCAAAATTTGAGATACGAGGTTTTAACAGCCCAGCGACGTTGTCTTTTCAGTACATTCAAAGCATGAGTTAAATATATACAACAAGGAAAACAAGAATGAAGCAGTTGACACCAGTCTGTCTCAAATACACAGGACTTCCAAGTTCTGAATTTGAATTAGAATTAAGCCAGATCCCTACTTAATATTGCAATCCTCATAGAGTTAAAACAGGGCCCACTAGATTCATGTAGGCGATGGTTTAACAGAGACAGAATGCGTCATTGTACCTTTACTCCAGTGAGTACGGTCTTGTATAAGACGCACTTGTGTATAAAACGCACCCCCAACTTTCACAGGAAAATAAATAAATAAATAAATTAAAAAATCTTTTTTTTAATTTTTTTTTAATTTTTTTTTTATTGGACACCCTGTATTTTTTTTTAAAGACCCTGAAGTGATGTTGGAATGCTTATACCACTGGTCTAGGGCATGACAATAGCTTAATGTTGAATGTAGCATTCATCAACATCATTTTCTCACATAAAAATAGTGGTTTTAGTACACAAATTGCACATTTATTGAGCAGTAACACTTGTGCTCATAAATATTCATATGAATATTCATGAATATTCATGAGCACCAATACTCACTAAATATAATGCAATTTCCTAAATTTACTAACAACTATTTTTAATTATGAGCAAAATTAATAACCACTGGTTAGAAAATTGCATATTTAATTAGTACTGCTGCTCACGAAGTATGAATATTCATTAGCAGCAGTATTACTGCTCAATAAACTTGCAATTTTTACATCTGTAACCAATATTTTTTGTGTGAGTAAAATGCAATTTCCTAAATTTACTAACAACTATTTTTAATTATGGCGCATATAATCATTTTGATTGGGGCGCCATTTAAGCTCTAAAAAAAAAAAAAAAAAAAAAAAAAAAATTATGAGCAAAATTAATAACCACTGGTTAGAAAATTGCATATTTAATTAGTACTGCTGCTCACGAAGTATGAATATTCATTAGCAGCAGTATTACTGCTCAATAAACTTGCAATTTTTACATCTGTAACCAATATTTTTTGTGTGAGAAAAAGGTATATATTGCTGAATGCTGCAACTGACAGCAAGCTCTTGTCATGCCCTAAACCATGTGTTAAATACACATTCAACATGACTACAGGGTGTCCAACAAACAAAAAAACAAAAAAAAATGTTCTCAATTAAAATTCAACCTGATCCCCCACTTAACTCCTAATGTGCCAAGCTCGCATTTTTGCGAGTTACAATACACACAAATGCCATAGAGCATTAAAATCCCTGGCATGTTAAGAGTAAATTTGGCAATCCCCACAGGGAGGACAGGTTCCCGTATGCAATGGGTTGACAGAGACAGAACTCATCATTTTACCTTTACTGCCGTGAGTACTGTCTTGAATGCAGACTGGACCTGTTCTTCGGTCAGTGGAGTGATCTTGGGCTTCTCTCGGACTGGTCTCCATCCGGCATCAACTGGACAAGATATAAAAACATGGAACAGAAAATGTCATATCCTTTCAAGTAATGTTCTCTTTAAACCAGTCAACTATTTTTCCATCCGTCAGTCCGACCAACCATCCATCCAATCATTCATCCACCCACCCACCCATCCATCCATCCCCCCAATCATCAATCCCCATCCATCCATCCCCCCAATCATCAATCCCCATCCATCCATCCATCCATCCATCCATCCATCCATCCATCCATCCATCCATCCATCCATCCATCCATCCATCCATCCATCCATCCATCCATCCATCCATCCATCCATCCATCCATCCATCCATCCATCCATCCATCCATCCATCCATCCATCCATCCATCCATCCATCCATCCATCCATCCATCCATCCATCCATCCATCCATCCATCCATCCATCCATCCATCCATCCATCCATCCACCAATCCATCCATCCATCCATCCATCCATCCATCCATCCATCCATCCATCCATCCATCCATCCATCCATCCATCCATCCATCCATCCATCCATCCATCCATCCATCCATCCATCCATCCATCCATCCATCCATCCATCCATCCATCCATCCATCCATCCATCCATCCATCCATCCATCCATCCATCCATCCATCCATCCATCCATCCATCCATCCATCCATCCATCCATCCATCCATCCATCCATCCATCCATCCATCCATCCATCCATCCATCCACCCACTCACCCAGCCCTGGGATGCTCTCCAGGGGTATTTGCCGCACCCCTTCCTTGAAGCATGTCAGTCCTGGATAAACCTGCCTCTCCTCCTTCTGCTTCAATTCAATCAGCTTCTTCACAATCTAAAATAGATGAAGAAAAAAAAGAGCAAAGAATTGGTGTCTGCTGGGACTAAAGTTCAGCGGTGTAGCACCGGGGGTGGAGAATGGGATCTTGGGTCCACTTGTCCCCCCCCCCCCCCTCCCCCATAATGTGATACAAATATAAGGGGAAATCCTTTAACAAATAAAGAAATAGAATACATAGAGTGAACCCCCAAAGCTAGAAAAGTGCTCTACCAACTGAGCACCCTAGTTTGTGTCTCATTTTGGTTGCCCCTTACAGTATTGATTATGATCAAATCAAGCATAAAGGAAACTGACCAGAAAGAAATTAAACAAATGAAAATGAGCCAAGAACCATGATTATGTTATATAACAAAAGAATACTTCTTATAACAAAAATCATGTCCTCTACTTACCTGTCTCTGTGTATGATGAGAGAATTCTTGGGCTAAAATGACTTCCTATTAGTTTAGCACCCACAATCAAGAGCAAACCAAAGATAAGATATTTAGAACCATGATTACGTTATATAACAAAAGAATGCTTTGGCACTCTTTTAATGAAAATCACCTCTTCTACTCAACTTTCTTTTCACCTTTTTTTGTGTATGATGAGAGAGAATTCTGTGTAGGGAATTATTGGGTTCAAATGACATCCTATTAGTTTAGCACCCTCAATCAAGAGCAAACCAAAGACAAGATATTTAGAACCATGATTACGTTATATAACAAAAGAATGCTTTGGCACTCTTATAACGAAAATCACCTCCTCTACTCAACTTTCTCTGTTTTTGTTTGATGAGAGAGAATTCTGTGTAGGGAATTATTGGGTTCAAATGACTTCCTATTAGTTTAGCACCCTCAATCAAGAGCAAACCAAAGCCAAGATATTTAGAACCATGATTACGTTATATAACAAAATTATGCTTCTTATAACGAAAAGCACCTCTTCTACTCACCTTTCTCTGTTTGTGTATGATGAGAGAAAACTCTGTGTACGGAATTCTTGGGTTCAGTTGGCATCCCATCAGTGTAGCGCCCTCATAGTCCTTGATGTAACCAGCGTAGCACGACTTGGAAAGTTTAATGTCCTTTGAAAAGCCCTGAGAATTTGAAAATCAAACACCAAATTCATACTTTATTAATTGAGCTCAAACTGACTGATTTATTTATGTTTTAAAGGTATAGAATGACCTAATGTCATCAATACATAATTTACAAAGGAATAATTTATGGGGGGGGGGGAATGATAGCTGTGAAGTATCTTGAAATACAACCCTCAATTGAAGGTTAGATATAACCATGTCACAATATCTCATACAGGTGCCTATAAAAAAAAATATTTGTAAATATAAACAGCTAGAAATTATGCATACATCAAATTGCAAGTACCAAATGATACATATGCTACTCTTAAAATGGTGCAGGGTTTTGATATAATAATTATTTGTAATTAATTACAAATTACCATGATCACCAAAATAACCAAACAATATACCTGTTTCTTAAAATAGCCAATGGCAAACTCATCTGCGAAGGTGAGGAAGTGTAGGACGCCATGTTTGACGTGATAGTCTTTCAGGTGGTTCATCAAATGCGTGCCATAGCCCTAAAGTAAAGTATACAATAATAATAATCAATTCTTATAAAGTGCAAATTTACATTTAAGTCTCACTGAGCTTATGAAAGAAACATAGAGCGAAATAGAATGAGTATTTAAGCATGATTCAATAAAAGAACATTACAATCATATATTTAAATGTATGCATTCAGACTGGCATGAATATACACATTTTAAATAATGTTCATTTGATGGGGTAGCTGAAGCAAAATGTGTGTGGTTGGCAATAATCATGGCTCACCTTAAAAGTTTCCAACATAAATTAATTTGAGCACAGCAAACTTCAATCATAAAAATCTCCATAATTGGGGAGACATTTAACAAATCAAAACCCATTTCATTACTCTGTTACTATAAGCCAAACAACATGAAAGAACAAATGAATTACATGTATGTGTTGCTCTTCATGGAATTGATTTCAGATATCAAAACAAATACGATAAACAGATTTAAATAGAACCAAATTCTTAGACAGCTGCATGTACGTAAGCAAAACAAAATATCAATTTATTATTGACGAAATACTTTCACCAATTATTAGCAATGAAATTCATAATTATCATACATTTTGCATTGTGTAAAAAATCAATCAATCAATCAATCAATCAATCAATCAATCAATCAATCAATCAATCAATCAATCAATCAATCAATCAATCAATCAATCAATCAATCAATCAATCATTCAATCATCAATCAATCAATCAATCAATCAACCAATCAATCAATCAATCAATCAATCAATCAATCAATCAATCAATCAATCAATCAATCAATCAATCAATCAATCAATCAATCAATCAATCAATCAATCAATCAATCAATCAATCAATCAATCAATCAATCAATCAATCAATCAATCAATCACACCATAAAAAGATCACATTACTCACTTTGACTTGTTCATTAGATGTAACAGCACAGAATACAATTTCTGTGAAACCTTGGGTGGGGAACATCCTGAAACAAACACCTCCAATCACTCTGTTCTCCTTCACTAGTGCTAAGGTCTTGTGCTTCCTGTTACAAGATAAATTAATGATTATGATCATAGTATTCCATCAACTAAACCATTTTAAATCAAACGTACAACAACAAAAAAACATAATAACAAAATGATTTCTACAAACTGGACAAGCCAAACATAATTCCTTGATAAGATTCATCTGATTGTGAAATGTTTAATTAGGAAAATGTTATTTTCACACAATCAACTTACTTTTTTAAGCTTGACGTTTCGAACATCTTCGTTGTTCTTCATCAGAATGTCCGAGTCTGACCGCTAGATGGCGCGGTCAGACACTGGTCCCACACGTGACTCAGCTCACAACTCACACCATGCTTTGAACCACAAGTTATTAGTAGTTAGAACATTAATGGACAGAAAAAAAAAGAAAAAAAAATCACGTCATCAATGCAGAGGAAGACTGGAGAGGAAGATCATATTCACTCAGCTCTGCGAACCTGCGGGTATCCAGATTGGTCTTTCAAACGGGTTAAAGATGCAATGGGAAAACCAAAGACAACACAATCCAAGGCAAAGAAGACTTCAAGCGCTACACAGACAGTCTCAAAACCATTCGCGGTTCTACCATATGTGAAAGGGGTCACGGAACCCATTGAAAGATATATGCGTCAGGCAGGAGTGGCCACAGCATCGAGAACCCACAAGACCCTCAGACAGTTACTAGTACACCCCAAGGACAAGCAGGACATACATGAAACGACTGATTGTGTGTACAAGATCCCTTGTGCTAATTGTGATAGGGCATACGTAGGAGAGACGGGTAGGAAATTTGGTGTAAGACTTAAAGAACACAAAAAAGATGTAACAACAGTGAATGAGAAAAGATTCACAAGATCACAAAGGAAAGCATCTTTGACTGAAACAAACAAATCAGAAATCACGGATCATGTCGCGCAATATAATCACAGCATCGATTGGGACAATAGCAAAGTCTTGGAAAGAGAATCTACCCGCTTTACCAGATGGGTAAAGGAAGCGGTGTGGATAAGAAAGACTAAGAACATGAACAGAGACGAGGGGGGCTACATGCTGAGTCACGTGTGGGACCAGTGTCTGACCGCGCCATCTAGCGGTCAGACTCAGACATTCTAATGAAGAACAACGAAGATGTTCGAAACGTCAAGCTTAAAAAAGTAAGTTGATTGTGTGAAAATAACATTTTCCTAACCAAACATAATTGACTTTTGATGAATTCCATTTGCGACTCCGAGCAGAACTTTTACAGAATTTGTACATATCTATCTATCTATCTGTCTGTCTGTCTGTCTGTCTGTCTGTCTGTCTGTCCGTCCGTCCGTCCGTCCGTCCGTCCGTCCGTCCGTCCGTCCGTCCGTCCGTCCGTCCGTCCGTCCGTCCGTCCGTCCGTCCGTCCGTCCGTCCGTCCGTCCGTCCGTCCGTCCGTCCGTCCGTCCGTCCGTCCGTCCGTCCGTCCGTCCGTCCGTCCGTCCGTCCGTCCGTCCGTCCGTCCGTCCGTCCGTCCGTCCGTCCGGCCGGCCGTCCGTCCGTCCGTCCGTCCGTCCGTCCATAAATCCATCCATCCATTCATCCACACACCCACCCACCCATCCATCCATCCATATATCAATCCATAATTAAGAGTTAATTGCATCAGACAACAGAAAGATGCATCCTTACGTGTCAAAGACGAGTCTTGTGATGTAATACTTGGGCACTTGAAAGAACAAGCTCTAAAGCCTCACTGTATATGTGGATTGGTGTAAATAAATGATCAATGAAGTAGACAAAGATCCTTACGTGCCAAGAACAAGTCATGTGATGTATTCCTCAGGCATGTGTGGTAACTAGTGCAAGAAAAGGTTCTAAAGTCTCTTAGTAAATTTGACTTGGTATGATAAATTAATGTCGGCTATATAATAACTGTATCAAAGAACAAAGAGATGCACCCTTACGTGTCAAAGACCAATCTTGTGATATACTCCTTGGGCATGCGAGGGAGCTGGTGCGAGAAGACGTTCTGGAGACCTACAAGCCAGATCAGGGTCTGCCGCGTGGGCTTGCGCGTCACCGAGTTACCGATGACGTGGAACTCGATCACCCCACGGCGCTCCTCGTTCCTTGCTCCTTCGTCACGTGCCGCATTGGCTGCAAAAAGATTTCCCTACAAGTGGAGAAGCAAGTTTAAGAGGATTAGTTCACTTTTGTCTGACTTTCCAAAGTAAAACTGAACAGAATACTGTATCACCCTGCAGGTGAAGAAGTCAGTTTAAATAACCCATCAAGGACGATGGCCCACATACTTGTGGTTTGGTAGGTCCTACATTTGAGCAAGACTATAACAAGTTATATGAAGTGTACGAGGAGAAAGAGCATAAATTTCTCTATTTGTTAAGCTTACTGTAAACTGCTTTCAATATTTTTTATAGATATTTATTATTACATATATCTTTATAATTTAGGAAATCCTTAAATTGGCAATGCATTGCCACATTTTCAAATCAGATTTGGTGTTTAAAGGTTTAAAGGGGACCACCAGGCAAAGAACAACACATTATTATATGTTTTGGTACCGTTTTGTGATATCAAATAGATACCCAACATTTTGCAAAAGGGTTGTGTAATTCATAAACAAAGCAATTAATTACCGAGTTTGATTGAAATCTGACATTCAGTTCTTGAAATTTTGCCATTACAAGCCATTTTCGCACACATATCGAGTCCTGTGACCTTGACCTTTGACCCCCCAAATCTAATCAGATCATTGCCACCTCAATATCTACACTAATACCAAGTTTGAATTTGATCCGTCAACCAGTTCTTGAGATATCGCGAGAACGAAAACGGGACGGACGGACGGACAACCCCGCGAGAACGAGGCATTTTTGCATATATATTGAGTCCTGTGACCTTGACCTTTGACCTCATGATCTCTAAAATCTAATCAGATCATTGTCACCCCAATATGTACACTCATACCAAGTATGAATTTGATCCGTCAACCAGTTCTTGAGATATCGCGAGAACGAAAACGGGACGGACGGACGGACAACCCGAAAACATAATGTGTAGTTATTATTAGAAGGAATCACACCTCAAGGAATGTTTCTTTTTTATCTCCTTATCATTGAACATTCCTTCCTTTTTTCCAGCCATTACTGTTTGTCTTCTAACATTTGATGCAGACCCATACATAATGCTCAGTGTTGTATAATAGCATCTCTGTGTACCCCCCTCCACTCCCCCCCCCCCCCCCCCCGCCCCCTCCTCACCCCCTCCCCCTTTCGTAGGTTTATCTATCGAGAAAACCAGACAGGCAATACATCAGCAAAATAATACAGCAGTACTTATTTGACATACCTCAGGGCCCACCATGGCTGCAGGGTCAGTGACTGTTGACAGAACCTCACTCATAATGTTGTCTGGAATGTCCTCCGCTGGAGCAAAACAAACATGAGAATTATAAGTTTAAGTAAAAGAGAATGATATGTGAGATTTTCATAGAAAAACAATGTTTACTTAGTGAAATCGTTCGTGTGAAGTATCCAAATTAAATTTGGATACTCTTGACTACGGTCGAAAGCATCCACAGACACTTTAAAATTCACTCTTAATTATCACCATAATTAGGGAGACATTTGAAAAATCAAAACTCATTTTGTTCTTCTTGGTACTTGGTACTTGGTAGTTTAATCCTCCTGAATACTCCATAGGAGTTTTAACTGGAGGTGGGTCCGAGAGAGTGGTTAGCAACCCCAAAAATACTTTTTATTTCACAAGGCAATTTTTTGGATTTAGAAAGAAAAATCGCCCTCATGTAAATGTTCTGTTACCATTAGATAACAACAGGATAACAACCGTATCAACAAGATACAAGAGAAGTGTAAAAGCTTCAAGTGATTTTGGTTGAATTTTACAAAGTTAATGGATCACTTCAACATACATTAAAGAGTTTAAATGTAAAAAAGTATAGTAATTTCATGATCCCTATATGATGACACACGCGGTACCCCGGGGTACCGTTGTACTCCGGTATCCCGCGTTGTGTAGCGCCATCTTGTGTCCACTTGAAGTACAACCGTATTGCGTTGTGCATGCAGTGCAGCGCGCGATTGTATGCACGCTATACCCACAGTACAGCCCTAAAAATTAAATAAATAATTAAACAAAATGGCGGATTTTCGTCTAGTACCCCGGGGTACCGTTTATGTCATCATGTGGAGAAAAGAAAGCAATAAACAACATTATTCATATTTCTGTCAAAAGCAAAACCCCCAATCCAGCTTTGCTACTGATATGCTATATCAAACCAATCGTTGGTAAATACTGTACTGTATTGTATGAATAAACAAACATTTGCATTAAATGAGCCACAACATTTTTTACTAAAAAGATAAAACAAGATAAAACAATTTGGGTGTCTTACTTTCTAATCTCTGCCTCTTTAGGTCTTCCTCACTGGTAACATCATCAATTTTACGTTTGTCACTTGCTGTAATCAGAAGGAGAGATAGTGGAACTGTTGGCAAATATTATAAAAGTGAAATTTTTGATAAAAATATATGAAGGCATTTTTTTAAAATATACAACGTGCTTATAAACAATAGCCAATAGGGCGAGATATACAGCAAACTCAAATACACGCATTAAAGGGACTTAGTAACATTGTCAAAATCCTCAAAATCCAATTAGAATTCTAGCAGTTCCCTCATACCTTGTTGTATTCGTATTAACAATAAAAGCATGGGACAGGTTTTGGTTTTTCAAATTTCCCTTTCGTTAAAAAGAGATTTACGATTGAAGTGTTCAGATGTTAAATTATCCACTGGATCGTCAAAACCATGTACAAAGTGAGTGCAATGAGTTGGTGAATATCACTTTGCATTTTTGCTCATTACTCGGCCATATAACGTCCATTTTACTTGAAATTTTCACACAGCACCCAGCGGGACATATCAGATAACAACAATATACATTGTATCAACCACTCATCACTTTTTGCACATGTCAACAAAGTTACTAGATCCCTTTAAAGCACCATAAATGACATCCTCATCCTGGTTGAAGTGGTTCACAGCTTTACAAAATGAAATAGTGCCTTTCATATATGTGACGCGATCAATCAGTAACAGGTGCCGGTGTACCCGTCCAGTGAAAAACATACACTGAGGCTCAGGGCGAATTCGCCCCCGAAATGCCAAAAAGAGCCCCCGAAAACCATAGAAGAGCCCCTGTAAATTTGCATACAGTTCAATGCAAAACAACTATTAGAGTGTTATTTTCATGCAGGCAAGCTTGAAAAAAATAAATATTAATTTTGTCCCTGGTAAATAACCTGTCGCTTGAAAGATTGAACACCAGAGTCCTTTTTCTCTCCGACCGGTAGATAGTTCCAACCGATGAATATGATTTGATTTTGGTATAACAAGCATTCTACACAATTCTCCATCTTCGTCATTGGTGGTATCATCCATTTCACGTTTGTCACTTGATGTGATCAGAAGAAGAGACATTGAAACTGTCTGCAAATATTTCAATGCTAACATCAATTTTTATATTCCTAGTTGCCTGGTCAGGCAAGTAAAATCAGGATTTTAAATTTTAGCAGCCTAAAACATCAATCTGGTAGATCCCAACAAAGATCAAAATTCTGTTATTGTGGGGTTATTGATGAATTCTAATAGGCAAGTACAGACTGGTGTTGGGAAATTTTAGCGGCCAGAAGTCAATTTAGGGTTACCCTGGTGACATGCCTGATTATATTTTATAAAGTACTCAAAGTGTGAAAATTCCATGTAAAATGGATATTTTAATGGCCATGTTATGAGCAAGAATACAAAACAATATTCGCTAATGCATAACACTGACTTTGTACATGGTCGTAACTTTCCATAACGTAAGGGAAATTCGGAGAAGAAAAAACGAAACCTGTTCCATGCTTCTGTTGGTAATACGAATACAACAAGGTATGAATAAACCACTAGCATCTAAGTAAGATTTGTGATTTGGATAATGTTACTAAATCCCTGATGTTAATTTCACGGTAATGGGGATGATGATGAAGATGATAAAAGTGATGGTGATAATGTTGATGATGAATAACGATGAAGATGATGATGATGATATTGATATTTCACCTTGACTGGCGGCCAGTGCGCTGAGCCGAGCCGCCCTTCTGACATTCACTGTGCCCGGACTGAGGCTGACAGTCATGTGACCTTCTGCCATGGATGGGGCTCCCGTTGTGGAGGTTGTCACGGTGATTCGGCCAAGCGTTGGTGATCCCGATCCATCACCCCCTTTAGCTAACTCTGTCAGGACAACAAGAGAAGAAATTAAATATTGAAAATGTTATACTTGTTCTCGCTTTGTTGCTAGTGTTAGGGGTGTAGCCCCCTGAACAGGAACAAACTCGGTATGAACATGTAGAAGCTGTCATTGTATATACTATTTCTCTTCTATTTAGGACAGAAACCTTGATCTTAAATATATTATCCTTAGAAAAATGCAATGTAGAATAAAGAAATAGGGGCAGATTAAAGGGGGGAGGGGGGGGGGGGGGCTTACCTGCAGCTGTATCCGCTGGTGTTAGGGGTGTAGACCCCTGGACAGGAACAAACTCAGGATCCCAAATAGGGGAGCCGTCATTGTACACCTCCTCTTCCAGCATAGATAGAAACCTACAGACAAAGGCAAGAAAGGAAAGGATCAAAGTATTAAGATTCTTCCCCAGCATGGAAAGAAACTATAAAAAAAACAAATTATGCAAGAATACGATAAAAAACAAAAGCTCAATATTAAATGTTCAAGATATTACAATAACTTTGGTATGTCATACATTGTATGCTGCCATGTGCACTCCACATGCAAACCATTATATAGCCACAAGTAAATATGGCCAACGTAGACAGGCCCAATATCAGCATAAAAGTTTCAAATGATATTTCTGCATTTAAAAATACTAGGGTTTGGATTTTTCTACACAAGCCCCCTTTCATACTATTTCAACAATATTGATAAAATAGTTTGGCCAATATAGATGCTTTTGGTAACTTTCCGAATACTGTTAATTGGCTTTAATGCCTCCAGCCACTTCATGACAAGGGCATTCAAAAAATGCATAAAGAAGTTGCCAATTTGAGGAGTACCTTGGGAAGTGTGTGAGCACCAGACTGCGTTTCTCGGCCGGCATGTTGTCCTTCTCGGACCGCAGCATGTCCAGTACCTGCCGTCTCATGGCTGGAAAGATGGTCTTGAGAAGCGTGCGGCCAAAGATGTCAGTTGGCTCGTAGTGCTGTAAGCTATCGCAGAATGACGGCACGTGACAGTAACACAACCACCTAAAGCAAAATATTTTGGGAAAAAATTAATTACTTAGTAGTCTATTGAAATTTGTTATCTCTAGTCAAAACATTAAATTCATGCAACAATTGAGAAATATACATCATCTTTACATGCACAACATTCACCCACATATCAGCACTATATCAACTCCCCATGAGCCATTCCAGCCTAGCTTACCTTGTATATGTCACTTTGTACGCACCACCCTCGTCAGCCTGAGCCTGTTGCTTGCGAGCGGTCGGGGTCTCCAGCTTCCAGTGGTTCATGCAGTGTAGAAACATCTTAGCAAGGTCATAGCATACTCAATATTAGCACAATATCCACTCCCCATGAGCCATTACAGCCCATCTTACCTAGTGTATGTCATTTTGTACGCACTACCCTCGTCAGCCTGAGCCTGTTTCTAGCTTCCAGTGGTTCATTCGGTGTAGTAACCTCTTAGCAAGGTCATAGGTCATACCATACTCAATATTAGCACAATATCCACTCCCCATGAGCCATTCCAGCCTAGCCTACCTTGTGTATGTCACTTTGTACGCACCACCCTCGTCAGCCTGAGCTCGTTGCTTGCGAGCGGTCGGGGTCTCTAGCTTCCAGTGGTTCATGCAGTGTAGAAACATCTTAGCAAGGTCATACATTGTCATCCAGTCCTTGTGCGTCAGGTGGCCAAACTTGTAGTGGACAAAGTTGGACACCCCCTGTGAAAGAAAATGTGTTAGGAGTTGCTTTAGGCAATGTTAGCTATTATCTTTTTGGCCTCATGGCCCAGCCGGGCAAGTTAAAACAAGATTTTTCAAATTTGAGTGACCCAAAACCTGAATCTGGTGTCCCCAAACAAAGATATACAAGTACAGTACAGAGTATGTTATATTTGGTTGCCTATTCAGGCCAGTGGCATTAAAGGGATCTTGTCACTTTGCTGAAATGTGCAAAAAGTAATGAATGGTTGATACAATATATATTGTTGTTATCTGATATGTCCATTGGGTGTTGTGTGAAAATTTCAAGTTAAATGGATGTTATATGGCCGAGTAATGAGCAAAAATGCAAAGTAATATTCACTAACTCACTGCACTCAGTTTGTACACGGTTTCGAAAATCCAACGAATAATTTATTATCTGAACACTTAAATCGTACATATCTTTGTAACGAAAGGGAATTTGAAAAACCGAAACCTGTCCCATGATTTTATTTTTTACAAGGTATGCGGGAACCACTAGAATTCAAATTTGATTTTTAGGATTTGGACAAGGTTACTTAGTCCCTTTAAGCATCAGTTATATTTGGTGACCCGAAGCAAATTTTTAGTGGCCCTAAGTCAGCAGGCCTGCGCTGGAGAGAAAAAAATGGCGAGAAAAAATGTAAGACTTACCTTGGCAATACCGGGCTTTTCAAAGGGCGGTTTGCCCAGAGGACCTTCCACCGACGGTGAAGACATCTGCAGTATGCACTTCCTCAACAGCTGAATAACAAGAAAATATAGGAAACAATTCAAATTATATCTGAAAAAGAGCAAACAAAATAGCCCTTTACACGAATCTAGCCTGGATTGCTCTAGGATCTAGCGCAAACAAAGGATAAGAATGAGTCATCAATCTATTAAGCGAGGCAATGTTATGTATATTATATATTCAATTCAAACATATAAACAAACTGACCAGAAATATATAATGTGATTGAAAAAGAGCAAAGAAAATGGGATTCCAATGGGATTCGAACCCGAGACCTGCGGATTGCTAGACTGGTGCTCTTACCGACTGAGCTATAGAAAACCCTAGTACAGCTGCGCTCGTCGCTCGTATATAAATTCAAATAACTTTATACAAAATTGGCAATTGGTATTATGGAAAGATATCTTTTCTGAAAAATTAAGATAAGTGGCACATCCCTTTTTAGCATTGCTGTGCCTATTTATATTCCAGATCTACTAATTTCAATATGGTAATTTGGTCAAACTGAACTTTAGCAACCAAAACCTATACCATAACATTACAAACTAATAGTAACAACTTCATCATGCTCGAAAAGTATAAACAATTTCAAACGACTAAGTAAAAATGAGCATTTAAACCCAAGAGGGCGCTCTCTAAAAACGCACTGGTTTCAACCATTTTGTATTAAAAATTGTGAATGTGATGTTTTGTTAATAATGAGTAAATAGAGAGATCATCAAGGACTATATTAAAACCTCTTTTGTAAATTTTTGAAAAAGTGTTACAAGCATTTTATTTATTTTTTCTTCAATCATCAAATATATGTGGGATCCCACATTTATTCCGATGGGATACATTTATTGATATTTCAGCTGTTTCTAAACTGACTTTGATCAAATAAAGTTTATTCTGTACCAAAAATCAACTATCCCTTTACAAATGGTCATGTTTTTTAAAAAACATACCTTGAAGAGGTGAAAGTAGACCTGCTTGGTGTCTGCATCTTCTTCCTTGTGGACAGACATGAAGAGGTGTTCGACGTCGACTACGATGCCTACCAACCTGTCGATCTCGTCCTCAGCCACGTCTTCCAGGTGCGAGATGTGAGCAGCTACATATATCGGGTTTGGGGGGAGGGACAAAAAATCAAAGACATTTGTAGTTAAGCTTAAAGTTCTCAAAATAGAGTTTATTGTGGTATAAAAGTATCCTACCTCACATCATGCCACAACATTGCTGATTCAGAATCTCTTTTGAGATGCGTATGCTGTGGGCATGATTAGAAGAAAAAAAGCTGCAAATTCAATAATATATGCATTATCCTGTGGCATGGTGTAAGAGTTTACATACTTCGTTTAAGCAACAGTGTACCAGTTTTCAAAGAAAAATCTCTACACACCACATCTACAATGTAAATAAATAGTAATAATAAATAAATTCATACTGGGGTATGACCATTTACATGCCATACACAATATCCTGGTTGTTCACGAGTACATTGACAATGCATGTGGTGGCATGTCAACTAATTAAACCAACTAGCCATGCATTGTCTATGCATTGCCTGCATTGCCCTGCAACCACATCTACTTAACCCTTTAGCCCTCAAACCGCCCGTACCCGCCTTTCAGCTTACTCCTCAAACCGACCGTACCCGCCCGTCTGTTTTTCCCGCGCTCTAGTATCCCTTATATGCATATTACGGGGCTGCAATTGTGCGTGTGGTATCAATGGGTTTCTACACTAAACATTTGTAATATAAAGTGTATGCCTCTCGTGAACCATCTTCATGCAAATTCCATTCAAACACAGCGATGCATAGCACCGGGCGAACACAGATGTGCTAGTCGATCTTGCCTGTAGACAAGACATTGACAATATGAAGACGCGAAACGCCAACATTCTCTGCGGAAAAAGGCTCGATAATTATTGTTTGACGATGATTTTCACCAAATCCTGGGCATCTAACAGAGTGATATCAACGCCGATTCCGATTATTCAGATATAAGTATCTGTTTTAGCTATTTTGTATGAGTTTTATCGTCAAATTTATCATAGCTTTCAATTACTTACGCGAAAAATGCTATGTGGGACTGGGACAGTGATTACACTCTTCTAAATCCGAGTGAGTATTTGGCTTTAGCAGCTGACTAGCTGGCTTGCGTATATTTTCAACAATTGATTTTGATATATGTTATGCGCCATCTTATAATCTCCAAAATATTTATAACTTGTAATTGACAAAACTCAACTTGTAAAGAGTTATTTCATTTTGTTTGGATCAATGTCTAAAATACATCATTTTGTCATGGAGCTCTGAGGAGTAAGCTGGTATGTTTCACACGGCCTCTGAGTGCTAAAGGGTTAAGTAAATGGTCCATTCAGCTGGACCATTTACAATGTACACGCTATTTATGTAAATATGGTGTAGCTAAGCATACTAGCCTTTTGAACAGTTTACTTAATTGCGCAATATCCAATTCCCGTTCAACGGTTGAACGTTGTTTTTTGGAAGCCTCGCTACGGAAAACAGACTTGGAAATTATTGGGGTTTTTTCTACATTTTGCGGTCTTCAAAACAAGTTGGTCATTATTATCAAATTATATGAATTGTGAATCATATTAACAAAAGTTTGTTTGCATTTGCTGGTAAATGGAGGGAGGAATCGGCCAGCAAAGATATTTTTGTGCTGAATAGCGCAGCAAGCAGGAGAGGTTTAGCTCCATACAACAGTATAGTAATGTAGCTTTGTGTGCCTGCAACCACATAAGTATGGTTAGTGCTTATCTACCATGTAAATGGCCATACTATACTAGGTTGTATGACTAATTTCAAGCTATATCCAAAATGTCCTGCCTATGACAGAGTACATGTATAGACAATGCATTGCTTAAGTCGAGACATACAACGGTATAGTACATTTGTGTTTATGAGTGCTACACACCTAGTTGATGTCCACAGCTTTTACACGGGTCTGAACGGCTTGCCAGAGGTGTTGCTATGTCTAAGCGAGCAGGCTGAGTTGGTGTGGGTGGGGGATTTGGGTTCTTCCATCCATTACACTTGCAAGACTCTTCTGCCTGTTGGTAGAAAGAAAATGCAATTTAAATAAATTGTATTAAGCCTTGGGAAAAAACATTATTAAACCAGGCAATTTTTGCTCTATTGTTGAGATATTTGTACAATGTTTTGTAATTACATTAAAGAAAAAAGAGTAAGTGCTTGGTCCAATATTTGCTTGAAAGGCTGTAAAGACATATATAAGAAGGCAACTTTCATGTGTAAATATTTAAAAACAGACAGTTGAATGCTAATTTTGGGTGTCTCGATGTTCTTTTAGTACATTATTATTGTATTGTATTGCAAACAAACAAATAGTCAAACGAACTGCATTTGGCAGATCAAGCTTTTGTTGACATGTTGTATTCTTGGCATTCTCTTACTTTAGTCCACCCCTTCCATTCACTTGCGTTCATTTCGTTTCGGACGGGGACCTAATCCCACTCCCATAGACTTTGTACACAGAGTGAGCTCACGGACGTAACAGAGGGGGACCTAAACCACGATTTGGCCGTATTCTTTATATTCTTATACAATATTTTAGATATTTGTGAAATCATGAAATCTTGGCCTATTTGCATATTTTCTGAAATAAATAAACCATAATTTCACCAATCTTAAAAGAGCACAACTGAAGAGGAATGGTATTATTATATATTTTTGTGATTTTTAACCGATAGTTGTCGTTAACATCATCATCATCATCATCATCACATTCATCATCATCATCATCATCATCATTCATCATCACCATCATCATCATTCATCATCATAAATTGAAAATTGAAATTGAAAATTGAAATTGAAATTTAAATCATCATCATCATCATCATCATTCATCATCATCATCATCATTCATCATCATCAGGCATCAGGCATCATCATAAATTGAAAATTGAAGTTGAGAATTGAAACTGAAATTGAAAATTTTAATTTTAAATTTAAATCATCAACATACTCATCATCATAAATTAAAAGTGTGAATTGAAATTGAAAATTGAAATTGAACATTTAAATTTAAATTTAAATCATCAACATCACATCATCATCACAAAGCCAAAGCCAAGGTTACGACTTTTCACTTCCCGTTGATTTATGTACATTCCTTATGACTAGCTACATCTTACATAAATAATAGTACGTGGGGACGTAATAACGTGAAAACCTTACCTTACAAGACGAGTAGACGCCTAATTTTTCCAATTTCTTTGTCCTCGGAAAACTTCTGACCTGAGCTTTTCGTTGTGCATTTCTTTGAAGATTTAGAGATCTTGAAATTTCAGTAGGGCTAAGCTGAGATGTAGAGGAGCGTCGAGCTTCGGTCGCTGTTGAAGCAGAATTTCCGCTTTGTTCTTCGTCCGATAGCGAAGCCATGATTGCAATTACATGACCGGCTGCTTCAGGCGTTACGAATTATTATCAGACCTACACACACGCGACAACGCGTCATTTTTCATGAAACATTCAATAGAGTTTGCATTTGTATCTTCTTATAATTGCGTTTTTTTTCACATGAATTCAACATATATCTAATATAAGCTATATATTATCTCAAATCTAACATAAATCATAGTTATAGAACAATATCACAATATATTATTCAATCTCACAGTATGAATACAAGACTAAATTGGTATTTTATTGTTTATCTTTTTATAGGTACTTCGTACTTTGTGGCTTTGCGCCTTTGTTGTAGCCTTTATTGTTTCTAAAAATCGATATTTTTTTTTAGAGTTGGGGACAAAATACACGGACTATACATTAACTACAATGGTTGATTTAGTATTCTCGGAAGAACAGCTGTAAATATTTACCACTGAATTTGGAAACAAGCGAGATTCTAGTGTAAACTCTTGAAAAATTAAAGGGAACCAACACCCCAAAACAGTCTGTAGCAGTTTTAGTCCTTCATTCCACCAGCAACCAAAGAAATGTGTGTCTAGTAAAATATTTTACCCAAACTTAATAATCATGACTGCTGCGAACATGAATTATGAATTACTGTATACAATTCATTGTTGTAATGTGGTTGGTTAGCAATTTGCATTTGATATTTGTTCTTTGTGCAGCGTAGCTTTGTTTATCTTATAGTGATTTACTTTTGTCAATTTTGTACTTAACATCAATGTTCCAATTCATTTGGATTCCAATGTAACAATTGCTATATTGTATTATTTATACTATGTATATGTGTTGATGTTCAATGTACACTGATCTTTTCAGCACTGCTGCTGATCAGTTTGAAATGTATACCAAAATAAATAAATAAATAAACATTCATGAATCTGCTAGTTACGGAATGACTAGTATTGTCTTTGTCACTATACCGGACTATACCCCATAAGTTCATGAGTTTTTGAACTGCAGACCTACAAACTCATAGGTTAGAATGATGATGAGTTTTAAAAATAATGATGATAACATTTTTTCTTGGCTGACACATATTAATTCTGAACTGTTTGGTGGAATTGACTACGAACACATTCTCTTTCATTATATTAGAACTAATTTTCGGTGGCGGCCCTCTTTCCCCGAAAACTTCGCATGTCTACAATTAAACGGGCTACAGACTTGCTCAAAGTAGGCTTGTAATTGTAGACCTATCCAATTGATATTCAAAATTGGTTACCTGTATAATAACACTGTTTTAAGTCTGATGTCGAAGCGGTGCCACGCCCCTTTATAAGAAGAAGAAGAAGAAAAAAAAAAACAGAATCTATCGTACCGTATATCACGTGGTGTAAAAATCACGGTAATCTGAAAGGGGACCACCAGGCAAAGGACAACGCATAACTATATGTTTTGGTACCGTTGTGTGATATTAAATATGATGCTCAATATTTTGCAAAAGGGTTGTGTAATTCATAAACAATACAATTAATTACCACCAATAATACGGAACCAACATGACCTCATGATTCTGTATATGCGCCAAACGTATGAGAGTGCGCCAATTCTAAGAAGAAAGAAAAACAAAGGGGGGGGGGGGGGGGGGGGGTTTTCACCGCTTGGATGCCCGAAAATAACATGATTTTGCCCACTGAAATGAGACAATTTTGACCGAAGATTACTTTCAATATTGCCCGAATATATATGACATGAAATAGCCCAAATATGACATGGTCACATTTGCCGGAATATGACATAAATTGTTCATAATATGACCGTTTTGCCCGAAGTTGACATAGTTTTGCCCAAATTTGAAGTCATTTTCCCCAAATCAATATAGCTGCTTTCAAAACTCTCGGGGGGGGGGGGGGGGGTGGTGCAGCCCCCAGCCCCCGCTTCATACGCCTAAAGAAAGCCTAGAAATTGCTACTATAATCCTCTCGTTGGATCATCCTTACGATCTCTTTCTTGAATAAATATATACGAATAATACGATTGTCTATCATTTTTGTCTTTGCTCTAATCGAGATACCGTATAGCGATATAGATCTTATATTTTACTCTGTACAAACAAAAATCATCAAATAATCATCAAAAATCATCAAATATCATCAAAATGATTAGTTGAGTATAAAGTTGTGTAAAGTTGTGTAGTTGTGTGGATTATAGTACACAACTTTCCACAACTTTACACATAATGCGCAGTGATAGACAAATAATATTCCTTTTCTTCATAATATGAAGTTCAAACTAAGGACCGAGTGAGGATGGGGCCCGGATGGGGACTGCAACTCCGCCTGTAGCGTATTCGGACAATTTTTTGTCAGCTGACTCAGCTCATTTAAAAGCTCTTGCCTGCAGTCATCAATTACGGTTTAAAAACCGCAACTCTGTCATGGCAGATTGAATTGAATAATTCTTTCAGTTTCATATCAATTAATTAATGTCAATATTCGCCGTCGTATAGTTCAAAGGGTAAACACTCGGTGCTCCGTGGTATGGTATGTCCTGCAGTGTTATTTATTAGTTAGATTAAGTTTACTTTGCTGACAAAGTGCTCTGGGGTCTGGGAATAGCCAAGTGGTAAAACAAAACAATTTTATACAAAGCCAGGCAGAGTATCAATCATGGGAACTATAATTACGTTTATTTTATTTTATTCCGAGGAAAGTGCATGAGGAAACTGAGATGAGGATGAAGGAAGGGCAACCGACCGACCCCCTTTGCCCCTCTTATCCAGTGGCGTATCGCGAGGGGGGTTGGTTCTGACTCATGAGCCCCCCCCACCCCGGCTCCGGACCATTTTTCGTTTGGCTTGTTGCTTGCTTGATATAATTATTAGTAGCCATTAGTTGTGATTTTTCGGATTTCAATAGCTTAACATACAAAAGCTTATGGGGGCTCTGCCACCACCGCCCCCCCCCCCCCACGTGGACCCCACCCGGAGCGGCTAGCACTTACTCGCTTACGAGCCCCCCCCAACCCACCCCTTTGGAGAATTCCTGGCTACGCCACTGTTATTTAAGGCTTTAAGCCATGATTCTGTGAAGAGGTGTTCTGGTAGTGGTCAGAGCTTTGCTCGTCACATTAACTGACCTGGGTTCGAATCCTTGTCGCTTTTATCAGATCATGATGATGATAAAGGGCGGTCTCAGACATACTACTACTAGCAAATAATCATAATTGATTCGTGCTGCAAAAACCATTAACCAACCAACAGTGTCTCTGTTTTACTTTAAATTAAATAATGTCGTGGAAACTTCAAGCTGTTTTTCTAAAACAACATCCCAAAGTTAAACATAATTATCATGGTCACTTAAAAAAAGAAAAGAAGTTAAGATTATAATTATACCACAGGCCCATAGCCAGGGTGGCAGGCGCGCCGGAAGCAGTTTTGGATTGGGGGGGGGGGGGGGGGGGGTGGGGGGGGGGGGGGCAAAGACCTAAGGAGGCTCACGATTTTGTTTGTGTAGAGGCTCATGCCCAACCACACTCACAGGGTTGCCAACTATGAGACGGGTGAGAGTGAGACATTGCGAGGGAGCGAAGCGATTGAGCGGGGGGAGGGTGTGGGAGGGGGGTGTCCCCCCTCCCACGGTATATAGGGAGCTTTTGCATTTTTGGACTCGAAATTGTGCAATCTGGTGCATACCTAGATAGGAAATTCGGGCTTAAGATCAACTGTATCTGGGAAAGCGTGTTATGATTTGATCGACCAGAAAGGTTTAATATATTTTTCACGAATACAAATAATTGACACACTAATAAATATGCACCCCAACACACACACACACACACACACAAATATTGTATTTATAGTGTCGTGCACAGTTCCAACATAAACCATATGCCACATTATTTGATCCAACAACATAGCCTATACAGCTAAGAATGATTCCCGACGGGGAGCGAAGCGACCGAGGGCTGGGGCAGAGCCAGAGGGGGACGGTTTGGGAGGGGGTATCCGCCTCCCACGGGGAAGATTTTGCATTTATAGGCCTATACTTATTGAAATGGTGCAATTTGGTGGACGTCATGCCATTTATAATCCGAGTTAAAGGGGTAGTTCAGTTTTGGTAATAGAGAGCTAGGCGCTGCACATCACAGTTTTTTTTGGTGAGGTAATGCCAAACTGAGTGTCGAATTTGAGAGAACATGCAATTTTAATGGCAGAATAAACTTTATTTGGTCAAAATCGGTCCAGAAACGGCTAAAATATCAATAAATATATCTGATCTTATAATTATAGTGGGGCCAAATAATTAGATGATTTTTTTCAAAAAATTTAAAAAATGCATACACTTTTTAAACAAATGTCTAAAGCGTTTTTAATATAGTTGTTGAAGATCTCTCTATTTAATCATTATTTCAATAAATCATCACATGCATAATTTTATATGAAAAACGGTTGAAAGCAATGCCTTTTTAGAGAGCGCCCTCTTGTGTTTTAATGGCTCTTTTTTATGATAACGGGCTTTTTACTTAGTCGTTTGTAATTTTGTATACCTTTCAAGCATGGTGGAATTATAACTATTAGTTTATAAGGCCAAACATTTGTTTTTTGTTGGATTGGAGTAACGGGCAACCAAAAATTAGGGTAGGTAGGTAGGGTTTTTTTCTTTCTTTTTTTTTTTTTTTTTTTTTGCAGGATTCGCACAAATACACAAAAACACACATATAACACATATCGCAATTGAAAAAAAAAGAAACCTTTAGGGTCGGCGGTATTTTTAGGGTCGGGCGGGTTACACCAATCCAACAATTTATTTTTCTTGGCCTAATATTTATTGTCCAGGTTTGGTTACTAAAGTTCAGCCTTGCCAAAACTGGTATAGGCCTACTACCCCTTTAACATGTCATGATTCGAAAAAACAAAGAATAAAATGTCTATGCTCTCATCAGATGTTTACAGTTCAAACATAATAATATTGACACAAACATGACACAAATCTGCCCCTAATAGAGTACAGAAGCCATGACGTCATAAAAACACTTTATTAGAATTTTCAAATTTGGACTTCATTTTCAGAAAGAGCATAACAAATAATGTCCAAATACCGAATATCAAAGGTATAGGTTACGTATTAGCTGAGATATGCCCATCCGAGTGAATTTTACTTCAATGGGCAATCAGTGTTATAGTGCACTGGTTCATACATTTATGAACCAGTGCACTTTAACACTGATTGCCCATTGACAAAAAAATAATTCGGATGGACATATCTCAGCTAATACGTAACCTATTCCTTTGATTTTCGGTATTTGGACATTAAAAGTTATGCTCTTTCTGAAAATGAAGTCCAAATAAAAAAAAAATTAAAAAAAAATGTTTATGACATCATTTATGACATCACACTTCACCACTCAAGTGGCGATATACAGTAAGCCCTTTTGCAGGGGTGATGGCCTGATGGGCCTGGCCTGACATACTAGTAATCCGAACGCTGCTAAGATCACGTAGTGCAGTGGCCAGCAGCTTTCGAATTTCAGAGCGCCGTTGATATGCTATAAGATTAGTGTGGCTGCCGGGGTGCGCATGGTGCTGCAAACGCTCACAAAATATTACATGACCCTGGGGGGTATACTTTTTAGGCCTGGGCGTGAGATTTTCAAAGATCAGCGTGAGAACGTGAGAAAGGGGTTAAATGCGTGTGTCTCACGCCCAATGCGTGAGAGTTGGCAACCCGGCTGCACTCGGCCCAGACCATACCAATTAAGTTACACAACAAAGTCAGATAATCTGTTGGCACGCGAAGCGCGCAGCGAAAACTTAAAATGGATGTATAAATTAGAATTTGTACGTTAGAATTAACAAGTTGTAGCTCATACATTACATTTTTTCTTTCCCACTCTTTTTTTTTTTTTTTTTTGGTGATTTTGTGTTTTTGTGTGTGTGTTTTTTTTTTTTTTTTTTTTTTTTTTTTGGGGGGGGGGGCTTTTTGGGGGTACAAAAACGCGTTTTGCCCCCCCCCCCCCCCACTTTTTGGATTGGGGGGGGGGGGCGGCCGCCCCCCTGCCCCCACCCTCCCCCACTTCCGGCGCCTATGCAGGGTGGTGCCATGGTTGCATATGCACCCCCTCCCCCAAATTCAGAAAGGTCCACTTAAAGGGACTTATCGGTCTCGGCCATCTAAACCAGTGGTCTCAGGCAACAAACGCTCTTTCCATCATCGCCCCCACCCCCCCCCCCTCCCGGGGGGGGGGGGGCACTCGAATTATTTTTTGACGGGGGTGTGCCTCACAGAACTCTGAAATGGGGGTCTGAAGAGCTGACTACAAGCACAAAATATAGGGTCTCGCTACAAAAACCCTGAAACGGGAGTTAAGGGGTCTAAGGAGCAGACTAAAACTACAAAATATATAGACTTGGAGCTACCAAAGACCTACGGACACCCTCAAAAAGGCTCAAATGGTGCCAAAGGAGCCAAACTAGAAGAGAATAATGGACTTGGCGCTAGTCAAATACATAGCCAAGTCATTCCGGGGGTCTATGGAGCCTAACTAGAAGAAGAATAATGGACTTGGCGCTACTAACTACCTAGCCAAGTCATTCCGGGGGTCTATGGAGCAGCAATTTGTGAAAATCGGGTATCTTTAGAGCTGCGATAGGGTGTGAAAAAGGGGTTCTTTTAAGCGGCACATACCCGTCTTACATTATACATGAGTGCCCCCCCCCCCCCCGGGATCGCCCCCTCCCCCCACTTTGGGAAATCCTGGCTACGGGCCTGGCCCCATCGTCATCGATATATCGCGATGGATTTACTGAAAAAAACGCAGCTACCCGGTAGAGTATTATTTTTGTGCAAAAACAGAATGGCTCAATCCCGGGGGGGGGGGGGGGGGCACTCGAATGATTTTTTGACGGGTGTGTGCCTCACTACAAGCACAAAATATAGGGTCTTTGGAGCTACACAAACCCTGGACAAATACAAAATACATGGACTTGGAGCTACCAAAGACCTACGGAAACCCTCAAATGGTGGATGGTGGTCCAGGGAGCTGACTAGAAGAAGAATAAAGGACTTGGCGCTACTCAATTACTAAGTAATTCCGGGGGTCTATGGTGCGGCAATTTGTGAAAATCGGGTATCTTGAGAGCGGCAATCGGGTGTGAAAACGGGGGTCTCCGTTTTTGTGAATTGAACAGCGCCATCTCTTGTTTTCTGATGCACAACGTTTACTATTTTTCAGCCAACAACGTTACGATATTTGTGGAGGCTGCTACAAAAAAACTTAACCATCAATATTGAGCAAGAACCGTGATTTGTGACGTTTATGGAAGGTAATGTCATGTTTCGTTTATACATTGATTACACTTATTTTAGTCTCTTTATGAAATGGTGCTCATATATTTGTATATAATCTAACGAAGCCAACGAAATGTTTGTCTCGTGAAGTTGTGTGTATGGTGTGTCCGACTGGATGCTCGGACACTCGGTGAATGAAGTGGGTTGGTCTTCCTAATTTTTCATTGAATTTGTTATGCCATGGCCTGCGCCTGAGCTGAGACGAGTGCATGTGGCGGGGGAACACTTGGGCTTGGCTGGGGGAGAAAACTCGGCCACCTACATGCAATCATTCCAAACCTAAGAGATTAGGTTGCAAGATGAGGGACTGCAACATCTTTACTTTTCCACCTGCAGAAGTACCGTAGAATATCCGGTGAATGTGCGCCCTTTCTGCCTTCAGCGAGGCAGATTTTACACAAACATTCCCAAAGAAATTTGAGTTTTGACCTACTTTCTTGATTGCACACATGACGCATGGCCATGGGTAACCTAACCAGGCGCCGTACGTAGTACGGCGCCTGGCATACTGAGGTGTGTATACCGTGATGGTAACACTTGATAGGCTTTAACGGCAAACACACTTATAAAAATAATATATATATCATACTTTAAATAACATATCTCGGTTCATACTTACGAATTATGTTATGCATGGACATCAATGATCCAAATTGCAAAACGTCTGATGCTCCATTCGTTTGATTTATCCTGAAATTTACTATAAAACTGGCAAGATTACAGAAGTGACGAAAATGGTATCCGAATTTGTTCGCTGCAAGCAATATCAGGTGATCAAAAACTTGTCGGCAATCATGCACCCCCAGCCAGCCATGCATTGCCGACGAGTTTTCGGTCACCTGACATTGCATGCAGCGAACAAAGACGAAGGAAATAATAGTCATCATCATCATCATCATCATCAATTTGAGCTAAGTTATCATTCTTTTGCAACAATTTAAATAGCAAGCAAGGTAGGTTGAATGTTTAATTAATGTCTAGAACTAAAAAAAAAATAATAATAATAGATGGAAAGTTCTTGAAACCACCCGTCGGCAAATTTCCTACAAATTTTTAAACGTTTCGTCTTCACAGCGCCGTCCTACGGACAGCGCTGATCACAGTTAGGCCATGGGTAACCTAACATACTGGCATACTGAGGTGTGTATATCGTGATGGTAACACATATAGGCTTTAACGGCAAACACACTTATACAAAAAAACACAATATCATACTTTAAATAACGTATCTCGGTTCATACTTACAAATTATGTTATGCATGGGCATCAATGATCCAAATCGTAACATGTCTGATGCTCCATTCGTTTTATTTATACTGAAATTTACTATAAAACTGGCAAGATTACAGAAGTGACGAAAATGGTTTCCGAATTTGTTCGCTGCATGCAATATCAGGTGATCAAAAACTTGTCGGCAATGCAGCAACTGATATCGCCCCGCGCATGCGCTATGCATTGCCGACGAGTTTTCGGTCACCTGACATTGCATGCAGCGAACAAAGACGAAGGAAATAACAGTCATCATCATCATCATCATCAATTTGAGGTAAGTTATCATTCTTTTGCAACAAATTAAATAGCAAGCAAGGTAGGTTGAAGGTTTAATTCATGTCTAGAACTAAAAAAAAAAAAAAAAAAATAGATGTAAAGTTCTTGAAACCACCCGTCGCAAAATTTCATCAAATTTGTTAACGTCTCGTCTTCACAGCGCCGTCCTACGGACGGCGCTGATCACAGTTAGGCCATGGGCTACAACTTACAAGTGGATGCGCCATATTCCCAGTCTTCGACTTTGTAATGCAGCCCCCCAAATAAAAGTCATTCTGTGAAATTTAAAAGGGAAACAAGACTGTTCTTGACTTTGCAGTTTGCCTCAAGATGAATGATGCTCGCAGAAATCTTGTTTTGTGGAATCTGTGTTAGTTGTTTGCGGTCTTTGTGACCCTTTTCTGAATTTGAGTTGGAAATTACAAATATGGATTTAGTGGCCGAATTGAATCATGCCTAGGTAGCTAATAATACTACAAATATTGCTTATAACGAATAGTAACGGAAATGAAATAAAGAACAAAACAAGGGAGGCTTGGGCAGTTGCTTCACTATGCCTAGCCTGGAATTCACTCATCCATTGTCTTAACTATGATCAGCTCTGTGCGTAGCACAGAGCTGTGAATTACTGACGATCGAAATGGTGTAGCGTTTTTGCGATGAGGTGTTTTTATCACCTTTAATTATAATTTTTTTGTATTTGGTTAACCTTTTCTAGAGAACAAAAGTGCGTTTTATCTGCGCGCTACATAGAAATTATATGAAAAGAATAATAACTTACCTCAAATTGATGATTAATCCCAAACGGCTTCGCACAAATATTCGAAATTGTCCTGTCGCCTCCAAAGTCATCGGCAATGCATGCTGGGATATATAGGCGAGGTTTTATTCCGGTTCCGCGCGTAAGTGGCGATCGGTTGACTAATACATATAAGCCAGGCCACTGTACTCAATGTTAACCTAACCGCCTGGCATATACGCCAAAGTTTGACCTGCGACCTCACGCATGCGCACTGTGGACACAAATTCGGATACCATTTTGGAATTTTTGCTTCTTACCACAATCTGGACGATAAAAACCTAATTTTGTGAATAAATACACGGAATGGAGCCTCATGTATCAAGACAGTGGACCATTGATGTCCATGGATAACATCCGTCGTAAGTATAAAACCAGATATAAATTGTATAGTATCTTATATACTATTTTTACCAATAATTGTTACGAGCGGTACACCTAACACACACTTCAATATGCCAGGCTCTGTGCTACGCACAGAGCCTGGTTAGGTTACCATTGTCTGAGAATTGCACGTAATTGACAGCTAGCGTGAGTGACGTCATCTGTGTACAAAGTCAATAGCGAGCCAAACTGCACAGTTTTCAGTCTGAGAAAAGCCAATCATTTTAGCGCTTAAAATTACTCATTTTTATTTGAATGAACAGTGTCAAGCAGTGACAAAAATACACAGGGGCTCAGCAGGGCGAATTCGCCCCCAAAATACCAAAAAGAGCCCCCGAAAAACAAAAAGGAGCCCAGAAAATTCAACGCAAATCAAAATTTGGAGTGTTATATTCATGCTGGCAAGCTTGAAAAAGTAGCCCCCGAAAAGTAAATTTTTATTTTTCCCTGGTGTCAAGATATTATTTTATAAAGAAGAGTATTAGGGCATTTGATTCTTATATAAATTAGTCCAGGAAATTGTCAACTCTTTGATATATATTTATTTTCAGTCAATCGAAAAGGTGAGTGCATGGGTGCCAGTTGTTCTAGATGGTACATTCAAATAAATTAAGACTGAGTCGGTTCGGTCGATCACACCGGTTACCGACCGTTTCAATCGGGACCCGGTTCGGTATATCGGGAAACAGTGCCCCGAAAAAAAAATGAAAAAAAATAAAATGTTAAAAAAGAAATTAAGATTATCACAATAATGTAGCGGAATTCAAATAAAAACGGGGCAATTGATATCATTTACTTTAAAGAGTGGTTATTTTCGAGAAATTCTTGGTTCATTACTTCGTTTGACAGTCAGAAATTGAACAGGAAGCGCAAAATTGCTAGTCATTTGAACGATATTGTCGGCGGATGTGCACACAATGTTAGTCCGATACTCCAGGGGAGTTGTCTGATGGATCTTTGTATGATCCAGCTGATGAGCCAGTGCATTCAAAAAGTGGCTCAAAATACGTTTTTTGGTCATTTGCACCATTTAAAAATGTTTTGATATTCTACTTACATGATTTCATGGCGTTTGACAGCCGAACAGAAACAAAAATGAGCCCCAAAACAATGAAAACAACTACTCAAAACATCGATAAAAAACGACTACATCGCTCCCATTCGCTCGTATACCCTGTGTGCAAGTTACGGGACTATGTTCCAGTCCGCCCTCTATCGGCAAGATCCATCCGCCAGGAATTGGGGAAGTCCCCGGCGGATGGATCTTGCGCAAGAAAAGAGACCCCGTAACTTGCACACAGGGTATACGAGCGAATTGGAGCGATGTGGTCGTTTTTTATCGATGTTTTGAGTAGTTGTTTTCATTGTTTCGGGGCTCTTTTTTTTTCTGTTCGGCTGTCAAACGCCATTCGAAATCATGTAAGTAGAATATCAAAATGGTGTTGATTGCGAAAAGGCTAATTTATAGCCACTTTTTAAGGGCATGCAGTGGCTCACAGTCACAAGTGATCGTACATGTGATGTTTCCCCCAGACTAGCGGGCTAAGTTTCTGTGAACCGTGTTGCGATGGGCAATGGTGAACAAACGATGAATTTACTTCGAAAAAAAAAAACTTTTCATGCGAAACTGAGTTAATTCTGGATACTGTAACTATTTTCCCGTAAAGATTGATATGTAAATCCATTAAAGCCTCAGTATTTATTATGTTATTTGCATATAAAAAGAGCAATATAAGCCCCAAACAGTGCATTTTGCCGATGCGTGCACGATTGCGTGACTTAACCGGTCCGAGTTTCGACGGTAAAAATTTATCGGGATACCGGTTCCCGACCGGTAAAAGTTTATCGGGACCCGGTTCCGACAATTACCGACATGACTCAGCCTTAAAATAAATGTAGGTGGCCGTGTTCCCAACTTCCCCACCACTGCGATAGTTGTAAAGAACTTACATTTTTAGCTTCACTGGACTGCCTAGTTTAGCATCAGAGACTGAGGAAAGATAAGGCACATGTATTACAGCAGGGCTCGACACTAGCACAAGCCCTATTGCCTGGGGCAAGTTCAAATTGATGTCGGGCAAGTAAAATTTCATAGATGGCCTAATTTGGTTGCCCGATCGAGCAACTAAATTATTGGTCCAACTACGAGAGAAAAATGTCAGCTAGAAGTATCCGGGCAAGTAAATTTTCTATTCGGGCAAGTCAAATTTGAATAGTTATAAATGATTTTACTTGCCCAAACAGGCCAGTAGAGAAAAATATTATTGAGGGGGCTTGAAATTACAGGCTCGCAGTCCATTTGCTTCTAATGTCTGCATGTAGGCTCATATACAATCAGGGTTGGAAATATACGGGGGCTGAGGGCGATTTTGCCCCCCAATTTTCAAAATAGCCCCCTGAAATCAGTAGGTAGCCCGATCTACTATTAAATGCAAATTTTCTGGATATCCATCAGATTGGAAAAGTAGCCCCCTAAAATTAAAAATTAAGTCCTGCAGTATTGTGAATGGCCCTGGTAGGACGTGCATGTAGGTGGTCAAGTTTTTCCATGTCTAACATTATTGATTGAGAAAAATAAAATACAGTTGAACTTCCATCTATTTTGTCCTAGACCCTAAATTTGTAGATCATACACAGGGCTCCACACTTACCTTTTATGTCAGTGGCCCTAAATTTGTAGATCATACACAGGGCTCCACACTTACCTTTTATGTCAGTGGCCCTAAATTTGTAGATCATACACAGGGCTCCAAACCTTTTATGTCAGTGGCCCTAAATTTGTAGATCATACACAGGGCTCCACACTTACCTTTTATGTCAGTGGCCCTAAATTTGTAGATCATACACAGGGCTCCACACTTACCTTTTATGTCAGTGGCCCTAAATTTGTAGATCATACACAGGGCTCCACACTTACCTTTTATGTCAGTGGCCCTAAATTTGTAGATCATACACAGGGCTCCACACTTACCTTTTATGTCAGTGGCCCTAAATTTGTAGATCATACACAGGGCTCCACACTTACCTTTTATGTCAGTGGCCCGGTCGGGCCGGTGAAATAATTCCTTCCCCTTTTCTGGTGGCCCCCCAAGTCGAAATTCCCATAGAACCTAAACCCATAGACCCATAGGCCTATGGGTTTTCAATAGGGAAAATGGAACATGGGACCAATAGAAAACGATATGGGTTTCTATGGGTTTCTATGGGACCCATAGAAATTCCCATAGGATTCCCATAGGATTCCCATAGAATTCCCATAGAAATTCCCATAGAATTCCCATAGAATTCCCATAGAAATCTCGCATAGAAATTTCCCGTTGACACTTCCAATAAAGGTATATCAATTAAATTCTCCTTTAGAGACTCATTAAATGATAATTCATACTTATATTTTCCTTATCAGCCTCTTCAAACAATGCAATAGGGCAAGCAAGGCATTGCCTCTTGTTGAAGAGGGTTAAAGAATTGAATTTAAAGCTGAACAATACATTGAGGTATATGTATTTGCAGTTAAAATACTTTTCCTTGGTTAGTACAATATTCTATCATATTTATATTGTTTTCTGGAAATATTAATTCCCTATAGGAATTGAAAATGTGGTGAATAAATTGATTATATATTATTTCATTAAAATACACACCATTAAAAGTGAGTATGTGTGTTAAACAAATAACAAATACATAAACATCATATTTTGTTGCATGAATGATATGCATGAGTCTTGCATGAATATAGGGCAATTCCAAGCAAACATTGACATAAGCACCCATTTTTCAAATTCGTTGAATCATAACATATTTGGTATCAAATTAAAGCTTAAAGATCAAACTATTCAGAAATGCATTTTGTTCAAAAACATTTTTGCCGTAAACTATTATTTCATAGGAATTAATTAGCATAAATTAATTTTCAATTATTTTCACAAAATATACTTGTAAATATTAAGCTTAAAAGAGCTGCAAAAATAGGTTTTCATAACATTTTCTTTCAGTGTTGGTAAGAACATTACTTCAATTTATCAGATAAATATCTATTTCGGCATTTTCGCTCTTTGTTCTGCTTCAGTGACTGTTTCATTTATAGTCATCTATATGTCACGCTGTTACCCTAAAAACAGGTATTTTTAATATTTCTGGAAAAATATGAATGGGAATGAAATTATTTTTTGTTTCTTCTTCATTCACCCATAGAGCTATATTATGGATGCTAAATAGCAGCATTATCTTTTACCACTAATAAATCTAAGCAAAATCAATTTGGTCACGCTGTTACTTTTTGGGTAACAGCGTGACGCAACCTACTTTTTTTGTGCAATATCTCAAGAATCGTTGGATGGATTCTGTTCAAACTTTGTACAAGACATGTATTCAGAGGTATGGATTATCTGATACATTTTGGGGCCATAAGGTCAAAGGTCAAAGGTCACAGCTAATTAATATGCAAAAAATATATTATTCTCAAGATATTTCAAGAATCCTTGAGTATGCTTCAGTGAAGTAGATGACCTGATTATAGAATTTGGTCATGGGGTCAAAGGTCAACAGGTCAAATTATTGTAGTTTATTTTTTATCTCACAAAAAAATGCCAGAATTAATGTTAGAAAGAGTACTGTAGATAAAAGAAAATTATATGAAAATGTTTGGAGCACAGGTCAAAGGTCACTCGGATAATTACCAATTCAAACACAAAACTTACTGACATTGAAATCATGTTACATGTAACAAATCACTTGTAGATATGCACTGTGCCGACATAAAATTGAACATTTGTATGCAATTTGAGAAATAAGGTCAAAGGTCAGATGTCAAAGGTCTAATATTTCATTGTTGCAATTAAGTTTGTATTTTGGGTTTGATATTTGATGGTTCCTCAAACTAAATTCTGAAAAAGATAAGAATTTCAGTTTTGTCCAAAAACATTTTTGATCAATAGAGGGCGCTAGGCTGCAAATTTGTGTCATGCGAACCATCATTTCAGAGCATCTGGGTTATATTACCCATTCATCTAGTTCTGTATAGATTCTGGATGACTACATCAAAATTATATAATCTTATTCATCTCATCAATATCTCCCATATATATAACATGTACAATTCAGAGGTCACGCTGTTACCGTCACGCTGTTACCGTGCACAGATACGTTTATGATATCATATTTACTATGAACATTGGATTTTTTTCTACATTTTTATTTGGATGTTCTAGCTTGATGTCTAGTACAAAGAATCAATGTGACAAAATTGCAAAATGTTCCTGTAGTTCACAGAGTTTGCTTAGTTTCTTACCATGTAAGAAACCCATGTCTTTTTGCCGTCACGCTGTTACCGCAGATATTGATATTGATAATTCATAATTTAGTGGGAATTTTGATTTTCTTACCTATTGTAAATAATTGGTAGGATAGTGGGAACAGATGCATATCAAAATTTGGTTCTGGACATTTTTATTTTGTGAGTTATTTAGACTTTCATCGTGAGAAACACCCTCCGACCGTCACGCTGTTACCTTGGAATTGCCCTATATGCAAATTTTCTATGGGTCTGTTGGTTTCTATGGGTTCTATGGGTTTCTATGGGTCCTGCGGGTTTCTATGGGTCCTGTGACCTATGGGTCCTATGGGTTTCTATGGGTGTGGGTTTCTATAGGTCCTATGGGTTTCTATGGGTTTCTATGGGTGTGGGTTTCTATGGGTTTTATTTTCTGGGTTTCTGTTGGTCCCATAGAAACCTATAGAAACCCATAGGATTTTCCTATGGGTTTTCAATGGGTTTCTATGGGAATTTCGACTTGGGCCAAAAGAAACATTTACTGGCCCGCAAAATATTATTTCATGAGTAAACTTTTTGCTATTCAAAATATAACTCTTTCCTGATCAAACCTGTGATTATAAACAAGATTTTTCAAATTTTGTCAATGTTGGGTTGAAAATCTGCTTGCCTGATCGGGCCACCAAAATATGACTTGAGTCCTGTCATACAGCTGAACTGTGAACCATCTAGCCCCCATGCCTGCAGGGGCTGCTACTAATCCTCAGGACTGTAATTTTGTTAGAAATTTACTATTTAGTTCAAATCTCAAACTTCTCTCACCTTATATAAATATCACCCTTTTCAAAGTAGAAATCTTGAATTTCATAATGAATTGCTACCAGTGTATTTTATAGAATACTCAAGATCTTTATGTAGAATTGTACATCATTGTTGTGATGTCTTTTTTTGTCCAGTTTTGGAAACCGTTTTATTTACATCAGTAGAAAAGTGTGAAATCTAAGTTAGTGCACTAATTCTCCCATTCATTTGCTTATAATAATACACTTTTTGTTCCAGCTATAAACTTCACTGTCATTTTAGCTTCAGAGGCATTTTCATGCTTGCACATAACAAAGTGACAGCTTAGTTCATGCATACTGTACAAATGTGCAAAGTTTTCTGTCTGAAATTAAATGATGTAAGAACATACATGTCCTGACAATATAGCTGTACAATGTAAATGGTCATACCTGGGTATGACCATTTACTCACCATACACACAATTTTATTGTAGCACAGAGTACATAGGCAATGCATGTTTGGCAGTCAATAATCAATCACCAAACCATGTATTGTCTATGGCTGCACAGCCACAGCTTGCGCCACACAACAGTATGGTAATATCTGTATGAGTGGCTCCTGTGTCTTATACCCCTTTCATAGTCCTTCTATCAGAGTCACACCTATCGGAGTCTTAAATGTAAACAAAGGTGAAACCGCCGCTTTCCCGCATATGGCATTCATACTGCCGGTGAAATTCACTTGCTGTGGCGAAGTAGCGAAAGTTGACATGTGCAAATTCAGTGAAAAAGAAACTTTGTACTTTCATTAAATTTGTTAGTGATCAGTTTTAGATATTGTTTTGTTTAAATACCATTTGGTCTAATAAATCTATAATTTTCAATAAATATATTAATTATCATATAACGAATATTAATTTGGATTTTTTTCAAAGCTTATTATTAATGTAAAATACAAATAAAACGAATCAACAAACACAGCTAGCTGCTAGCCGGGTTCCGAAAAACGCGCGTACACTAGCTTTAGCCGGAACAAGATAACGACCTTTGACCATTTTCATCAGTGTTTTTCTCCCCCTGAACCCATTCATAGTGGCCGTTTCATCGGATGCGTCCGGACACATCCAATGAAAATTAGTGCACTATGAAAGGGGTATTATTCTGTAGGGCTTATGTTTATGATTGCACTTTGTTACCTAGCTGACTTGCATGCACAGGTATTATGTAATGTAATCTTACATTTATAAGGCTCTGACCGTTAGATTTGAGTTAATAAAATCTTGCCAGGTTATTCAATAATTGGTCTTTAACTGCCATAGAGAGCTCTGTAAAATCCCTGACAGTGTACAGGCTATGTTATATCTTTACGATACTTCAGTACTTCAGTATGATTGCATTAGGCCAAAATCCTTGCAGAAAATTCATATTACTCTTTTCTTAACCTGTTGTTTACCGGAACCGGGTGGGCTTTGTACAAAGTCTATGGGGATTTCAGAATCTCTATTAAAGTGAACAGGTTAAATGAAGGTAAGCTTTTCCCTGGCAGATTTCCCCCTTTTGTCAAATTATTGTGCCCCATGTAGCTAGTTCTAGTCCAGTCCACCAATTTGTAAGGTCAGGGTTGCCGTCAAATATGACCATTCCTTTTAGTTCTACATTTGGTCTTGGGTCCGAGTTCAAAAATAAGCTCCAGGCCGGACTAGACTACAACAGTGTGCACTGCACCATAGGACATACATGTATGCAACATACACTGCTCACATCTGGATAGTGCCTCTTGGATGGTGAGGATAAAGGCGGTCTACGTAAATGATCATCATTGATTAACTATGTCTGTTTCAATCTTTTAATCCAACCAACCGGATAACACAAAATAAACACTTTATTCCAATTTTTTCTAATTTGTTTGTTTCATATTGACATGCACATACCTCCGTTATAATACCAAGTCTAATTACTGTAGTAAGCCAGACCTGTCAGATCAACATATCTGTTCAATATTAATCCCAATATTAATCCCCTCAAAACCATCATTGTTCGAATTTAAGAGCCAAGTATGTACAGTAACCCATCACCTCAGGATATGAGGATTAAATTCAACCACTGTGGTTCATGATGAGCTTTTTGTATCATGTAAAGAGCTGAAGGGGCGCTAAGTCACTTTGTGTACTTTGGAGATCTATAATCATGTTTTAAAGGGATCTAGTAGCTTTGTTGGCAAGTGAAAAAAGTGATGAGTGATTAATACAATGTGTATTGGAGTGATTTGAAAGTAATGTGTGAACATTTTACATTAATTGGATATTCACTATTTAAACTCGTTGCACTTACTTTGTACACGGACGACCACATCGTCCGTGATTATATTGTCTCCAAACGTACGCGTAAATAGAATTTGTGCACTAGCGGACATTTGGCGCATACGGAACCATGAGGTCATGTTGGTTCCGTACAAGGTGGTAATTAATTGTATTGTTTATGAATTACTCAACCCTTTGCAAAGTGTTGAGCATCTTATTTAATATCACACAATGGTACCAAAACGTAAAGATATGTGTTGTTCTTTGCCTGGTGGTCCCCTTTAAATCAATTTAGCCAAAATTGATTTAATGCCCTTCTAAACCTCACCAGATGATATCTGAATAAGAAAAGCTTTTGATCCCCCACTTCCACCAGCAAGATCTATGCAGGGTAACATTACCCTACTTTGCCAACAGGGTAGGAAATATATACGGGGACAGAGGGCGATTTTGCCCCCTTATTTTCAAAATAGCCCCCTGAAATCAGTAGTTTGCCCCTAAAATTACCATAGGGTATTTTATTTTGTGATATCCATCAGATTAAAAAAGTAGCCCCCTAAAATTGAAAATTTATTATTTCCTTGTTTGTCAACCATGGCCTGTATGTTCAGTAACCTCTCACCAGAAATGCATAATTATTGGTTAACATATTGAGTGTTTTCCCTCTATTTTCTGCTGGTGAATTGTTAATTGATAATTTACCATTTGGAGCAATTTTTTTATTTTAGAGTCAGACATAATACAGATTCGGAAACAAATTATACAGTTCTAGCAATACGGTAACCGCTTTTAAAGGGATATAGTAACTTTGTTGACATGTGCAAAAAGTGATGAATGGTTGATGCAATGTATATTGTTGTTATCTCATATGTCCACAGGGTATTGTGTGAAAATTTCAAGTCAAATGGACATTGTATGGCCAAGTAATGAGCGAAAATGCAAAGTGATATTCAGTAACTCACTGCACTCACTTTGTACACAGAAGAAAAACTCGCCCGGAGTTTTTCTTATCTGAATACTTCAATCATACATATCTTTGTAACGAAAGTGAAATTTGAAAAACCGAAACCTGTCCCGTGATTTTATTGTTAATACGAATACAACAAGGTACAAGGGAACCGCTAGAATTAGAATTTTATTTTGAGGATTTGGACAATGTTACTAAGTCCCTTTAAAGGTGTTTCTAGGAATAATTATTTTTTTTTGTGATCAGAAACAGTTAGCTTTAAGTTTAAATTAAACCTAAAAATTAAAATGGTTTTGATCAAAGATAGTGGGGTACAAAATAATAGTGCTGTTGACGAGTCACGGGTACCCGGGTCCCGCCTAAAAATTTTGAGTCCCGGGCGCAAAAATCAATACTCGATATCCCGAAAAAAAAGCAAAAGTCCCCTCATTGAACGCAAGAGTTATCATTCAAGTGACAAAAATACAGCGCATTTATGAAAATAAATCATCTTCTAAAATACAGCAAATTTGTAAATGAATTATAGTTTTAGTATTTCTGACATGATTTTAACAGAATTATGGTAACATGCTGTTCAAATTTATCTCGATTACAAAATTTCTGACGAAAGTAGGACATAAATCTTCAACACACACTTCACCGAATGTGATTGTCATTGCGCCACTATTTTTGGCTATTTTCTGCCAATGAGCGATTATCATTGTGCAATGAATCAATGACTCCCGATACAATTTCATTTTCCATTCGTATTACGTAGTTCAGGCGCAGTGTACTACTAATGGAAAATGAAATTGTATCGGGAGTCATTGATTCATTGCATGTACACAATGATAATCGCTCGTTCTCATTCTATTTTCGTCAGAAATTTCGTAATCAAGTTAAATTTGAACAGCATGTTACCATAATTCTGTTAAAATCATGTCAGAAATGCTAAAACTATAATTCGTTTACGAATTTGCTGTATTTTAGAAGATGATTTATTGTCATAAATGCGCTGCATTTTTGTCACTTGAATGAACATGTTTTCCCAGCTGGCGTGACAATGTGCCGATAGCGAAATCAACAAATGGGTAAATTTCGGGTACCTGTGACTCGCCCGAAAATTTAGCGCGAGTCCCGTGAGGTAAATACTCCCGAAATCGACACCTCTAGTTACAAACGGTTATCCTTTTCAGTCCCTACCGTACTGACCGGCGGAATCTCCGCAGCCGCGTAAACGCCGCGTAAACGCCTCATGCCGACTTTGAGCATTGAAATTGAAAAAAAAAAGTGGGAGAAAAGTGCGCTAGGGAAACTGGCGACAAAAATAGTGGGAATAACGGCCGAAAACCAGAAAATCGGCGGGGAAAATTTGCCAAATGCAAGCTACGAGTTACGATGTACCATCTCTATCAAAATGTCTGAACCATACTCTAACCTACTGTACTGCACTGTACTACAGAGAACCCTGTACTACTGTGCAATGCAATGCATCCATAACGCACGTAGATCGATGGCAGGCAAGCGCGGTGCTGGCAGCGGTAGTTTGTTTCGTAACTTCGAAGTTAAAAACGTATCGGATTTAGCAAATATCAGCAAAAAAGGTGAGAAACTATTCTAGGTCAGGGTAAACGTAGACAATTTGGCTTTATAATGTTTTATCATGCAATACAATACAGTGCAATACAACAAATAGTCCCACACCTGCTGAAATGTGTTGTTTTGAGGCCGGTGAAAATTGAAAATTTGACTATCGCCGCGTACGCGCCGCACCCCAACTTTGCGGGGTTTTTTCAAGGAAAAAGTATGCGGCGATACGCCGGTCAGTACGGTATGTCAGCAGTCAGCACAAATCTTACCCTTTAGTGAAGCTCAATATCAATTTGCTATTTGTATCCTAGGTTCATGTGTTCAGATCATGAGTAATGTGAATTGTATGTATCTATAGCTCTTCAACGATGAAACTTGAGGTTTTAAATAAATTACTTCCCTGGCCAGATGATGTATTATTGCAGGGTTATGAATGAGGCAAGAGGATATATGTGACCGGCTATAGCAAAACCCGGCACTTGTCGGTAATTCATGTTTTGAAGGAATGGGCATTTTAAGTTCACACAATGTGTGTGAAAGACCTGTGATTGTAAAATTGAAACAATCATATCTTCGCCAATTATTGACCAATTAGTTAGAACAAAGCATCAAATGAAAGCTTGTTATGAGGCCTTTGTAATGGTATGAAAGTCTTTATTTTTAATTTTTACTGACAAGTGCTGGGTTTTGCTATAGCCGGTCACATATATATCTTTGAGTTTGATTCCCGTTATCCTATTACAAGATCATTCCAAGATAATGTTTGAAACCCACTTTCTCAACCCAGCCCAATACACTGCTAGTTAACTTGTTCCGTACTAGATTTGGCAATCCCCATAGGGTTAATACAGGGCCTACCAGTTTCCTATAGACATTGGGTTAATCACTCAAAGGTGAAGTATATTACTATTTGTTCAAGTACAATGTATGCAAGATATGAACACTGTGCAAATACACATAGACTATTGATGCAAATATTTATGAAAAAAGTAATGTGTTGCAGTCTTGTTTGATGTATCATGTATGGGACTAAATGAAAATGAGGCAAACTATGATCCCTCAATTTGTCATACGAGATCAATGCCTACAGCCATACTTCATAAAAACTGGCCTGTACACAGCTAACTCAAGAGTAAATGTTATTGCCATTTGTTCATGAAACTGTACAGATCATGAGTACCTCAACTGAAAAATAGAGGGGATAAATTGCTGCATTGCAGTCTTGCATGATGTATCATGTATGGGACTAAACAAGGCAACTGATCATATTTAAAGCCTCTGATCCTCTGTTTCTAACCACAAGATCCATATAGGATAACGTTGCCCCACTTTGTGTCAACCCAGAGTGAAATTTATTGCTAAATTATTGAGTGAGTGATGTATCTAGAACAGCAAAGACAATATTGGAGGCTATACATCGATGTGTTACTGTCTAACATGATGCATCATGTTTGGGACTAAACGAGGCAGCCCATCATAAGCCACTGATCATCCATTTCCTTCTACAAGATCAGTGCAGGATAACATTGCCTCACTTTGTCAAACCAAAGTGAAGTTTATCGTTAAATTATTGTGTGAGTGTGCCAATGTGTTAGTACTGACATGGATGATGTATCATGTATGGGATTGGATCAGGGAACTGATCTTACATGTATACAGCTGATCCTCCCATTTCCTTCAGTTCAGGATAAGATTGCCTTACTTGTCAAACCAGGCCTGTACACAGCTATATCAAAGCGAAGTTTATTGCCATTTTGTACGATTGATGTACTATCAAGTATCATAAGACCACAATAATGATGACAATAGTCCACCTATGCCTACATTTAACCCGTTGCTTACGGGAACCGGGTGGGTTGTGTACAAAGTCTATGGGGATTTCTTAATCTCGTAGTGAACGGGTTAAGGGCCAAATGATGGGTTGCAAGTCTTGCATGATGTATCATAACGAGGCAACTAACTGATCATCAGCCTCTGATCCTCTGTTCCTAACCACAAGATCCATGTAGGATAATGTTGCCCCACTTTGTGTCATTGTTTATTGCTAAATTATTGAGTGCATGATGTATCTAGAACATCAAACCCAATATTGGAGGCTATACATCGATGTTACAGTCTATGATGTATCATGTATGGGACTGGATGAGGCAACCGATCATACGCCTCTGATCCTCTGTTTCTAACCACAAGATCCATGTAGGATAACGTTGCCGCACTTTGTCAAACCAAAGTGAAATTTATCGCTAAATTATTGAGTGGGTGATGTATAGAACAGCAAAGCCAATATTGGAGGCTATAGGGCAATTCCACGGTAACGGAAGGACATTCAGACACAATTTTGGAACTTCAATCAAATAATTCCAGGATCCTGCTTTTGATTTTTTATTCTAAATGGCATGTCTTTGATCCTTGTTGGGACACCTTTGATTTCCACTATTTCTAAAATTTTGACCGCATTATGTAAATTAGATATGGACACTAATGAGGCCGGTAACGGAAGGACGCCAAAATGGACATGGATTTTCAATTTTTTTAGTTATGACCCAATCTCCGTGAAGTTACGAGGTTTATCATGTTAAGTTGGCTACTAGTCAATTTCCTTATGTTCACAGAGTATAACACCACCTTTTAAGAAAAATATCTACATTGGTATATTAATTATGAGAAATTAATTACTCCAGTGTTCGGTAACGGAAGGACGGTAACGGAAGGACCTCTGAAAAGTCTATTGGAATTGTACAATAAAATTAATTTTGAAATTTAAAGACCATTTATGAGAAGGAAACTTCTCTTTTGTGGTCTAAAATGAGTTTGTATCATAGATAGCATATGGACATCACAAGCATTTACATTTCTATTTTTTTCTTACTATATTTCATGCTCCAATGGCTCTTATTCATGGTCAATCCATGGTAACGGAAGGACACTCGGACACAAATTGTCAACTTTAAGAAAGACATTTTTAAATACTTGTGTTGTTAGAACAGTCTATTTTGATAACAATACTTCCAAAACATACAGTTTTAAGGTCCCATAATTTTTTTTATTTTTTTATCTCCGCACAATATTGAATATGCATACAAATGAGGTCGGTAACGGAAGGACACTAAAATGGACAAGGTTTTGTTATCAAATCAGTTTTAACTAATACTCTTGTGATATTAAATAATACAAAATATTTTAAGGGTACACATTTCATTCTCTGAAGGGTTAAGAAGAATTTACTTGTTCTTTGATTAAAATTTGTCCGCAGATATTTGAGTTATTTCACACAAAGCGGACCAATGTTCGGTAACGGAAGGACATAATAGACTATAATGTATGATATGACACAGTAGGGTCATTCCATGTCAAATCACCTTAATACAAAAATTGAAAATTTTCATCGCAGCCCCCTTCAAATTTGCTAATATTTGGTATGTATGATATTTCAACCTTTAAAAGCGCAAATATTTAAGTTTTAGCCCAATCCGCCCAATGGTTTTGGCGCTATGGTCGATTCTTATGGGGGAGTTTTGTAAGAAATGGGCGTGGGCACCATTTTTCAAATGGCCATTGTCCATTAACCGTTGGGTCAATTTATTTTGTAAAGGTGTCATTGGACTGGGGATGTTATGTGCATTTGTGTTCATGCATGAGCGAGTTTGGATACGATAACCTTTGACCTTAGATTTTGACCTTCCGTTTTACCTCGTGGATCAAATAATTTTGAGAATTGTTTTGGCTTAAATCTTGGCTTGATATAATTTCTACAACATATGAAAGAATAGGAGATATGTTATTTCTTGCTTTTTCTACAGCCTTGTTTTTAGTTTGCAAATTTCATTTAAAATTTAATTATTTTAGACCTACACCCATGTCCAATAATTCTATAGGGGTGTATTGTATAAAAAAAAGACCTATTCAAAGTCATGATCAGAGCCTATTCACACCCTGGCTCACCACAGTTAAATAAACCTACTAATCCCCATACAATAGAAATCCAGACAAATGGCATCATGGTACAAGGGCCCTGTTGCAGAAAGAGATAAAATCAATTGTGAGCCAGATCAAATGTTCTAAATGCACAAATCTGATTGGTTGAAACACAGAAAATTACTAGTCTGACCACGCTACGCCACTGATAGCTGGCCATTGCAGGTATTGTCTCATTATTTTGGGTTTTCATATATGAGAGACAAATTTGTGAACATAAATTTTGTCATAATATGTAATATGAGGTACCTTGTCCATCTGTTACCATGTGTATGGTAACGGAAGGACATTTTCTTTTGTTATTTATTAATTAACGAAGAAACAATGAGTAATACAATTGTTAGCAATGGGAAGGCCTACTTGAACTTGCTTTGCACTGAAGATTGGTCTGCTCTCTAACAATTATGTGAGCCACAAAATTAAAAATATTGATTTTTCGGTAACGGAAGGACATTTTCATAGGCTGAAAATAAGAAGTCATTGAAGCATAACAAATCAAATAAATCATAAAAATTTACTATTTTACGAAATGGTCATATCTCAGGAGTCAGAATAATGGTTTTTAGGCTTAACTGGGGAAATATAAAACAAACACAGGATCAAAACACTTTTTCACAAAAATGTCAAATTTGTGGGGTTCAATTATGGTTATAAAGTTATTATAAAAAAAAAACTAAAATTATGTAAAACTAAAATTTTCTCATTGAATTCCAAAAATATAGAATTTAAGCTTTGATTTGATACCAAATTTGTATCATAAAAATGCTTGTAAATGTTTTGGTCAAATGTCCACTTTGGCGTGGAATTGCCCTATACATCGATGTGTTACTGTCTTGTATGATGTATCATGTATGGGACTGGATGAGGCAACCCATCATAAGCTCCTGATCCTCTGTTTCCTTCTGCAAGATCAGTGCAGGATAGCATTGGGGCAATTCCGTATGAGAGAAGGCAAAAACACCACATCTCAAAGTTGAGCAATCTTCCCTAAATCAAACTGTTATCAATAGAGGAAAACTTGAATTTTAGGAAACTGAAAACCGTTTGTATATAGCTTGATTGGTTTTTCAAATATTTCTGCTTGAATTGAACAGAAATTTATGACCTTTTATTCATAAATCAGCTTCATTTTGTGAAAATAAAGTGAATCTTTTAATTCAATGACTGTTTCTGCTCATTTTCTCATATTTTCCATACGATGTTGTAACAATCACAAATTGTAAAGCATGGGCAGTAACTTCATTGCATATTTTTTTGAGAATTTTTAAAAATCTATGCACATTTGATCGTAATTCCGTTACGATAAAACGATTTAAGTTTTTCTCAATATCTTATTACTTGTTCTTTAGTCATGTCATTGTGAATTCTCTTCCTTCACCATAGTCCTAAGAACTTCCAACATAATTTTCTGAAATAATGTCACTACTTTTTCCAAAAATGGCGTAACGGTATTAGTAATTCCGTTACGTAACGGAATTACATGCACATGGTTTGTAAGATATTGAATGATATTGCTGAAAATAACATTTTTTCTTGTTCTGAATGTAGAAATACCCTTTAAATAGCATGAACTGTAGCCATGTAGACAATAAGTCATTATACAAGTACTGTACAATGTTACTTTATGTGACTCATTGTACCCACATGCTTCATATTGCATCAATGGTGATTTAACTAAATTGATACACGATAGATAATTTCTCTAATCTCTCCATGAACATAATAGAGATGATAATGTTCTATCATTAAATTAGTTTCCGGCAAGAACCACTTGACTGAAATTATGAAGATGCAGCAGATTCATGTTTGTACTTTAGAAAGGGAAAAACAAAAACAATACAATTTTTTTTTAAATATCCAGTTATTAGTATGACACCTGGTGCTACATTTATTTTCTCACATTAATTTACATTCATGTATTTTAAGATATAAATCATACCTTCAACTTTCAAGGAGATTTAATATTAATAATTTTGTAATTGTATGTAGATTTTAATATCATTGATCAGTTAAAGGCTCATAACTCATCATTAATTATGTAAATTTGTATTAAACTGAAGCATATAAAATTAAGCATAAATACAGAATAGGCTTCAAGATATTCAAAACTAAACATAATACAGGCTAAGATACACATGTTTTATTCATTATCATAAAGTCAGAATACATTGAGTGTTCAGTGTGCTTCTGTATGCAGATCAAAGAAGAATGATGTACAAAGTATTTGCATTTTCAAATGGGAATTCCTAAAGGTGTCTTTCATTTTTGGCAATTCCATATTTATATTTTATATGCCAACTTTTTGTTTGAGGATCATACACGTTTATATCCGATATACATCTATACACGGATTTCATGGAATGGATGAAAACGCATTCCAAATTGATTTGAGAGTAAATTAAGATCAATTTAGGATGAATTTTTAAAAGAATAATTTTAGAATATAACAAGAGTTTATATAACAAATCTCGATTTTCTTGTAATTCTGTTACGCACACACATAACTTCAGGATTTGTTCTGGTCCTATATGTAAGAGCTTGTGATGAACAATGCATACACATCTTTACTAATGACTATAAGCAGAAAAGCAGAAAAATGTAACCAAGAAATTGCATTTTCATGGGTGGATTTCACAGGCGTAATTCCGTTACAGTGACATTCGTTTGTCTTAAGGTAATTTCAGAGGTTAAAATAGATCATTTCTGGAAAAAAAGATGTACCAAATTCAAGTTTGTAACTTAAATGATAAGTTTTTATTACCAATGAAGAATTTTTTGTGGTAGCTTTTGCAGAAAATCATTACATAGTTAGTGTTGAATGAAAGACCCCTTTCCGTTATGATTGTATTTTGGTTTCTGGACGCTACAGTGTTATAGATTTGTAACAATCTTGGGTTCTGTTGTACCTCTAGTACCCCTGCCAGTTATTAAAGTTTTAAAAACTGTGAAAGTGAAAGGAATTTTAAATATGATTAAGAAAACAGAGCTAAAAATCACTTATTTGTCATTCTGTAACAGTGGAATTACCTATTCACAATGCATTTCCATTCACACAGATTTCCAATATTCAGGAAGTTTATGAGGCTTTATAGCATTGAAAGTTGAATGATTTGACCCGTTTGTGATTTGTAATTGTTTAAATGTTGCTTGATATTGATTATGTGCAGTTATTTAGCATGTCACATAATGTAGTACATTTTTTTTCACAATTTAACCATTTTTCTTGAAGTAAAGGAAAAATTCTAAAATGTTGCTTTTTTTTCCTTCAAATATGGTTATTATTGTCAAATTATTGATTTTTGAAAAGTATTGAAGCTAAAATGTGAATTCTTTGTTCATGTACCGATTTGTGGAAAAATTGATTTCACTGCTCAAGTTATGTAATTCCGTTACACACATTAGTGGACATAGTTCCTAGGATTTTCTTTCATTAAATTGATGCAATCCTTTTTAATTTCTTGCCTACTAATATGAAGCTGAAAATAAACCGAAATAAAGCGGGATTTTAGCAATATTTTTTTCAAACTTCACTCTTATTTGTATTTTGGCCATATTTTCATTTATTTTACACATAACAAGTTCAAAAATTGCTTTACAGATATGTCAAATTATGGTTTATATTCAAGTGCTAGATAGCCTTGATGTTTGCATTAGCATGTAAGAAAAGTTGAGTGCAAAATAATTGAGTTTTCCTTGTAACTTTCAGAGATGTAATTCCGTTACAAATTTGTGTAATTCCGTTACAGTGGTCTTTTTTCAAAAAAGTGAATTTGTGAACTTATCATTGTGTTGTTTATGCACGTACTTGTTCCAAAATGAAGTTGACATTATCAAGATAGAAAAAATACATAAAATCAGTTTCAAAGTGTCTTATATTTCAGAGAAACTCAACGCAAACTTGTAGCAAAAAAAAAACTCCATTCTCCGGTAATTCCGTTACGGTCACACATATTGGTCTAGTGTGCAACAACACATGGAAGATATAAAACCATTTCCCTATCATGTTGTAGCCTGGTTACCCGTGCAACTTATATAAGTATCAAAATTTACTTAAGTCATGAGAATATTGCGCAGGGAATGAAATAATGAGCAAAAAACGTCTCTGAATGTAATTCCGTTATGGTGGAATTGCCCATTGCCCTTCTTTGCCAAATCGGGTGGCCGGGGCTATGCACTGCTTAAACTCAACATGAAGTTTATTGCCATTTGTTTAGCCAGCTATAAATGCACATTTTAATTGGTGTAGGGCAAATCATATTTTAATAAATTCTAGTTTGCTTGCAACCAAATGATTGTTCAACTACAAGATGTATGATATACCTAAATCCATCAATCTTGAATGGGTGAAGAGTCTCTGTAAACAATAAAACCATTCAATCCTTTATATTGGGCATACAATTGGGAAGACATCAAATTATGCTATAATTTACTGGCCCCTATACAGCATACTTGCAGATGAGCAATGCAATCAAACAAAGAGGCTGTTTAGGCAATAAACCAGCCATGAGGACATTCATCAATAAATGATAAAGTAGAAATTACTCTCGGTTCAAGTGGCCATTTACTACAAGTTTGTAAGGAACTGAAACTGGGTCGAAATGAATTGAATGGCAGACAAATTGGATGAAATAACTAGTCTTGTGTACTAGACAACAGCATAATTGAATATTGAACATAATTTCAAGTGCATTATAGCACAAAGCCACAAAAGCTTTTTTAAAGTCTGTGAGAAAAATGTATTTAGTTTTGATTTGATATTAAAAAAGCATCCCAGTTAATTTGACTGTAAGGTAGCTGGGGAGTAATAGGCTGAAGGTTGTGATTGAGTTGGGAGCTTCTAGTACTAATAAGAAATGAATACAAATCAGTATTTTTTTCTTGAAGAGTTTTTGGAGTTACATAAGTATACTATCCTGCATGGGCGTTGGTCCTTACATAATACCTATTGCTCAGCCGGGGATGAATGAATTAGATCACCCCCATCCCCCCCTGAACAATAGGTATCAATTACAGATCTGACGCCCATGCTAACTTGTTCTTACTAGAAATTTGCAATCCCCATTTAGTTTATAATACAGGGCCCACCAAGTTCCAGTATGCAACAGGTTAAATGTAGGATGTTGTAGGTGAACTAGAACCAAAGCATACAAATGTCAGCGAAAAAAATACACGGGGGCGGCGGGCGAATTCGCCCCCGAAATGCCCAAAAGAGCCCCCGGAAAGAAAAAAAGTAACCCCCGAAATTTTTTTTTTTTTTGGGGGGGGATTTCGAGGATTTTTGTTGTTGATTTTCTGTTTGAATCGTGATCAAATGCTTATCAGATGATCACTTACAGCATTAGAGCTTAATAGTAGTCCCTGAAATTCGAAAAAGTACCCCCCGAAAAGGAGCCCCCGAAATAAAAATATTAATTTTTTCGCTGCATACAAAGCAATCATTGCCATGTATAATGCATTATGAATATTGTAGAATTTCATATATTACACAAATTCAGTTTATGCCCATTAAATTACTTCCAAGACTATGTATTAACAGGTTGTGTATAAATGTGACCGGCGATAGCAAAACCACCACTTGTCGGTAATTATGTTTTGCAGTTTTGGGCTTCCAAATTGTGAAAATTGGTCCCAGGGGCAAAATGAACATTATGACATAACTATATATAGCAAGATAAACTGTTGCTCTTTGCAATGCAAAATAATCCAACTTGAAATATGAATACAGTGCAAAGTTATTTATGATTTTGTTAAACAATTCTGCATGGTTTTAAAACCCGTTCACTACAAGGTTCTGAAATCTCCATAGACTTTATACACAGCCCACCCAGTTCCCGTAGTCAATGGGTTATTAGTTATTGTCATATTTGAAACATCGATATCTCAGTTTCAACTTAACGCATTATGAGATGTAAAAATTATAATAACTCTGCCAAATATTATTCAAATTAATTGAATTAGGTATCAAACTAAAGCTGATGAATCACCCTTTCAAAAGGTAGAATCTCAAGTGGTTGGTTTTGATGTAGCCGGTCAGTCACAAATGTATCCTCGCATAATCTCCAAGTTATTTTGTACCGCTTAAAGGGATCTAGTAACTTTATTGACATGTGCAAAAAGTGATGAATGGTTGATGCAATGTATATTGTTGTTATCTCATATGTCCACAGGGAATTGTGTGAAAATTTCAAGTCAAATGGACATTGTATGGCCAATTAATGAGCGAAAATGCAAAGTGATATTCAGTAACTCACTGCACTGTACTGCACTCACTTTGTACACGGAAGAAAAACTTGCCCGGAGTTTTTCTTATCTGAATACTTCAATCATACATATCTTTGTAACGAAAGGGAAATTTGAAAAACCGAAACCTGTCCCATGATTTTATTGTTAATACGAATACAACAAGGTATAAGGGAACCGCTAGAATCAAAATTTTATTTTGAGGATTTGGACAATGTTACTAAGTCCCTTTAAACAGTGCAGGTAAAACTAGATACACATTTAGGTGTGACATCACACTTACGCACATGAGTGCTCTTCCTAAGTACAACTACAGTACATGTATTTGGAGAGGCATGTCACTGCATTTTGCGGCCTGTAAACAAGCAAGCATGCAAACTGCACTGTCTATTTACTCTTGCTTCAAATATGTGGGTGATATAAAAACCCAACTGAATACAAGTCACCAACAAAAGGATAGATATACAATAGGTAGGTTTGTATTCTGTAAGGGACTGAGTCCATTGGCATGCAATATGGAATTTGTTAGTATTGAATATTATATAGGTAGGTAATCATCACACCCACTTTTCTCTTTTGGAATTCCAGATTTAATTTTTCAATATGGTGATGTACCAGAATAACTATTACATTGTATGTTGTGCTCTACGAAAGGGCATACTTTTGTGTGTATTGTACATGTGTACAACTGTAATCCACTATATAATCAAGCCTCCACACTAACCTTCTACTTACTGGGCAAGTGAAGTCGTAACTTTTCAAATTTTACTTGCCCAAACAGAAAGTTTACTTGCCCACTTACTTTTGATGAGATTTTAACCTAAGGAATTACATTATTATCTCATAATTGACCAATCATTTATTTGCCCAATCAGGCAACCAAACTAGGCCATTTATAAAATATTACTTGCCCAACATCAATGTTTACTTGCCCTGGGCAACAGGGCATTGCTAGTGTTCAGCCCTGACTATTTTCTTTTCATATTACATAAGCTCTGTCCCCCTTTGACCCCAATAATTTGTTTACAACAGCCTTTATTTACATGCATGTATATGTATGTAAATGTAATAATCCTGTCTACCATTTAAATAATGTAAAACTTGTACTAGTATGTTCTTTAAGTTTGTTGTGTTGTAGTTTATGGCACAATCAATAAGCATTTATGATTATTCAGTAATAAACTGCACTGAGTAGTTTTGATGCATACAGTCAATTAATTAAAGCATTTCCACAGTGTGGAAATAAAACGTCAGATTGGGTTGGGAATGGGGATGGGGGTATTTTCTTCATGATCACCTCAAAATACTTACAGTTTGATTTTTTTTTTAGAAGGTAAATCCCAATCAATATTTGTATGTTGGCACAAATTTCACAAACGATTAGATAACAGTATGATGAATAATTTACTAGGAAATAATAAAACAGATATGTAGACTCTTTGTGATTTTTTTATTAAAGACTATGATATTATAAAAGGGATCTAGTAAGTTCGTTGACATGAGCACAAATTGTTATATATATTGATAGAACGTGTATTTCTGTGATAAGATTTGTCCACAGAGTGATGTGTGAAAATTTCAAGGCAAATGAATGTACCTTATGGCCAAATAATGAGCGAAAATGCACAGATATTCACCTACTCATTGTACTGATATGTACACAGTTATAACTTTCTAGTGGATAATTACAAATCAGAACATTTAATTCATAAATATCTTGCTAACAAAAAGGAAAAGGGGAAAATTGGGAAAACTGAAATCTGTTCCATGCAAGGAATGATGAATACAAGGTGTGAGAGAACCACTAGAGTTCTAAGTAAGTTTTGTGGATTTTGACAATTTTACTACATGTAGATGATAGATCCCTTTAACATTGTAAACAGATTATGGTACAATATATTTGAATTGCAGCTGTGTTTTTCACAATATTGTTATGATAAATGCTATATATACACACATTATTAATTGGCTGAGCTAGTTGGTTTTGCTTTCCATAGCATAGATCACATTACAAGCTCCACTTGGAAATACAATATTCACAATAATTTGGCATGCAAAGCTGATCGTGTATTAACCGCACCCCCCTTTTTTTTTTTTTTTTTTTTTTGAAAAAAAGTGCGGTTAATACACCAGCAAATACGGTACTGTATGGTGTATATTTGATGTAGATTTGAGACCATTGAGTATGATACAAGCACTTGCCCGATACAAGCACTTGCCCGGGGCAAGTCAAAATTGATGTCGAGCCTTAAATACAGTGAGGAACAGCTTGTCAGCGTGTGCCTGCGCAGCGAGTCCAGTACAGAGACCGACATTTTATTACAAAATAATACCAATTTCACATGACCAACATCATAATCATACGTACACAAAGACGTTTATATCTTAAGCATATATAACCTGTGCATACAAGCACATAATACACTCATACAACGAAGATAATAATGATAATAATGATAATACCGTGCCTGGTTAGCATAGGGTGAAAAACCAGAGATAAAAACTAATAAGAGAAAAACTCTGGAAAACCTAACGCTAACCCACACAAAATTGGTGTACTTCCTTATAAAACATTCCGACCCTCAAAAACCACCCTAGTTTGCAGTTACAACCTAACACCTCCCCCTCTAAAATTAAATTCCTGTATCGTTATCCTGCATAAAATATTTTACTGACACCCACCATTAAAATTATTCTGTTCACATATATATATCTCAACTTCCTCATTATCATTTCATTAATATTTATTTCTTTAATAACCTCTTATCTCCCTGATGGCAATGTTGAGTCAGTACAAGGTCACAATGATGAGAGTTGCTTTAATAGCTTTTCAAATCCTTTATGATTTGATGGCTTTAATGGCCTTGCTAATAATACTAGTTAATTCCCTCATCCGAGACAAATATTTCAATATTTCATGGGTCGCTAGCTTGCTCTGCAATTTTGTTATAGTGGATCATCATGTGGATGTAGTACAATTCTGTCGTTGTTTCTTTTATGTTTACCTGTTCCCTACTACTAACTAGATTGTGCAATCCCTTTCTCTATAGTAAGGCAATGGGTTAAAAGTTTGCTCATTTCAAAATATGAAAAAAATCCTTTTAAAATGTTCTTCCTATTTTTTTCTTATTTATACAGGAAAACAGGCCCAAGATGCCCTTTTGGAAAGCCATCATCAGATGATGTAGCCAAGAAATTATACAACGGCCGAACATTGGATGGGATCCTTGGGATGGTAGCTGTTCTTGATGCCAAGAAAAACAGAATTTCCTCATCTTTCGCAATGAACCAACTCCATCATCATTAATATATTTCCCTCGGGACGAAGCGGAAAAGAAAAGTAGCGCGACATGTAAATTTATGTTCTTTCTTAGCTGACTGCATGAGCACATTCATTCTCATCAAAGTTCATGGTGTTCACTCTTCACCTGTTGAACATATTTGGATAAAAGCAGTTGGTGACGTTGCCGTTCGCTATTGAATTCATTCAACAGGAGATTCGGCATAAATACCAGGGCCTTGTATGATTGAACGATTGAATTGAAGCCGCTCATGCATGGAATACAGGATCAAATCCCTATTGTGTGTGTACTCAATACATGGCGTCTGAAAATAGCATTGTAATTGAGAAGAAGTTTTTCCCCCGTTCTTCTGGTGGTGTTTTGTAATTTTTATTTTCTTTTACAGTGCATGATCATCAAAACGCATTTCATGAGAATATAATACACAATACCCTGTACTTGGTGCATGTAGGGGTGTGTTGAACGAACGAGATCTACATAATAGAGATCTGCATTACTCATGTATTATTAAAGTTGTCCGATTCAATACAGCACTTATACTCTTGTTTGTACACAGACTCTGTCCTGTTGTCGAGGATCTGTATTGTATGTAGGAAGGAAGTGGATTAATGGAAGTACACACTACATGTTCAGTTCAGGGACATACCTACATGTATGTACATGTGCATTTGTCACCCCTGTGTTGTCGTGGGATATACCTCTAACGAGCGATAATGGAGTATTTCCCCACTCGGCTAGACAGGGCATCAATCTATCACTCATGGTAGCCGCTAAATCCTGATTTATCATTAATGATAGCCACTACAGCCACCTGTGCTTGCATCGTTAATGGCTCTAAAGCAGCTAGAGCTGGTGTTTATTATTGATGATTGATACGCGCACCTACTAGAATCTCCTGATTGGACTACTGTATTCAAGTTGTCAGAGATCCGTGGATTTATTTGTAATCATCCGTGAGCAAATTTTATTGTTATCACCCACCAAACATGGATTATGTATTAACAGATGTGCACATGGCATTGGGATAATATCAAGGACTCAGGTTGTAAATTCCTGTTTTTGAGACCTACTTTCTGAGCTTTTCTTTATCGTCATACTGAGCAATACAATTCTCCAGTGTTTCTATATTACTATTTACCTGTATCAGCACTATTTGCACTTCAACAAAGTTGTGAGTTGACATTTGTGATTGAAGGCAATGTAAACCTCAGGATTTGTTGAATACTGGAAAGCTACACTTAGGGATATATATTTTGAAGGATTTCTTAATTTCTTTAAAGAAACAACTTTAATCCAGTGTTATTTAATGCAACCGTAAAGATTACGTAATTACTGTGCGCTTAAATCCAATGCGACCGTTACCAGAACACCTCAAGATGGCGCAGATAATCGTCACGGCGAAGTACACCTACGAGTACAAGAATGCGAGCGGCTTCAAATCCCACATGGAACCGGGAGACATCTTCACCCTCATCAAGAAAGCAAACAATGACTGGTGGTATGTCAGGAAAGAGGGTGACAAACCTGTGTACCTACCGGCCACGTACCTCCAGGAACAAGAACTCACTAGTCCAGAACTTTACCAGAGTGCGCAGCCGGAATCATCCGCGGCGCAAACTGCTCCCGCCTCTGGTTCACTCGACAGGCGAAACGAACAATCTGGTCACCATGGAAACCACAACACAATGATGCAGGAGATAAACAAGCGGTTCAACCGGACCTCGGTGGGCAACGTAGATGGAGCCCTGGAGGATAGGGGGTCCAAGGAGAGGGCCAGGGAACGGCCGTCCAACCTTGATGTCCAGGTCCCGGCGCCCATGGACTCCAGGGAGAGGCTGCCCAGTCCAAGCCCGTTTTCAGACACTAGTAGTCCACTGGTGAGTATCAGTCCATTCTTATTGGCCCGTATTCACAAAGGAGGTTTGTATAAACCATGGTTCAAACCGAGGTTTACATCTATGGAATGCCAATTGTAAACTGATGGAGAGAGAATGTGTACCATCAACATTGTTAACAAGTAAGGAATTCTCTGTCCATCAGGTTACAATTGGCATTCCATAGATGTAAACCTCGGTTTGAACCATGGTTTGTACAAACCTCCTTTGTGAATACGGGCCATAATCTCTAAGTTATGGTTACCATATTTATTTAGTTTTAAATTAATGATGGTTATGTTTGATTTGTATATATATGGCACCTTGTGTAACTAATTGATATACTGTAAACGTGGTTCTTGCGATTAATATTTCGCGCTGACCAGCACAAAAAGACATTAACGGGTTCTTAAATTCGGGCTGAGCAAGTGTTCCTTTCCAAGAGGAACATAAGCATCGGGCATTCGATTTCTTCCGATATTTCTGTATATTTCCCCAAAACTGGTATTGGGCTTTAAGAAAGTATCCTGCAATTAATTCACACAGTGTGAATACAAGGGTAAGGAAGGATGATGATGATGATTTTGATGTTTATCGGTGGTGGTGGTCATAGTAATGATGTTGATCAAGCATGATGAGATACTGCCATATCCATTTATTGTGCCCCAAACATTTTCTCAACCAATATATACCATTCAATAGCAAAGGAGTTGACTTTGCACAGTGCTGCACTCAATTAACCTGGGTTTCAACATTCAAATGATTTGAATAAATAAAGATGATTTATATATTATTTATTGAATTCATTATTTTGACAGCACTTTACAAAACAAGTGATCTGCAGCGCATTTGGAAATTTTTCAGTTACAATATTTCTCAGGAAAATGTTACAAATCTTTGCAGCGTTTGTTAGAAGCTCAAGGAGAATACAACTATGTTTCACTTCATCGTCCTCATGCTCTTGATAATGAATAATTACTTTAGCAGATGGATCATTGGCATTAGTTCACATACAGAGGGCAGCATTCCATTTCATCACAAGGAACTATAGAAGTGAACACACAGGTCTCAGGCTTATTCAGTTTGGGGTGTGATTAGTATGCAGTAGCAGTATTGCAGTAAATAAATAGTGTGCACAGCATGCTAGCGGTGTTTCATATTGACATACTTACTACTTACTACAGCTTTAGTGGAAAGTCATGGTTCAAAGTACAAAAACATTTAGAAGAACTTAAAGGGATCTAGTAACTTTGTTGACAAAGTGCAAAAAGTGATGAATGGTTGATAAAATGCATTTAAACAATGTGTGAAAATTTCAAGTTAAATGGAGGTTGTATGGCCCAGTAATGAACAAAAATGCAAAGATTCACTATTTCACTAACTCATTGCACTGACTTTGTACACGGTTATGACTAGGTATCCAGTGGATAGTTTAACATCTGAACACTTCAATCGTAAATATCTGTTTAACGAAAGGGAAATTTGAAAAACCGAAACATGTCCCATGCTTCTATTGTTAATACAAATGCAACAAGGCATGAGGGAACTACTACAAGTAGAATTCCAATAGGATTTTGAAAATGTTGAAAATGTTACTAGATCCCTGTAATTCTATGACATTAATTTTTTGGCCCACATTTTGGCAGTCAGGGGTTCAAAAATTCATGAAGATAGAGCATTTGCCCTCAGATTACAAATCTTACATAATATATAGCCTAGTGCTATGGTGGCCCAGTCAGGCAAGTTATAAAGCTGAGTCTTATCAAAAGCACTTTTGGACAAAACAAGCTGGGCAAGTAAAACTAGGCATGATACAAATTTGTGGCTGAAGCTCATTTGCCAGTGCCAGTGCTATGCTAACTAATTTTGAGCCTGAACACCCATACATACACTCAAGCCTGCACACTAACTTTTTATCTTCTTGTCCTTTTGGGCAAGTAAAACTATTTACATTTCAAATTTTACTTGCCCGAAAAGAAAATTTAATTGCCTGCCTACTGCTTGATGAGATTTTTCTCTCAGTCATAGTTAACCAATGATTAAGTTGCCCGTTCGGGTGACCAAACTAGGCCATTTATGAAATTTCACTTTCCTGACATCAATTTTCACTTGCCCCGGGCAATAGGGCAAGTGCTAGTGTTACATGATGTAATCTTACCTCTCCCTTGCTTAAAATATTTACTGTGATTAACATGAACAGCCAACATAATGTGACATCTGTAGCATAGTATACATGTACACCCACTGTGATAGTACATATTGACACTGGTAACGGACAATGTACAGTTAGGTAATGTCAATATATGGGAGATCTGTGTCACCCGGTGAGAATCACATGTTCTACAGACATAAATAATGAAGACACTAGGTGGCTTGAGGGCTGAGGCAACCCAACAAATCAAACTAATGTGTCACCCGAGAGCCCATCAACCAGCGTTAAAAACTTATAATATGTAATTTTCAGTAATTAAATGTTATTCAAAATGATTTGTTTTACTCTTTAAATATATCCCCTTCACTATTGGAACACTGAAAATTGTGTTCCTGTTCTTTGAAACTATCACACATTCAGAAGAATCTTAATATTGGTGTATGATTAAAGTATCAAATGTCACTTTTGGAAAAAAAATCTTATGAAGTTAAAGAGGACCACCAGGCAAAGAACAACATATAGTTTTATGATTTGGTATCATTTTGTGATATCAAATAGATATAATATCCAACATTTTACAAAGGGTTGTGTAATTCATAAACAAAGCAATTAATTACCACCACTTACGGAACCACTATTATTTCCTGGTTCCGTACGGGCCAAACATTTGCGAGTGCGCCAATGCTATTCACGCGTACGTTTGGAGACAATAGAATACCGGACGATCCGTTCGCTCTGGACAAATTAGTCTTCGTAATTCAGACCCATGAACGCATGCTTTAGAATGGTGATCAATGCGTTTTCAAATTATTTTTTCTTTCTTTCTGGTAACGTTTTTTTGTGAACTCGTTGATGGAATGGACTACTTAATGTGTTACCTTTCATTTATAAGAATATTATTTTTGGGTGATGGTACCCTTTAATGGATCACTTTAAAGGGACTTGGTAACATTGTCCAAATTCTCAAAATCTCATTGGGATTCTAGCGGTTCCCTCATACCTTGTATTCGTAATAACAATAAAAGCATGGACAGGTTTCGGTTTTTCAAATTTCCCCATCCGTTGAAAAGATATTTACGATTGAAGTGTTCAGATGTTGAATTATCCACTGGACCGTCAAAGTGAAATGCAAAGTGAATGCAAAAAATGAGTTCATGATATTAAATCACTTTGCAATTTTGCTCATTACTCGGCCATGTAATGTCCATTTAACTTGAAATTTGTAATCAACACCCAGTGGACATATCAGATAACAACAATATCAACCACTCATAATTTTTTGCTCATGTCAGCAAAGTTACTAGATCCCTTTAAAGTATTAAAGTTGATGAACTTACGTGTGTACTATGGTTGATGCTTGGCAGGGGAAGGGAGGGGAAGAGGGGAAGTGCGTGAGAGAGGGAGCAATGAGATGAGGAAGAGATACAGCATGTGAAGAGTGTACTTTGCCTCCCAGGGTAAACCAAGGTAAAACCAAGGTCAGGAGTTTATTAGAGCTTTTCAAAGTTGTGAGTTATATTTATTTTGAATGTTGTGTATTATTTATAAAAGCTTGTATGTTCATTATTTACATGGATGTTTCATTACTCGAGAGAGGAGAGGAATCATGTTACAGCAGTGTAGATGAGTGTGAAGTATACTGTATTACTTTGCCTCAATTTGGGTAAACCAAGGTACAAGGTGAAGAGTTTATGAGAGCTTTAAAAAGTTGTGTGAAATTATTTGTAAAGTTGTGTAAATATTGATAATAATTAACATTTTTATAGTGCTGCTATTGCACTGTGACTTCTAAAATAGCTCCTATTTAAATATTGAGAGAGATACTGCATTTTAAGAGTGTACTTTGCCTGGGGTAAACCAAGATAAAACCAAGGTGAAGAGGTTATTAGATTATAAGTTGTGTGTTATTATTTTGAAATTTGTGTATTAATGATGTAGCGCAGGTACTATAAATATATACTCCAGTACTGTGCTTCTAAAGAACTCCTATTAACAAGAGAAATACATTTTTTTAATATGTGTACTTTACCTGGGGAACACCACTTGGGTAAAACCAAAGTGAAGAGTTTCTCAAATAGAGCTTTTAAAAGTTGTTTGTTATTGTTATTTGGAATGTTATGTAAAATTTCTGTGAAAGCTACATGTAGACTTCCTGAAAATAGACCAAGATTACTGCATTGGATAGCCAATTTTCCTGATTATAAACAAATTTAAGGTCATTAGGGTGTATGCATTATTGTATTTTATAGAAATATTCTTCCTGATTTCTGATGAAATTTCCGTAAATCTTCCTGATTGTTGAATTTAAATGTTGGCAGCTCAGATTATTATTAACAAGAGAGGAAAGAGATAAGAAGTAAGTTAGAGAGAGGGGGGTATCAGCAAGCTAATGAAGCAAAGTAGTCTATCTATGAGTGTACTTTGCCGGTACTGCGACTAGAGTTTGTAATATTTGCCGGGGTAATATTAATCAAAGTAATGAAGTTATTACAGCTTTTCAGTTATTTTGAACGTTGATTGTACAAGTGTACATAAGTTGAATGGATTGTATTTTATACACAAACATGGCTGGTACAGATTGAAGAACGCTCTATCTCATTGCACTGTGTTTCATTTTCACGGGATGAATGAAATTCAATGCATAGTCTAAATACTCTTTTATATGCAAAAAACACAAATTCCTTTGATTTTCTACATACAAATTATGGGAGAGGGTTGTGTTGGTTTGTGTGCCATAAAGGATAGGTGAACTTTGGACCTCATTGGTGGCATTTTCAATTTCCGAATGCCAAACTATCCTTGTGTACAATTGTATGTATTGTTCTTTTACTTGCGTGGGCGAGGAAGGCAAAACAGATTACTTGACCAAAAGTATTTCGTTCCCATTCACTTCCCAGGTAATATACACTTATGCCTGATTGAACTTACTTTATTGCAATTTTATCATATTAATTTTGTAATACCTAAGTATGTGTTGAAATTTATTGCAAACTGAAACTACATGACATGTATATTGCAAATTTATGGATACTGTAGTTTCACTTCGCACTTATACATCATATTCAAACACTCAAGATGTTCAGATTAATTGCTTATTACCCTATTCATAAAATACAAGCATCATATAAATTGTGGCAGAGACGCAGAGTATGTGCCATTTCCAACCTCCTTAGGAGCATTTCAGGCTGGTAGACATATTGCAGTGTACAGTAGTATACTTAAATATATACGTGTGCATGTGTTTGTGAAGAGCAGCATAATACAATGTACTGAATGTAGGGTAGGATTTTGCTGAAGGACACAATGTGCATGGTCTGGAATTGAACCCACAACCTTCGCATTTACAAATATGTACATGTTACTTTTTGTGCGACCTTGACATTGACCTTTGACCGTTGACATTGAAAATTTAATTGGGTCTTTTCTGGAAGAATGAGAAGCTTCCATGAAAAATTGGTTGAGATATATTGCAAATTGTGTGCAGGAGACTGTTCACAAACAAACACACGCACGTACACGCAAACGGAACCAAAACATATAACCTCCTGCAACTTCTTTGGCGGAGGTAATGAACCTCCAGCAGACACAGGCTAGTATTCCTGATTGATCTAGATAGTATTATCACATGACTTAGTAAATACAGTACATGCCGCTGCGGTGTAATATTTTTCGATATACAATGGCAATATTACACCCCTGTGTTTGACAGTCAGATGATAAAACAGTTGTTAAATTTGTTGTCAGGAAAATCACGGAATATTCCTACCCTCGGGATTTCAAATGCTATTTCGTGAAGAAAAATAAGTCCCTCGACTTCGTCTCGGGGCTTATTTACTCTTCCCTCACTAGCATTTAAAATCCCTCGGGATGTAATATTCCGTGCTATACCCTCCACCGCCATTTAACAGCAGTATAATGTATCATGTTGGCCTACTCGGCCGTTCGGCACGTTACAACTTTCAGGTAAATTTGATATGTTTGTACAAACACATCCATGTTCACTTTTACAGTGTATGTTTTCATACAGCAGGGGGGTGTTGCATAAAGAGTTGCGATTAATCACAAAGTTGCGTTAACTTTAATCGCAAGTCAGAAAATGCACCTCAATGCACATTCTGATCGGCTCAAGTGCGCATGTTTTCTAACTTGCGATTAAACTGTATGCAACACCTCCTGAAAGGTTAAGGCTCCACACTCGCCTATTTAGTCAGTGGCCTGGTCGGGCCAGTGAAATAGTTTATTCCCCTATTCTGGTGGCCAGAACGAAAAATTTCGAAAATTTACTGGCCCCAAAATTGTATTTCATGAGTAAGAGCTTTTAACTTTTCAAAATATTACTCTTTCCTAATCAAACCTGTGATTACAGATGAAGCATGACATAAAGGAACACAAGATTTTTTCATTTTGTCAATGTTGGGTTGAAAATCTTCTTGTACGATCGGGCCACCAAAATATGACTTTCATGCATTTTGCTGGCCCCAAGTGTAATTTCACTGGCCCCGGGCCAGCGGGCCAGTGTGAGTGTCGAGCCTTGGGTTAACTCAGGATACATGAATGTACTCTGTTACCATTTTAGGAAACAACCTGAATACTATGAATAGCACTACTTGAGTTTCAGAACTAAATTGTCCAAACAAATCAGGTGAGAATGTGGAAAAGGAAAGTGCTTTGTTCTGAGTTTCAGAAATTATGATAATACCAACAAATATAATATTATTTTAGAGTAAAGTACATGTACGAGTTATGTATGTATGCTTGTAGCTTGCAATGTAACTTTTGATATCTCAAGAAATATTGAAATTGTTAGGGTTAGCATTTAACTTTCATAAAGGTACTTATATTTTAATGTTTAACATGTACCTTGACTTCAAAGTAAAAGGGGAGAGAGAGTTAATTATTTTTGATTGATAGCCTAATCATTTCCTTTTGTTTTTAATAGAGCAACTTATTTCATAATTTTCCTGTAATTCTTTTAATACCCAAGCCGTGAATACTTTTTTCCGGGGCAATGGGTTTTCCCCTATGTCTGCACGTACCCTATACCATTACGCAAACACTTGCCAAGCCAAGCTCCCTTCAAGCTCTTTCATATCTATCAGATTAGAGCTGTTTGACCCCGGGGTGTATATCTGTGCTATCGGCGAATTGTTTAACAAAAATGGGGAAGTTGGCATGAAAAGAAATTTGTCAGCCTTCTCAAAGATACGCAGATAGCAGCTCCTGTCAAACAGCTTTCTAGTTTTATTTGTGCTCATTCTGTTTGTGTGGGACAAAAAAGAGAATGTGCTTGTCATTGGGATTTTGGAGCAGGCCTAGCTTTTACTTTTAGTAACTTCTCTTCAAACCGCCCCTACCACATAGTTCAGTTCCTCCGCACGTCGCTAGTTTGTGTTTTAATCCTGCGATCGGCAGCGAGAGGAAGTTCAGGCAGGGGATCAAGTCTGATGTGCGATGAGTATCGCAGGTTATCGTCGCCACCATCAAGAGAGTTTTGCTTCCCTGATGTCAGAGAGACTCGTTTCCCCCCGACTCCAGGGGTGACTCAAAAGTCTGCCAGGGCTTAACCCGCTGTCTGCCAGTCAGTGGCACTTCCTAAACTAAAATGTAAGACCTCCAAACATTGGGTAACCAGTTCGGTGTTACTCTTGTAGACTCAAAGTATCACACAACCTGCCGGTTCTTGCTTGGTGAAGGAAAGGGTTAAGATCTTGCCAGTGGATCTATGCTGGGTTCAATTGTGCATGACCGACCGACCGACGTAGAGTGAGAAAGGGAATAGGATCTATAGCAAGGTGGAGGTGCAAACATGTATGCAGCCAGATAAAGCAAAAGGCATTCACTGGAGCTAGTCATGTGGAAAACTGTTGTGAGTTTTTAATAGTGCTCATAATATTTAGGTTTTCCCACACAACGGTAGGGATAAGAGGACCCTTTTTTTGTGTGTACATGTATGTTCCCTGTTTATCGGCATTTTCTTCCGTTTTGGGACACCACAACACCAACAATTTAGTGTGTACTTGTTTCTACCTCTAGAGAAATTATAACTGAATGATGTTGTTCTCAGTTGTTGGATAATCAACATGTAGTTTGGACTTGTATGTCACTCACTCAGGCTAGCTTATACTTTGACTGTCATTTCTTGGTTTTAGACCCTACTCGTCATGCATTATCTTTGGAACTTGGTCCCACATGTGGAAGTGAAGACATCTAATTAAGTCTTGAGGCATTACTATGGGTGTGAATGTCTTTTGAACCTAATACAAACAAACCTTTGGAATCAAATAGTTTTTAATTCCTGGTGAAGGAATAACGATCGACCTGTAGTGATGTATGCATAGTTAAGCGCAGCAGCTGGAAGTGTGTGTTACATTGCTCTTTCCGATATCAATTGGGTGTCATTGGCAGTTGTACTTGCGAATGCCGATGCAAGCGAATAAACTTCTTCTTCTTGGTGGATATCTTCACTCTGCTTACAGTACGGACATGGAGGAGAAGGGAGAGAGTCGGGATGTCTCCAGTCATATCCAGCGATTTGAGCGCCAGTCGCAAATGGGTCCCAGCAAGTGGAAACCCAGAGATCAACTCGTGGACAAAAATGACAACTACACTGACTCTTGCCAGGATGATCTACATTACACATCGAACATAAGAAGTGTGTCTGCAACACTAAATGTAGGAACCGTGAAAGGTAAAATTTTGCGAAGTTTTGAAGAGGATTCAAATAATTTATCAAGGGATGGCAAGGATGCTCTACCACAAGAAAGGTTAAAAGCACCGAATGTGAAATCGTTGACGTTGCCTGACATGCCAGTTGTTGGGAGTCCAGAACTGCGAAGAAAGTTATCGAAACAGTTCATATCACTGAGGAAGAACTCTGCACCCGCTCTGCTTCATGCAGAAGTTGCAAATGATGCAGACAGACTTTCTCCCAAATTAGGAACTACTGATGCCGACATGGACATCAGTCCAACAGATCTTTCAACCCGCTTTGCCTTTCCCAGGAAAAGTTGCTCAGACTTGCAATCAGATTCCCGAAGTAGTACCTTGGAAAAGTCTGATGTGGAATGTGGAAAGGCAGAAAAGGCGAAGGTGGAGAGTTCAAGAAAGAGCCTCTTAAAGCGAATACAGAGTGTCAAGTTCAAATCCAAGAAGGATCGGAAGTCTGTGGAAGTGACTGATAGTAAGCATGAAACAATTAAAGATGTTAAGAGCGAAGACTGGACAGTCATTGATAAAGAGGAAAATAAAGATCAGGCAACCGCTGAAAGTGGAGGAACATTGAGGAGGCCTTCTGCAGAGAGCCCTGTTAGCAAGGAGTTCAATGTTGTGCAAGAGCTGTCAAACAAACTCAACAGATCGTATGCGTCAGAAGACGGTAGCACACCTGGAAGAGTTAGTCCCAAGCAATTATACCCCAGTGATGATGGTGCTGGCATTATCTTCAGTGGGGAAACAAAGAACGCAAGCGTAGCCTTCAAGCCTCCATCATCATCCAATGTTGCCCTCAAGCCACCAGCCACAGCAAATGTTGCCCTCAAACCTGTCGGAGCAGCCAGAGAATCCCACCAGAAGCAGATCCCCAAGAGACAAGCCCCTCACCCGCCAAAACGAGTTATTACCAGCATGCACGAGTATGACTTCATAAAGATGGGGGAAAACATAGGGAAGAACATAGCGAGCGAGATCATCATGGAAGAGGAGGAGAATCCACAGAAGGACCTGGTATTTGAGTCGAGAGAATATGCGGTTCTTTGTCCACCGGAAGAAGACGACGGGAGCAGTTCTGATTCCTTGCTCGATGAAGACAACAACCTGGATACCATCAAAAGTGGAATTGCGAGTACAAAAGACAGCATTGCCACCAGACGTGCCGCAAAGAAACAAAGTGGTGATGTCTCAAATGCCAAACGCCACTCACTTGCATGTCATGAATACGAAGACATTGATAACGTTATGGCAGCTGTTAGGCTGCTTCATGTGGCCATTCCTCCACCAGTTTCTGCGGTTCCTCCAGTTCCGCAGGTTCCGATTCATCCAATTGAGGCTTACCAGGTTTCACATCTCCATAACGATCGGCGGGGAACAGTTCAACCAGCATTATACGATGCTCCTCTTTCTCCCAAATCGCCCAGATCACCGAAACCAGCATTTTATGACAAACCAGTGCAATCATCAGTAAGTATGCTGTATTCAAAATCTTTTAAGAAAATTCAAATTGACAGCCGAAACATTTTCTATGATCCTTCCCTATGGCTATGGTAACAATTTTTTATGACCGCCTTCAACAAAATAACATGGATATAAGTTGTTTACACTTTAAAAGGGCATTTTCATGTTACTTCTGATACAAGAGTCATTACTCACTCTGCTAGATGTTTACAAGTATTTATTGGTTGATTTAATAGTGTCTTTTGTTATGGTATTAGTTCATTTTCAACAGTACAGATTGAAAATGTGGCAGCTGAGCTAAAAATGATATGACCTGACATATTAGTTACACATGTGAGACTGTAATGTATGTATTTAAAAGAAAATGGCTCCAAAATAATTGTTTTAAATTGTATTTTACTAATAATGTAGTTTATTTACTTCTTGCTATGGATATCCACCAATTGAGAGCCAAATAACTAACTGTCAGTATTAAAGAATATATTTATTTCAATGTATGGTGCATGACATGTCACAAAGTACATCTGCTACAAACATCAAAGATCCAGCTATTAATATATTTGTTTTACTATATACTCCAGTTATCTGTCATTGACATAAATTTCCCATGGAGTTGGTTTTGCAATGGAAGTTACAGCTGTTTAAAGCTGACGTTATCTTCTGCAGGAATTACATCACGGACAAAGTTCTAGAAATAGCATCTAGAAATGAAAGTTCATTCAGGGACTTTGTTGTTAAAAATTGCCAAATGTTCGGAGGGAAAGAAATAATGTGAATCACATGTTTATGCGCAAGTTAACCTTTTTATAACCCATTAAGAACTGGGTCCTCAATATGATGTAGTTTTCTTTGTCCAATTTAAATATGTAAAATGGTCCTGAAAGGGTTAGATTGATAAAAACAAATCCTTTTTCATTTTCAGTCTCTGTCATACTACTGTATAACTGATGCAGGAAATGAAAACAAAAGTAAAAGAAAAGATCCCATGAACCAACATGCAAATGAATGAAGAAGGAACTTTGTTGAATGAATGGGAGGATTTGCAGTTTGAATCAATATAGGTGCGATACAATGAATGCTAGATACTCAGGAAATGTAGACGGTGGTAGAATGTATTATGCATACGTTACTATCACTTTGGTCGAGCTATGCAATTTACTCTCACGTTGGTCAAGCGATGTATTTTGCTCTGAAACAGATGTGTTGTGACTGCATAATGTAAACAACTTGCAACATTTTTCTATCCATTTATTTATGTGGATGTATAATACTGGATATTAACATGCATAATGGAAGCTGGTCATGCTAGAAGAGGGGAAGAAAATCTGTATACGTGTTTTAACGATTCATACAATTTGGACAACGTCGCGACTCGACACAAGGAAGTAGAACAGCAGATGGAATCGGCCGAGAGTAGACTGGAAAAGGTGGAAGAGAAAGTGAAGAAGACGGATGAAGATTGTGCGAGGGAAAACAATGGTGGCAAACTGAAGAGAACTGTTTCACACCACACCTACGAGGTGGTGGATCTGGCGGAGTTCCGAAAGTTGAGGGATGACATTGCAGGTGGACAGAACGGGAAGGAGGAGAACTTGAGGGAAGAGGAAGATCATGAGGAAACGGGGAAAGAGGAGATTGACGATCGGAAGCAAAATGATGTGACCAGTCCTGCTTCGGTTGAGAGGTGTTCATCAGACCACCAGGAGTTCCGGGCAAGGCTTGTTGCCCTGGAAACGAGGCTTGACAAGCTGGAGCAAGAGCTGAATGACACCAAAGACAGCCCTGCAGTGGGAGCTTCCACCCTTAGCAACAGTTCACCCAAACTCCCTCCTCCTCCTCCTCCTCCTCCTCCTCCTCCTCATCCTCCTCATCCTCCTCATCCTCCTCCTCCTCCTCCTCATCCTCCTCATCCTCCTCATCCTCCTCCTCCTCCTCCTCCTCCTCCGGGACACTCTCTCAGTCTGCCAGAGTTGGATAGCATCTTAGAGGCAACCATTGAAGATGAGGGGGGCAGCACCTGTGGGTCAGAAGATGGACCTGTGGATGCAGTGAGGATGAGGAAAGACGGGAAGCAGTCCTCCTCGGTGAAGAAGGGCCACAAGGACCATCATCAGAAGGAGAAGGTCCGCAGATATAGCGATGGCAGTTATCCGGGAAACGAAGGGTTCCACGAGAAGATGTCTCACAAGATGGCACATGTGACAGCAGCGCTAGGGAAAATAGCAAGGGTCTCTCGGAGTGTGAAAGGACCGTCGCATAAAGATAAGGAGGAAGATAAGTCAAATGACAAGGTAATTATAAAGATAATCATAAAACGCTGAGAGAAACTACTTACAAGTACATGTACCTAGTAGAGATACCAGCTATCAGGCAACAGGATGATTTTAAAGCCTAGTTCATTTAGAATTTCAGGATTATTGTTAGATGTTCTTCAATATGTCAGGGCTCCATTGCAGAAAGAGTTGCAATCGCTTGTAAAGATGCTATTAACAGAGATGCCAACCGTTCCGTTTTTGCCGTATTTGTTACGTTTTTTCACGCAAAATACGGCAGTACGTTTTCCCCTAATAAAATACGTTTTCTTGGGGGGAAAAAAAAATTACACCCCAAAAAAAAAAAAAAAAAAAAAAAACGATTTTTTTTTTTTTTTTTTTTTTTTTTTTTTTTTTTTTTTTTGGTGTAATTTTTTGTTCTCTTTATAGAAACGATCGGAAATCGGCAACAAAATTTACGTTGAACCCTGATAAACTATTACTCCAGATACATATTTTAAATATATCACAAATGAACCGAACAAACTCATACAAACGCTGGTGTGATCGACCGAATCAACTTTTATATTAACGCGCGCGTAAAGAGTATTTTTGCTGCGCGAATTGGCTTCGCGAAAAAATATGTTTTTTTACCTCTCAGAATACTTTTTTTGGTTTGTGAAGGTTGGCATCTCTGTATTAATGGCAAGTCTGATCATGTGACTTAAATGTGCAAATCTTATTTTAATGTGCATATTTTCTGAATTACAATTAATTGTAAATTTACAATTGATAGCAAAATTAGCAACTCTTTTTGCAAAGGGCCCAGGATCATAACTCTTTGTAATTGTAGCTCTTGCTGACATAGAGGCGAAAGAGGAAGGCGAAAGAGGAAGCTGAAACACATTAATGACACAGGAATGGGAAACTTGTGTATGATCTCGGGACTAAAAGAAGGCATAGACCGATGTATTAATTTTAAATATTTTAAAACTATCAAGGGTAATTTCATAAAATGCACAATGTACATACTGTAATATGTTGATATTTTCTAGTCTTGTGACATTGTTTATCTGTGGGAATTTCATATCCGTGAACATTAACAAATTGAAAGCGTTTGTCTTCCTGTTTAATATACCGGTTTAATAGACAGGTTCAAAGTTAACACTCATGTGATAGTGATAACAGTAATTTTGATCACTTAGTCTGAGTTTTTTAACAACAGGTACATTTACAAGATAAGAACTGGGAAAGAGAGAGAGAGATAGAGAGAGGAAGGTGTAAAAGATTAGAAATGTGTTTTTCTTAATATCTGCCAAGAAATTATTAGAAAAACACAGAATTATAGAAGAGGATCAACTGAATTCAAATAATACTTGTAGTTTTTGTCTGTGTAGAATATTGACTGAAATGAATTAGTGTTGTCTGTTAATATTACACATGAAGTAATGTGCATGTATGAGGTATGATGATGTTGATGTTGAAATGTTAAGTAAGATTTTTTAATACAATCATATAGCTTTGCTTACAAGTATAAAGTAATTTATTAAATAGTAAAAGTGAGTGTGAGATGATGTCCTCTCCACATTCAAATGTAGACAAATAGTTTATAAAAACACAAAACGCATGAACACATAAGAGCCAGAACCTATGTCTTTAAAAAAAGTTATATTACACATAACCCAGAAAGACTCGTCTGGGTAATGTCATACCTCCGATTGACATTTCTTCTTTTCCCACTGCCCAACGTAATAGTTCATACTGAGGAGAGGCAACTCGTGGTACTTTGTTGGCGCCTTGGCGGAGGTAGAGAAAGATTTTTTTTCATGAATTTCCTGTGATGAAGAAGTGACATTTTTTCTTAAATCTAAATTTCTTTTGTATTCTCGTGCAAATTAGTGTACAACTTAGTGTGTGTCTGCCCTTATGTTTTCCATTGAAGCTAAAAATGTTTTTGTATTGCAACTTTGTGTTTGTGACTTCAATTTTACTTTCCACACAGTTCACACTGAGTTGGGAGAAATCAGGGAACTCTGTTGGTAAAAGAGGTTGTGATGGTGTGATCAAGAACCTCTCAGGAAAATATTCATTTGTGACATGTGTATTTGCTCAACACTTCTCTGTTTTTATTAACTCATCGCCGATTGGAAGCTAGTGGTCTGAGCCCTAATGTTCAAAGTCTATGGGAATCTGGAAAATCGTCTTCAATATTCTTTATCCTGTTTATATACACAGTTCACACCCAGTAGAGAGAACTCGTGGAACCCTGTTTGAGAGCGGTTTGATCTAGAACCTCTCAGGGACAAATGAATGCTATGATTACAATTTGTTCAACACTACTCTGTTCTATTAAAATGTCTTCAATGTTTATTTTTTACTAATGTTCAGTTCACACCGAGTAGAGAGAACTCGTGGAACTCCGTTGGCGGAGGCAGTGGCGGTGGCGGGGGCGGCGGCGGAGGTGGAGGTGGAGGTGGAGATGGTGTGATCAAGAACCCAGCGGCTGCCAGGAACAACTGGGTCACCAGGCAAACGCCGGACAACAGCTACCAGCCAGGGGGCTACGACTTACCTCAAGCCATACCGAGGGTGCAACAGAAGCCACATTTGAGCCAAGGAGGCAGTACGGTAAGTTGATGCTTATGGTGGTGATGATGATGAGGATGTTGGTGATGGTGGTTGTGGTGGTGGTGGTGGTGGTGGTGGTGGTGGTGGTGGTAGAGGTGGTGATGGAAATGAAAATAGATATAGAGGCAGGGTATTTCTTGATGGATAACAGCTACCAGTCAGGGTTAGGCTACGACTTACCTCGAGCCATGCAGAGGCTTCAGCAAAAGCCACACTTGAATCAAGGAGGCAGTACGGTAAATTGATGCTAAATGGTGATGATGATGATGGTGGCGGTGGTGGACATGGAAACAAACATGGAGGCAGGCTTGTACTTTATGGCAACATAGAAAGCTGTGTATGTGAAAAAGCGATCAAGTCTTTTTTCTAAGGAACTTCAGAGCTGTAGCAAGGTTATGGATAGGGAGGTAGGACCATCAAGGCGGGGAGAGGAGGAGGGGGGGGGGGGGTGGTTGAGGGAAGAGAGGGGAGTGGAACAGAGGGAAAGGGAGATGGAATGTTAAGGAGGGGTTGAGGGCATTGGCTGGAAGATGCACATGTGATGATGAGGCAATCAAGCCATGTTTAATTTGACATATTGGGATGCAATATTGCTAGTCAAGGCTTAAGGAGGAGTTGCTTTCTAATCAAGTCATGATTTATTTGCAACAAATTATGCGCAGTATGTGAAGGATGTACTTGTGCATACATTTTACAAAAGTGTGTGTGTGTGTGTGTTTACAATTTGAGCGTTAACACTGAATCCATTTTACAGACAACATACCCCTACCATACCAAATATTTTTTCTCTCATAATTTCATACCAGCATTGGTATATTTTAAAATTAATTGTAATATATCTATGTTTAAATTTTTAGAAATTTGTTGAAAGTATGAACATGGACACAGAAATATTTCACCCTGATTTGCCCAAAAGAACCATAAAAATCACTGAAGAGCCCCTTATTTAAGAACTATGAACTAAACAAAAATTGCCCTCATACACCTCAATTGTTTTATAACCATATTATTTTTCTGTTTCATATATATATCTCTTATTTATGCAGCCCCACAGTCCTACAACAGCTACTCCACCACCTACCCAAGGCGACCAAAATGTACCCCTGGGATGGAGAGTGGAACAGACCATTACCGGGGACCCTGTCTTTATCAACGAAGGCACATCAGAAAAGGTTAGTCCATTTCTTGAATCAAAAAGGGAATTTGAAAAAAAAAAAAATGAGAGGGACGGATCTCTACACTTATTTAAAGATTGTCACGTGTGGGGTTACTGCAGTGCAGGTCGCCAAATTTGACCTAGGCTAGTTTGTGCGCACTGCATATTGACACAGAGCCAGTGTGCATTTCGTACCATACGCACGGCCTTAGCAACATGGCAGCGCGCATCTGATTTACGAATACGAACTACCTTTAATCTGAGGATAATGGTTTGCTCACTAGTCTAGTGGTTATGATGCCTGTCTAGTAATAATAAGAAGGTTGTGGGTTCGATCCCCACCCGAGTCGGCTCGTGATTTTTCCACAGCAACTCAAACGAGCACTGAGTACCTAGTCTTTAACCTACCTCGGTGAAGGGCACAACAAAGTTATTGATAATGATGATTGTTATAATATAGATATTATATAAATCATGGAAGACAAGATATGTGATGCCTTGCCATTTTTGGTTTGTTCAAACCCACAAATTATCTTGTGCTTCATCTAAACTCCCCATGGAGCATTCACGCAACCAGTAATGTGTATCAGGGTTCATACTCAAACCTAAAAGATATCCGTATCTATTTATGGGTGGGAGGCAGCAATGTTAATGAAGTTTGAGTCTTACCTAAGGAGACATGTGCTAATTACAAAATTGAACACAGCATTCCATTCTAACCCGAGATAAAGAAATCAAAAAGTTATTTAAAGAACTACATGCAAGTAGTTGCAAGTACTTTGAAAGTGTTGATTTCATCAGAAGTGTGGATTTAATTCAAATTAATGTCCCCAATACATTAATGTAGATTAGAGATAGCAAACTCTAATTCCTTATTTCCAGGATGGTGAAGAAGAGGTAATGATCAATTAGTATTCACGTCAAGAACATTTTGATTGTGACGTCAGAGTATTTTAAGGTTGTTGAGTGAGGTTTTGTGATCCTAAAAGTCAACAGTGCGGTTTGGTTTTGACCTATTTATATTGCATTCCTGCGGTATAGCAGCTACCTTTTGTACATATTTGCATATATATATGGTGAAAAACAATAAGGTGACAAAATGTCCCTTGATGTGATAATAAAGGTTTTATTTACCTTCAAAGTTTCCATGATAACAGTGTATTCAAAAAATGTATAAATATTTGACAAAAGAGCTGTTTTGTTGATAAAAGAATACAAACTGTACAGGTCTGTGATAGGTAGCAATGCTCTCATGATCTGATAACATTAAAAGGTTAAGGGCAAACATTAGTTAATAAAGGGAATGGGTAACTTCATTGCCACTTGTCCTGAATGATGTAGGGTTTTTAAAAATGTATATCACTATAATTAGCTGTTTCCATTGAGTGATATATATGAAAGGTTACTTTTAAACAACTTTATGTCATAACAACAAAGAAATGAGCCACACGGCCATTTGCTGATTCATTCCCATAGGTGTGTATACGGATGAACGTATCCTGATGATACTTTCAAATTTAATCATTTTGAAATTGAAATTTTAAACCAAATACAAATTTTGATAAATTATCAAATTTGAAATATCTGAAATTTTTCTAAAAATAATGATATACCTGGTACCATAAATCTATCTACATTTTCAATTTTTAAAATGATTTGAATGTGTCTACAAAGTACAATTCCCTGACGAGGTCTTACATATTCAATGTAAGAATGCAGAACCAAAGCAGTGTCTTTAGGCTTTTACACAAGGAAGAGGAAATACATGTAGACTGTAAAATCCGGATGATGCAGTTGCTTGACAAACTCCCAAGAAAGCCCTTTATTACATAACATTGTACTCATTTCATACACTTAATTAATCGCGCCGAGTCAAAGGTCGTAATCAAATTAAAGTACATAGTGTATAATTTACAGGTCTGGGTCACAGGTCAAAGGTTAAAGGCCAAAAGCCAGTTAAAATATATTATTTGATTCTTTCTTTCAGTGATACAGAGCAATGGGGAGCCATACGATAACAGTGAGTCAAAATAGTCTAGGATTTAAAGTTAACGGTTAAAGGTCAAAGGTTATGACAAGAGCCAATTAAAATATTTGTAACATCTTTGTTTCTTTCAGTGGTACAAGGCGACACAGAGCAATGGAGAACCATACTATTACAGTGAGGACAGGAAAAAAACAGTCTGGGCATTGCCTGAAGCAGTGGTAAGTTAAAAATGCAAATTTGTATTTTCATTCATATGTTTTTTAGCTACATGTAGTTATGTATGGTATACTATGTTAATATTTTGTTTTCTTTGTATTTTATTGTGTGGAGTATACAAATAGAAAGATTCTATGTAGAAAAAGAGTGAGAAAAAGACATGGTATTAAAGAAAGGGCAAAAGGAAGGAAAGAAGATCGATAGAGGCAAAGAGAAAGAGAGAACAATAGAAAGAAAGTACAACAGTGAAAAATACCTCACAGATAAATGTGACCGGCTATAGCAAAACCAGGCACTTGTCTGTAAAAGTCAAAATGTAGATTTTCATACCATTACAAAGGCCTCATCAAAAGCTTTCATTTGATGCTTTGTTCTAACTAATTGGGCAATAATTGGTGAAGATATGATTGTTTAAATTTTACAGTCATAGGTCTTTTTCACACATTGCAAAACATGAATTACCGACAAGTGCCAGGTTTTGCTATACAGGGTAGTATGTTTACAGGGTAGGGAGAGGGGGTGGATGTCAAGCGGCAGACGGGCAGGCATCTCAAAGGTTGAGGACTTGGGGTGATGAATTTTGCAGACCTGTGTGTCTCAAATTCGATTTATTCCTTCCCTCCACTTTCAATTACCTTGATGTTATGTGTATTCATTGTCTGTCAGGAAATACACCCTCCCGTTAGCATTGACCTGCTTTTTGTAGGGCAATATATTGTATACTTGTTGCAAATGTTTTCATTAGTATTTTAACAGAATTACAGATTTATATTTAGAACTACCATTGTCAAGATAGTGATATAAAATAATTACATTTTCCTGGTGTATGAGTTAAACATGGTTGTTTGAACTGCATGTAGTTCAAAAGCTTGAAGACCATGCAGTATGTTGTACTGTACAGTGTAGTTTTGTGAAGAACATGCAAGCTATGAAAACCAACACAGATGTATATATTTGGGACTGTTTGATCCTATAATACCCCTTATACATGGAATGCATCAAGTTTATATCTGCTGGGTCCCGTTGCAGAAAGAGATACAATCGATTGTTAGTCGGATCATGTGTTCTAAATGCGCAAATATCATTGGTTTAAACGCGCAAATTTTCCGACTTACAATTAATTGTAACTTGTAATCGATTGTATCTCTTTCTGCAACGGGGCCCTTATCTTGTAAAGGCTAATACTTCATTAAACATTACTCTGGAAATCTAATTTTAAAATCATATTTTGATAGGGCTCTGCAATTTATCACTTCACAAAAATGGTTTGGGAGAGTATTGCTCATTGAACATCCAGCATCAGTGACAATAGTTTATTTACATGCATTTGTGCAGTATGTATGACAACAATCAGACAATATTTATTTGTATTGAGTCACTGCAGCTGGCTAATTGTGTTTTCAGTTATCATCAGCGAACCATGATGTCATAAATTATTTTCCTAAAACCAAAGCAAACAGTAATACAGTGAGTTTTTTTTAACCAGGAAGTGGCAATTTAAACCCCATATTAATAACCGTGATTGTGACACGTGTATGTGTATTGCGCTATTTTTGGATCATGAGGCTATTTTAATAGTATTATTGTATTGTAAAATTAATGTATTTGTGTTGAGTTCAAAATATCAGAGTCACAATTGTTTGCCAAATATTTCCAACAAAAGCAATTAGCTTTCAATTGTCTACATTCATTTGTATTTGATTGACAATACTCTTAAATAGAAACTAGAGGTATACATTTTCAGAGATCTAACATTAATTGAAAATTATAATTAATTTGATTAAATAGAGAAATTAATTAAATGGTGAATTCCATTTCCCAGATAATAGATTTTCAAATTAAATATAATATTGGGGCCAATAGATTGTTGTTTCAGGCCACTGGGAAATGTAACTATACTGGGCCCACTGGGGGGTGTTTCACTAAACACTAAAATTGATTTCCGCATCGATAAATCATTAAAAATCAGTGCTAAAATTGATTTAAGTGTTATAGTGAAACACCCTATAGCCTGCATTAGCCACATTGTGATATCAGGCACTCTCTTTAATCCATGGATAATAATACTAGCACTATTATCTGACTATAAAATAACGTCCCAAAAGTCTTCATGATAATGATAATTATGAGTTGCATGAATATAGCGCATAATATGACGCATCCATTTGTTGCGCTTTACAATACATTATTAATTAATTTCAAAAGGGTTGCCTAATTGAATATTTAAATTGCAGTTTGTGAATGAGTGCTTTGGGACTCATCAACTGAAAAAGCCCTGAATCATCACCACTGTCTATTTGTCAAGGGCTCTATGCTCAAAGGCACCAGTGGCGGCGCAAGAGGCTGGGGCATGGGGCATGGGGGTTTGCCTCCCCAGTTAGAGGTGTTGCACCCTCCCCTTACCCCCCTAGCTTGGCCCCATCCTCAACACACTTTTAACATCTTGGTGCCTCCTCTAAAAGGCACTAACATCAGGTCTTCCTAACTAGGATAGGAATGGAACAAATATTTGTTCGTCATCTTTTGTTTCCCAATTGGCGATTTGTGGCACGTTAACCGTGTGTTCAGTGGAGAGGGCTTCCCGATTACTCATATTTGCTGTGTGCATTGGTCTTACGTGTGACACACACTTTCATTGAATTCAGAGTGAATCACCATCACCGTTGTCTCATTGTAAAGAGAAAATTTATGTTCAAGCAGGCTATGAAAAGAAGCTTTGGAATTGAAAATGCCTCGATTGTCTTCCTGAAGAGTTCCCTTGCACAGTAAAAATAAATACACAGGGGCGAATTAGCCCCCAAAATGCATGAAGAGCCCCAAGTAATTTTGCATCTAGAATTCAATGCAAAACATATTGTAGAGTGCAATTTTGTATACAGACATGCTTAAAAAATGCATGACTGTTTAATATTTTTTTCCCTGCTCATTAATTATGAGGACATTTATATTGCTTTATAAAAGGGTGTGAAATGGTCATAATTGTCCTTCATTTTTCCAATTGCCTCTCAAACGGGTTCTTTCTTAAAATTGAGCTCCCCAATCGCTCGTATGAGCTCTATGTGAATTGGTCCAGTGAGACACATTTTGTAATGACGCTGAAGCATCATCGTTCATCATTGTGTTTAATCATGCTCAGTTAACCCGTTCCCTTCTTTAGATTTTGCTATCCCCATGGAGTTAACATGGAACTCACCAAGTTCCTGTAGCCAATGAGTTAAAACTAAGATTCAAAATATATCTTGATTGTCTTTTGAAAGATCTTATAATCTTGGGATTTATATTGTAATGCAATTTTATGCAATAAAAGCTGGTTTGTAACAACCAGACAGCTTTTCATGTATGTGTTCATGTATGTATTAAGCATAAATTAATGTTTTCCAAGTTCATCATAGTTTTTAAAAATAGATCAGCAATTAAAATATGTGACCGGCTATAGCAAAACCCTGCACTTGTCGGTAATTCATGTTTTGAAGAAATGGGCATTTTAAGTTCACATAATGTGTGTAGAAGAATTATGATTGTAAAATTGAAACAATCATATCTTCGCCAATTATTGACCAATTTGTTAGAACAAAGCATCAAATGAAAGCTTGTGATGCTGGCCTTTATAATGGTATGAAAATCTACCATTTGATTTTTACCGACAAATGCAGGGTTTTGCTATAAGATTTTAAGTTGTTTTGAAAGGGCTCTACATTTGCCGATATTCTAGGCATACGTGTGATGTATGCAAAGTATTAAAAGGGTTGACTGTATGAACTTGCCTTTTAAAATGGAAACAAATTTGCCTTGGCTCTTTACCCATTCCCTTCAAGATTCTAAAACCTGCATAGACTGTACATATATATATCCCACCAGGTTCCCATAGGCAAGGGGTTAAGCGGGTTGTACTTTGAAAGAGCTTCAACGATCCCACTTCTAGTACATGGTTTGTGAATTGGCCCTGTGAGACATTCATCTGAATAAAACGAGTGAATCATCATCATTGCCATTGTCTGGCTGACTGGCTCTCTCACAGACAGATGGGTGTGAATCGCTCTCATATCTTTAAAGAGATCCATTAACTTTGTACAATTCAACCCAAATCACTCGGATCTTTCCCACTTCTCTTGTACCTTGTTGTTTGGCTTATGGTAGGAGGAGAATGACATGGGGTTTTGATTTTTGAAATGTCTCCGTTAAATGGAGATATTTAAGATTCAAATTGAAAGTGTTCCGGGACACTTTGTGATGGTAGTCAAAAGTATTCAAATCGGGATACTTTGATCATTCATAGTATTTGAATTAGGATTTCTTTGTTTGGGGCCACTAGATTCCACTAGATTCAGGTTTTGGGCCACTAGATTCAGGTGTTGGGCCACTAGATTCAGGTTTTGGGCCACTAGATTTAGGTTTTGGGCCACTAGATTCAGGTTTTGGGCCTCTAGATTCAGGTTTTGGGCCACTAGATTCCAGAGATGCCAACCGTTCCGTTTTTGCCGTATTTGTTACGTTTTTTCACGCAAAATACGGCAGTACGTTTTCCCCTAATAAAATACGTTTTTTTTTTTTTTTTTTTTGTACTTCCTATAGAAACGATCGGAAAACGGCAACAAAATTTACCTTGAACCCTGATGCACTATTTCTCCAGATACATATTTTAAATATAACACAAATAAACCGAACAAACTCATACAAACGCTGGTGATGTGATCGACCGAACCAACTTTTATATTAACGCGCGCGTAAAGGGTATTTTTGCTGCGCGAATTGGCTTCGCGAAAAAATATGTTTTTTGCCTCTAAGGTTGGCAGCTCTGAAAATACTTTTTTTTGGTTCAAAATACTGTTTTTTACCTCTCAGAATACTTTTTTTGGTTTGTGAAGGTTGGCATCTCTGAGATTCAGGTTTTGGGCTATTATATTCAGGTTCTGGGCCAGTAGATTCAGGTTCTGGGCTACTAGATTCGGTTTAGGGACAGTAGATCCAGGTTTTGGGCCAGTAGATTCAGGTTTTGGGCCACTCAATTGAGAAATTCTTGCTTTTTACTTGCCCAAATGGGCCACAAGGAAAACAAAGTTAATTTCTAGCAATGGGTAAAACATTGTCGTAGGACACATTGCAAAACTGTTCTATTTGGAGGTGAAATATCAGCAGGCATACTTTATGAATGTCTAAATGTTCTGGTAATTCACAAAATTAAACACTTTAGGGAAAATTACCAAAAAAAGCATTCTTCCAAGCATTTTTGTAATAATTCTTTATTTTCACATACCTAACATAGTTTATTCAGATCATATCACAGACTAAACATGAAATCACCTATATATTGTATTTAAATGTTAAATTTGATACATGAACTAAAATAAACTAGGGTTAAATTTAATCCTCTGATGAGAATTTGGGTTATTATGTGTACAAAACTCCAATGTTACCTTTTTGGTTATAAATGTGAAACTGAGAATGTACGTTCATAAATACAAACATGAAGAGTACATGATAAACATCTGTAGATCTATGCACTTTCATCTAACTAGTGTCATTCATGAATAATGCATGACACGGAGTGAGAGAGTGTACATAATACATGTACAACTGGTAGTCTCATTTATCATGCGTTTAATGATTTGTGGGAAATCCATACTTGTATACCAACATTTACCAAATGTAAACCAATTTAATCAAGTACTCGGGACAATATTCTATAATCTTAAAATACACTTTGTTCTTTTTAGCATGCATGCACTTTATTTCAATTATTTATTGAATCATGTTCAGTTTTTAGTAATTTTGTATTTTGAAGAAAAAAAGTATGTGTTTATACCCGTTCAAAATGAAACAGTGATAGAATTGGTTATAAAATGATGTAACTTCCAAGCGTTGTTTTTTTTCTCCTAAACAAATAAAAGAATTTTAAAAAATGACCAATATCCAAACATGTACTTTCCAAAGTACTGATACCTGATCACATTCCTGAATTGCAGGAAACTCAACGTTTTGTGGTTTTGTTGTGGTTTGCTGATAGAAACCAAAATTGATTTTTTGTTTATTGTAAAGGTACAAACTGCAAAGGTTTGTATACTACTATTCTGCGTTAGACCACACCCACCTGTGGTATATCACCCCATAACCGTCATTTCTTTATCATTAAAAAAAGCCTGGAGCATAATAATAATTTACCCCAAAATATGGGATTCCCCTTGAATCATTTTAAAACTTAATCACATGTTATATCATGGAATTTGATACGTGTAAATTGATGTTTGCCTACAACTCCTTTTATGGATGTTCGATCGAATCTGAACAATTACAAGTTTTCAAGCCCCCCCCCCCCCAAGCCAAAATCATATATATACAAGTACAATGTATCATATTTAATGTTTCACATTTATATCACATCAAGATATGAGACCATATTGTAAATAACGCTTTAGATGAGGAAGTACGAGTATCATCTTTATGCTATGCAGTTTGTTTAAATTGGCATGCAAGATTTAAGGATTTATAAACTTACATGAATATTTATGCAAGAACCAGTTTTAGTGTATTTGGAGTGGACTCCCTCTGCCTATATTTGGAAGTACATTCTGTGAAGAATCATCAAGTTGTTTAGAACTACAAGCAAGTTGTGCTGGTATCTTAGACCTGTGATTTATGAGTGATTTATCAGTAATATTCGTCTCTATTCAACAGCAGTCGCTATACCTCATTCCTCCCTAGTTCTTGCTATGTCAATGGGATCGATGCATACTATTTTAGGTTCTGGCAGGTGATAGGTTATAGCTTCTGTAGAATGAGGTGATGATATTAAAGGTACTGTGATAATATAAACTACGTACCTTGTTGTCTTGTGTAAAAACCTTAGAGTAAAGAGATTAGTTTTGGCATAGATGTATCATGAGCAAAAATGGTTTAAAGAAGAGTTCTTGCTTTTTTACTCTTGAGCATGACAACATCATAGATATTTTGATATTTTAATAATTCCTCAAAAACTTTTTTTTAAACAGCTAGGCCATTCGACATCCATATGGTCACCTGATATTTCACAACAGTTTTACGATCTATTCTGTGACAATGTTCCTTTAACACACATACATGTAGGAGGTAGTTTCAAAGGCAATTAATTGAATTTATTAGCATCAAATGTGCTATGAAACTAGATATATAAATTATAGCATATCCTGGTAGAAGAAGAACTACTTTATCCTGTATCACAATGTGGTTTTCCACGTTGTATTGAATAATCAGTTCAACTTTCTCTCAAGACAAACATGACATGGAAATTTTTTTTGTGGGACCAGGACATACACTGTAAGCGTTGAAAGAATTCTTCTGTGAATCTCAACTGAACACCAATGATAAACTTTGAATAATTTGTTTTCTGTATTCTACTTTATGTGAAAGGTATAATTGTTGAGGTGAATGTTCCATTTTTCAGTCTGGAATCATAATACGCTTCACATTACAAACAGAACTATGCTCATTGCCTCTGCGTTGATATCATATTGGAGCATAGCTTTGGTCCGAAAGGTTGTGAACGTTATAAGGAAGAATAAAAACATGAGTAAGCTTGTCGCAGATTATTCTCGTCTTCAGGATATTCAGGAAACTTTGCATTTTAATTGAAAGGCCTAGGTGGTTTGAGACAACAACAAAAAGTTTGGAAGATCGTAGTATTATCTTCGACAAATTGCTTCTTGAATCTCAAGGAATTCTTGCCTTTTCGTGTTGTGACTGCCACCAGCTCGCACTGTTTTTACTTGCGTCTAACGCTGTAAGGCCGGATTATTACACTTGATATCGAGCACTTGGAAAATATTCTTGATTGTGAAACGTGATCATAAAACTTATTCCTCACCGTGCATGATCATACAAATTTATAGATCTGTGGAAAATATTCCTTACTGTATGATCATAAAACTTTCTATATTATCTGGAAAATAATCCTCACCGTGTATGATCATAGAACTTTCTATATCTGTGGAAAATATTCCTCCCCGTGTATTATCATACATTTGTCGATATCTGTGGAAAATATTTCTCACCGTGTAACCATGACGACCAATTGGGAGTGTACCAACTTCCCTACATTCAAGCCTGCAGTACCGGTTGATTTATACCAAAACGTCACTCTGGCAGAAACGCGCTTGTGCCACAGTGCGCCCAGTTCACCTCTTTTCAACAGGGTAAGCTACATTCAAGGATTAGAACAATTTAAATTATTTTTACAAAACCTTACTTAAATTTTCAGCAATAACACATGATTATGGTAAGTGGGAATTATCATTTAAAATCCATGCTGTTTTCAGTAAATTGACATTTAAATTCTGACAAATTTACATCGCAGCAAAATCTTTTTCAAAGCACACAATTTTTAAGATTGCTTTTTATTTAAAATAGAAATAGAGAACTCTAGTTCTAATTCATTTAAAATTTAGCAAAATCTCCACTGGAAGGCATTGCACATACCGAATTCACAATTTCAGACGTAATGCACGTTCACCTTCATTTCATGCTGTTTGGGTATAATATACTTTTTAAAAATTCTCTTTCACTTGAGGTCTCTCTACCTTGTCCATTTCTTTTCATGAAATACATGCAGAACTGCCAAGTCTCCCTGAGAACTGCACAATTTATTATAAAGTACATGGTTTCTATGAAATATTCAGGAGTCATATTTTCAATATGCAAACACGAAAGCGACACCGTTTCTTGTGATAGGGAACTGAACGTTTTAATTTGAGAAAGATACGTGAAGTGTGGATTCAATATATCTTAAGCCAATAATATTTTTATATTAAATATAATTGTCCCTCGTGCTAACATTAGTGCAAGCAATATTGAACTAAAAATATTTCAAGATATCACATAAAACCAAATAGAACCGCCAATATCTGAAGTCCAATACCTGTATCTAAATAACCCCAAATTACAAGTACGGTAAACAAACTGATTGGTTCTTTTATAGTTGTGTTTATGATAAAGTTAAAGGCTGATTTATTCACCTAAATATTTAAGTGTGTGCAACTTCCTTCATGTTCCTTTTATGCAATTCAGTTCTGTGAAGACAACAGGTTTGAGTATTCACTGGAATCAATAAATGAATGTATTTCATTCAGAATTTGACTTGCATGAATAGACAAATATAACTTGATTTGTCATGTTTTGATTTGTTTGTGGCCACCAGATTCAGGCTTTGGGCCACTAACATTAAAGAAGGGATGAACAACAGAATAGATCTTAATTGCCCAACTAAGCCCAAAGGAAAAAAATCATCACAATTAGCGAGCATTAGAAATTACATTGAATCAACGTTTTTTCCCATCCCAGTACTGTGCACATGGTCCACATACTGTACATATGTATGCAATGTGGATTAAATCAGTTAGTGTGCAAAGGCTGGCCTAGAAATATTTCACACATAACTGAACACTTCTCAACCTCTCACTTCCTGGTTGGTGTTGGTGTTGTTGTCAAGGATTCTCTGTAATGGGGTCTCAAATACAAGCATCTATGCTGCGCTTCTCACAGGTTCTGGGACTGTTTATTTATTTTATTATCAGGAATTAATTTATTATTTTAGGGGGCTACTTTTTCAATCTGATGGATATATCAAAATATTTAACATAATACCATATTAGGGGCTACCTACTGAATTTAGGGGGCTATTTTGAAAATTAGGGGGCAAAATCGCCCTCAGCCCCGTATATTTCCTACCCTGGGTTAGTGCCCGGTTTATATAGCTTCTGACTATCGAGCAATGAAAAGGGTTTCATGGGAACGCGCCCATTCAAGGGTCTTCGTGGCTCAATGGGTTGATCACCGGTCTAGCAATCCGGAGGTCTCTGGTTCGATTCCCGGCGAAGCCTATATTTCTTTGCTCATTTTGAATCATCTAAAATATTTCTAGTCAGTTTCCTCTTTGTTAGAACTGTTTATTTATGTTAACAAAAGAAATCTTTGCTGAATAAACCGATTTGAATTGAATTGAATCTATAGTTAGGTAGAGGGGCTTCATAGTTGATTTCTTTATCTAAGTATGTTTATTTAGGTAGACCCCCCCCCCCCCCCCCCCCCCCCCCCCACCCCTGAAAGTCGTTCTTGACACATGTTCACAGGGTTCAAAATTTGCACTACCCTGCTGGTTTGGGGGCACAAAAATTAAACTTCGGGCCACCATTTCCTGGTTGGTGTTGTTGTCAAGGCCCTTCATAGTTAATTTCTTCATTTAGGTAGCCCCCCCCCCCCCCCCCCCCCCCAAAAAAAAAAAAAAAGTTCTAAATTATAGCACAATCATTCATGTGTACAGTGCTTGCTCAAAATTCCATTATGTTTTTATTGATTCTAATTTGAACTTGCCCATCTGGCCAACAGAATATAGTCAAATTAATCTTTAATGTATTTCTTTGTTTTGAGCCTCCTTACTTTTGGCCTTGGGACTCTGCAATTAAAAGTAATTTGACTTGCCCAATCTGGCCACAAGGATTCAAAGTTTTCTTCTAGCATTGTTTAATTCAGTGGTTAGTCTACATATATATTACAATTGTTAGACAGGTTTGACTTATATATATTCATGCAGTTGGCAGAAATAATGCATTTAGCTGATACACATCTTGCTTTTTGTGATTGTTGCCAGCACGTACATGTAAGTTATGAGCAGAGTTGAATATAATTCATAATATATGTATACTGAATGGTGAGTCACCCCTAGACACAATACTGGAAGGCGGAATATGAGAGTTCATGTTCCCTTTCCATGTACGTAGGAGAAGTGCTTAAGGGGGAACCCTAAATCCGGGATAAGAATGATATCTTCTTTTAGAGGAATTTATGGGTATACTTTAACATGAAAACGTGTGCAAAGTAGTCATTAAGATATGTATACAGTGACACCTTTTTGATATCGCAGCAATATGATATGATATGGTCTATTGACACTTAAATAATTTCTGCAGCTCCCCAGGAAACATGTAAATAATCCTGTCTATATTATAGGTTTTCTTTTTGAGACCACCAATTCAGTTTCCCCATAGACAGGTTTGAAGGTTATGGTAATTTGTCTAAAATCCTTCCAGGGTCATGTCTAACCCTCTGAGTGACATGATCCACTCAAGTCACAATACTCATTGAATTGGATGTATTGTTTTTCCCTATTTAAATGCACACAATAGATAAGTGTTTGAGTGAATTGTGTAGACACCTAAACCAAGCTTCTTTCTATTGAATGTACATACATGAATGTTGGATTGAGGTATTCATGAATACAAACTTGTCTGAAAACTGGGTCAGTTGGACTTTTGCAATTTAAAGGGATAGTTGAGTTCTGGTAAGGAGAGTACAGTTTGAGTGAAACTGAATTTTAGTAACCAAAACCTGCATCATTACATTACAAACTAATAGTTATAACTAGAAAGGAACACAAAATTACAAATGACGTAGTAAAGATCATGTTATCATTCAAAAAGAGCCGTTAAAACGTAAGAGGGCGCTCTCTAAACACTCATCGGTTTCAACCATTTTGAATAAAATATTGTGCATGTTATGCTTTGTTGAAATAGTGATTAGATAGAGAAATAACCAACAACTATTTAAATACCTATTTTGTAACTTTTTTGAAAAGAGGAAGCATTTTTTTGAATTTTTAACGGCTGGTTCAAAATTCTCTAATAAACCCGGGGCCCTGGGTTTATTACAAATTGTTATATTTATGGATATTTCAGCCGTTTCTGAACCGATTTTGATCAAACAAAGATGATTTTATTGTTTAAATATTATGCTCTTTCAAATTTTACACTCAGTTTTTCATTACCTCACAAACCAATTAGGTAGTCTAGCGCCCTCTCTACCAAAACTCAACTTTCCCTTTAAGTCACGTATCACCGGATAGCGTTAACGGGACGCCCGACGGAGAGCAAAATATGTAATTTATTCGTCTCCATTCTTATGCCTTTCTTGTCCATTTCTTGTTCTGCGAATGCGTTCCTTGTCAGGCGATGTCCGTTGCTTTATCCGGCGGAAACTTTTGTGCATGCAGCAATGGAGACAACTGTCACCACTGGATAATTTGTTTCGCAAATTTTCGCTATCTGGTGATATACATTGACATTTGACAACACCTTTAAATATTTCCATGCTTGGCGATGGTATGCAACAGGTCACCTTTTTGAACTGTATATAGTTTGAGTGCATTGCATAACACTGTGCCAGTGTGGATTTTGCAACATGTGCAAAATGTTTACAAGATGGCACTGTGTGTCTTGATTTATGAACCTGAACTACCTTTAACCCCTTGACTACAGGAACCTGATGGGTTGTGTACAAAGTCTATGGGGATTTCAGAAACTCGAGGGGAATGAGTTAGTTTGACTCTCATCTGTGGTTAATCCCAAAATGCTTCTGCCCGTCAGTAACCGTTCCAGGGTCTAGTATTAAACTCTACTTTAGTTCTTATTTGCATGATTTTGTTTTGGTTTGTAGGAGGGGGCGTGACAAAAGGAGAATAAGGAGATTGATTCAGAGCAGGTGTAAACTTGAGCATTGAGAATAAAAAATAGAGCGTGAGATCAAAGTACAGGTGGGAAATTCAAGGGAGAGAGAAAAGATATAATGTGAGAGAGAAAAGATATAATGCGAGAGAGAAAAGATATGGGAGAGAGAAAAGTATAATGTGAGAGAAATAATGCGAGAGAGAAAATATATGGGAGAGAGAACTTTATATGGGAGAGAGAAAAGTATAATGTGAGAGAGAAAATATTTAATGCGAGAGAGAAAAGATATGGGAGAGAGAAAAGTATAATGTGAGAGAGAAAAGATGAGAGAGAAAAGTATAATGTGAGAGAGAAAATATATAATGCAAGAGAGAAAATATATGGGAGAGAGAAAAGTATAATGTGAGAGAGAAAAGATATAATGCGACAGAGAAAATATATGGGATAGAGAAAAGTATAAAATAAATGTGAGAGAGAAAATATGAGAGAGAAAAGTATAATGTGAAAGAGAAAATATATAATGCGAGAGAGAAAATATATGGGAGAGAGAAAAGTATAATGTGAGAGAGAAAAGATATAATGCGACAGAGAAAATATAAAATGCGAGAAAAAGAGATTTGAGCTCTGTTCATATTATTATTCTGTATTTTGTTTGTGTGTGCATGATTGTGTGAATCTATATTTCGCATTCAATAGATGAATGACAAATACAAAATTCCATAAATATTTTACGAAGGAACATTTTTATTAATTGCTTAAAATTCATGCGTGAGAAACAAATTATGTGATAAAAAAGAGATTCTAGATGTGTGCTTGTTTTGCATGTGTGCATACATGGACAGTATGTGCTTTGAATTTATTAGAATGAATATTAGTCTCAAATTTAAAGTAAAGGTCAGAAATGTATGTGAGAAAGAAAGGTTCTGTGTATTAAATTGTGAATATATTTACCTAAACTGCTTGATAAATCAGCATTAACAGATCAGTTTACCATTTGTGTTCACTATACATGTCTTGTTTGTTTTTCAAAAGAAAAAAAACAGGGATTATAAGATTGTACATAAAAATACATCCTACTAAACCATTAGAAGTTAACATTGTTATTCATATTTTAGCAGTCTAAACTTGACCTGTCATTTTAGAATTAAAAAAGGTTTTCCAGCAAAGTTACAGAATGGCAAACTTCAGAGGTGAAATAGTTAGTGTGACATTCAAACAATGAATCCCAAATACATGATGTGCCATTTTATGAAATGCCATAAATTGCTAACACCAAAATAAGAGAATGAAAAATAAGGGCTAACTCCTTTCATTCAGTTAACAATTTGAATGCCACCACCAATCATGTAATTTTCTCTCTGTTTGCCCCCCTTTTCATAACTCCTTAACCCTTTGAAAACCCCCTTTTAACCACCCTTTCTCCCAATCTTCATTCCTTCCGCACATCCCTCTATCAACCCATAACACCCTTCTCTACCAACCTATGATACTCCCCTCTACCACTAACCCATACCCTCCCATAGGTTAATAAGCCATCGCCTCGCGGTCGCAATTTATCAGAAGGTGGAGGATCCGGCGGCGCTGGGGGCAAAGATGAAGATTCGGGGCTGCTAGGGGCGCATCAATCAAGGTTAGGGGCGGGGGAGAAGCGCCCTGTGCGCCCCTACTCCTTCCACCCCCACCTTGGGGGCTCCACGGGAAGCCCAAATCTGCCCCGCCAGAGTGGATTCCTAGATGTAAGAATATATTCGTGTTTGTCTCCTTATGTTTTGTCCCGTTACGTGGAATCCATGATGTATCGTCCTTGTCTTATGCTTGCATTTCTTAATATTTAGAATTTGTAACACTTTTGTCACCATTTTGTACACTCATTGTACTACCCCTTCCTTCACTGTACATGTAGGATTTACTTCCCGCTTGGTTGTCACCCATTCTGTATCTTACCAAAAATCAGAATTCAGAGGATTAGGATTAGGGTTGTGGATAAGGATGAGGGGTAGGGAATTGGATTAGGCTTAAGTTAGGGTTGGGCGTCAAGTTTGGAGCTTGGGGGATTGTAGTTTTAGTCATAACCTAATGGGTGTACACCAAGCAAACAAAACCATATTTTTAAAACATTTGTTTACATTTTTTTTTTTACTTACACCTTTTATATATCTGCACTATCCAATTTTATATTAATAGTCCTCTTGAGTTGTAATCACTTAATTTACCATATGTTACAAACACAGTATGATTAATTGATCGTTGTTGAGCATGGGTTTTATGTTCATGTGTATCCCGTTTGTTTGATTGTGTGGTTCCTGTTGTGTTTTTGTTGTTTTGAATGTCATATTATAGGTATCAAGGAGAAAAATAGATTACGTACCTATAAATCATGGACTTTATACTAAAACTTTATTTGAGAAGCAAATTTCCAAAACATGAGCTTAAAATACGTGCGGTTTACGGGTACACCATGTGAGATGGGTGGATTGGTAAGTCCTGAAAAGGACTATGGTAGTCCTAGAAACAGAAACAGATCGCCAAATTCAACCAGCTCCTAGCCAAGAACCAGCAACCAACCAACACGTCAGCACCCACGAACACCAAAGACACCGTCATCAATCTCAGCGACCACAACCTCACAGCAGCAGAACACAACGTTTTATCATTAGGTCTAAACTTCGCCGTATCACCCAAGAAGATACCATTCTCCGAAGTAATACAACAAGTTGAACCCAAACTAAGATTCCTGAGCAGAACCGCAGCAGACAACATCCGACTTCAAGTCACTCAAGCGCTTTCAACAGCCAAGCCTCTACAACCCAACATCAGCAAACAAGAACAAACAGCCATCAAGGACTTACGCAACAACTCATCGATACACATTCTACAAGCAGACAAGGGGAACGCCACTGTACTACTCAACAAGCAAGACTACAATAACAAGATCACAGCCCTCATCGAAACCCCGACCTACAAGCAGCTCAAGAAAGATCCGACACAAGCCACTGAGAGGAAACTAAACCAGCAACTACTATCACTACACAGACTAGACGCCATCCCCAAGCCACTCTACTTCCAGCTCCGTTCATCTTCAGCTACCTGCTCCATCCTATTTGGCCAGCCGAAGATCCACAAACCCACCATCCCACTTCGTCCCATCATTTCAACCCGAGGATCACCATGCTACAACACCGCCAGACACCTGACATCAATTCTTCAGCCTCTTGTAGGACAGTCACAGCATCACATCAACAACTCCAAGCATTTCATCGACATTCTCTCCGAGACAACCATACAAGATACAGACATCATGGTCAGCTTTGACGTTGAATCCCTGTTCACCAGCGTTCCTGTCACCGAAGCCTGCAGCATCGTCAAAGATCGACTCGAAGCTGACGACACACTCTCCGATAGAACCGCACTCACACCGGACCAAATTCACGACCTCATCATCTTCTGTCTCAACTCCACATCATTCAAATGGCGAGATAACTACTACAAACAACTACAAGGCGCAGCCATGGGATCACCACTTTCACCCGTCATAGCCAACATCTTCATGGAACACTTCGAAACAACAGCACTACAGTCATCTTCACAATCTCCTTCCCTCTGGCTTCGATACGTCGACGACACATTTGTCATCTGGCCACACAGCAGAGTCGACTTGGACACCTTCCTCACCCACATCAACCAACAACACCCGAGCATCAAATTCACCATGGAAACCGAAGAACACAACAGCATCCCCTTCCGCGACGTCCTCGTCACTAGAACGCCATCCGGTAAACCCGCCCACCAAGTCTACAGGAAGCCCACACACACCGACAGATACCTACACTACAGATCATTCCACCATCCAGCAGTTATTCAATCAGTACCCAACACCCTCATCCGCCGAGCCCACCAACTCAGCGATGCCGACCATCTACAACAGGAAATCAAGCACGTCACCACCGCCCTCACTGACATCAACAAATACCCAAGAAACAAGATCAAGACCAGCATTCCAACCAGCAGGCCCGTCGCCACAACTGAAGAAGACCAACCAGTAGCTACACCACCGACACAAACAGTTGTTCTACCATATATCGGACCAGCCTCACACAAGATCCAACGCATCCTTCAGACAGCAGACATCAAAGTTCGTCATAGCTCATCCAACAAGCTCCACTCGGCACTCCACACCCACAAGGACAAGCATCCACCTCACAAGAAAGCAGGAGTCTACAGAATACCATGCGAATGCAGTCAAGTCTACATTGGGGAAACGGGCAGAAATCTAGAAACACGACTAAAGGAACACAAGACTAGCTACAGACTCAGCGATTGGGACAAATCAGCCATTGTCAAGCACGCACAACAGCACGAACACGTCATTCAATGGGACGACAGCAAACTCATCACCACCATCAAACATTGGAACACACGCCGCATCCGAGAAGCCATCGAAATTCACCGCCACAACACAGTACCTCAAGATACAGGATTATACATCAGCGACATCTGGAAACCACTCATCAACAAGGACACAAATAGACCGCCGACACAGCCTACACAACCAGCCACACATCACCCACCGCCACCCACAGAGGAAACCGAGCAGCCTAGCACCACTCAAATCCGCAACCAGCACACCGCAATGCAACAGCCAGCCAGCCAGCCAACCGCACACCACCCGCCGCTACCCGCAGAACAGACTAGCGTTACCCGCATCCGCGACCAGCGAGCCGAGAGATTACAGCGCCGCCAACGTCAACAGCCAGCCAGCGAGCCAGTCGAACTTCAACCGCCACCACCCGCAGAGCAGCCTTGCGTCACCCACGTCCGCGACCAGCGAGCCGAGAGATTACAGCGCCGCCAGCGTCAACAGCCAGCCAGCCAGCCAGCCGAGTATCAACCGCCGCCAGCCGCAGAGCAGCCTTGCGTCACCCACGTCCGCACCCAGCGAGCCGAGAGACTACAGCGCCGCCAGCGTCGGCAGCACACACAACGCGTCGCCGATAGCGCTCCCAATCGATAGTACGTCACCCGCGTCCGCAATCCCTACCCTTATAGCCGCGCACGCCAACAGATCCCCACTCCTGACGACGGATAGTCAACCTATTCGAAACGTCGAGTCCCTCCTACCATCCACCCTCTCCTCGCAATACCACAGTCCTTTCTAGGACTATCAACAGTCCTTTCTAGGACTACCAATTGTCCTTTTTAGGACTCTCCTAGAAAGAATACCAACAGTCCTTTTCAGGACTATCCCAACAGTCCTTTCTAGGTCTAACAACAGTCCTTTCTAGGACTACCAATTGTCCTTTTTAGGACTCTCCAAGAAAGAATACCAACAGTCTTTTTCAGGACTATCCCAACAGTCCTTTATAGGACTACCAACAGTCCTTTCTAGGACTACAAACAGTCCTTTTTAGAACTCTCCTAGAAAGAATACCACAGTTCTTTTCAGAACTACACCAACAGTCCTTTCTAGGACTACCATAGTCCTTTTCAGGACTTACCAATCCACCCATCTCACATGGTGTACCCGTAAACCGCACGTATTATATACACCACCATGGAAACCGATACTTACAAGCAACATTTATGAGCTTAAAAGTTTGTCATTTGTATGTAGGTGAAATCAAATATTCTGATAATAAAACCAAAAAGACTTTCTGCTGTTTCAAATTCCATGAATTGATATTGTCGCAAAAATACTTTTCATCTTCAAAACATTCAATTTGTACCTATTTCATTTATAACCATAATTCAAATTATTCAAACCACAGAATCATGAAATATTCATATTAGCAAACCAAAAGTGTCATTTTTTACTATCTTTAGCATAAGTTAAGCATTTTCCCCTTTCTATCAATTCATGTTTTAAAGACATTATTCCAGAATCTGAGTGCGATCAAATGTTCAATTTTCTTAACTGAACTAGCATTTCTTAACATTTATGTACAAATAGTGTCCATGCTTTTGTCCATTTTGCTTCATGTTCCATATTTTGTCTTCTTAACTTTCCCTTTGTTCTGTAGCGACCTCGAGCTATGAGTAAAAAAGAAGAGGTACTTTTACGTTTGCTTGTTTTTCCTTCAACATTTACCCCCTTTCATGCTCTTCATTCAAGTTATGATAAATGATCATAAATTATGCAAAATGCTGCTGGAAACTGCTTTTATCTACTAACATATTCAAGAATGTTCAAGATTATTTGATTTTGATGAATTAACATACATTCTCCATAGACCCCAGTCCAAGTTACTAGTCCTGAATGGGTTAATAACGCTTCAAATAACCTGCTTATCTGCTGCTTGCCTGACATACATGTATGCAATATATGTGCAGCTTGCCTGACATACACATTTATGTAATCTATGTACAGCTTATAAAAATGGCTGTCTATTCATTCGTAAGTTATGTTTTTGCAAGCCTTAGCAGTTTGGCTTTGGCATGTAAGATTTGTTTCTCCTGCACATACTAATGTACATCTATAGGAATATTACATGTTTGAAAGCACAAGTTAGTTTTCATTCACAAAGTGAGCTCTGCTTCTATTTGACTGCATTTTGAATATTCTAATGAAATGTATTCACTTAATTGTCAATATTTGTTAGTATTGTAGGTAATTTGTAGCTATATAATTATAAAAATAACATGTAAATGTAAAATAATGGTGCAATGGTGGGTGTTTTTAATATGGTGTACATATTATATAGATGCTTGTTTTAATGTTGAAATTTTGTATAGATGTATGTCATTAATTCCATTTTGCTCTGGGTATGGTAGTCATTGTACCACAGCTTGTTTCTTTGTGGATCTGCTGACTTCTCTATATATATGTATGTAATTTAGAACAATGTCCACTAGAAGTATAAATACATGTATGTAGTTTATTAATCTTGCGCTAATGGTATGGTTCACAGGTGTAGTATATCAAGTTATTTTGATACACAAACATGGATCGGAGAGGTGGGAGGACGTACCACCTCTCTGCATGGATCAATCAAAACATTCATGTACGTATCAAGTTATTGTATATACATTTACTTGAAATACAAATATTCTTAGACGCCCTCCGCACACAGAGCCGACTCGACCTGATCCGACTAGTTTTCAGTTGGTATAGCTCAGTATACGTTGCCTCAGGACTCCTGTGTTGCCAGTCAAGAGCCAGTCAGAGATCATTCGAGGCCGATTCAACATGTTGAATCGGCTACGACTGAGCGAAATCGACTCTAGCCTGACTGAAAATCAGTCGGATCGGGTCGAGTCGGCTCTGTGTGCGGAGGGCTTAAATAGTAAAAATGCAAAGAATCAGCACCTTGCAGTAGTTGAACCTGAGACCTAGAGCTGGATTACTAGACCAGAGCTGGACTACTAGACTATCTAGAGCTCTACCAACTGACCTAAAGAGCACACTCTAGTTGTTGGCTCGTCACATGGACCCAAGACTCACATTTACTACATGTGTGAGCCATCTTACATGTAAACACATACATACTTTCATGACACAAACAAAAACGTAACATTTCTTAACAAATTGTGTTTGTTGTTGAAATTCAAAGAAAGAAACAAAAGTGTGTAAAGCACTTTTTATGCAGTGCGATGGTTGTTATTAAGGTTTAAGGTGCCACATACACTATTTTAAAGCTACATTTTAAAAAGAACAGAAGTGTTATTAAAGCATTTGTAAATGCAATGTGTTGACTTTATAAAAAGTGCAGTGTTAAATTATTAAGCTAAAAATGTGTAAAAAAGCTAAATGTGCACATAAAGCAGTGTTTTGACAATGCATTGCACTGTAGTGTGTTAGAAGTGCACTTTTAATATACACTTGGTATCTAATATTCAAAAGAGAAGTGTCTCAAATATTAAAGGGATCTAGTAACTTTGTTGACATGTGCAAAAAGTGATGAGTGGTTAATACTACAATGTATATTGTTGTTATCTTATATGTCCAATGGGTGTTGTGTGAAAATTTCAAGTTAAATGGACGTTATATGGCAGAGTAATGAGCAAAAATGCAAAGTGATATTCACTAACTCATTGCGCTCACTTTGTACATGGTTTTGATGATCCGGTGGATAATTTAACATCTGTACACTTCAATCGTAAATATCTTTTTAACGAAAGGGAAATTTGAAAAACCAAAACCTGTCCCATGCTTTTATTACTAATACAACAATGTATGAGAGAACCGCTAGAATTCAAATTGAATTTTAAGGATTTGGACAATGTTACTAATAATAATAATAAACAATTCTTGTATAGCGCATATCACACCAAGGTTTGGGTCTCTATGCGCATATAAAGAAGGAAACATATATTAGAAGGGGATATGATGAATACAGAGATAGATAAGAGACAGAGAGGAAGAATGAATGCTAACACACGTGACAATGTAACAAACAAAAAAATAATTTCCTTTAAATAAGGCGCAGTGTAAATAAAGTTCAGTGTGGTGTATTACGAGGAACAGATTCATCACTGCAGGAAAACCGGTAGATCAGGAAGCACAATATTCCTGCTTCTGAAAGAATATCTTGCATTTCCTTGCCAAGAACTACTAAAGTGAAAGATGTTTTAATCACTCTGTCGCAACTCACATGAAGAAATTCCCTAAAGCAGTCGCAGTCAACTATGCTGCTTAAAATTTTGAAAGCACTATACAATTTACTGTGTTTAATTTCAAACTACTAATAAGTTGTTTTTTTAGATGATCTTCAGTATTCTGATATGATTTTGTTTATATAAAATAGGTAGTCCTTGAAGATATCCATGGCGATAGATAACTTGAATATGATGTTTACAGCGATCCATTAACTTTAGATTTTTCCCCAAAAGTATTGTTATGAGACTTCAATCATATACCAATTTTATTGTAAGAGTCTTGAGAATGATATGCGAGAATGTCATAGAAAAGGAATAAAGTTTACTTAGTGAAACACCATCAAACACACACACACACAAACGGCCTAAAATATACTAAAGATTATTATTACATGTAACATTAAATTTGTGCTTATCACAATACAAAATCACAAGAAATTGTTTTTAGATTACTCTCCTAATTCTTATTAGAATATATATGTTCTTAATAATGAACATTAATAAATGTACGTAATATTGATCTAACATCCATCAGTGTAACAGGGGGTCCGTATAGAATATTAACCCTTTCTGTTTTTATTCTTCTTGTTTGTACTGTATGTCTTCTATGTAACAGGATTGGAACTATGAAAGGAAGGTATATAATATTTTGTTGAATAATTAACCGTCAATCATCATGTTGAACGTCCCTTTAATAATCCTATCCTAAACCCTTCCCGTTTCATGTACATTTAATTCCCAACCTGACTAACAAACCGATACATTCGTGTGATACTTATTCTGTAATAGATATTACAAAAAAATAAGATTACAAATTTGAATACTAGTAAAAAAAAATTGTTATGTTTGTAAGTAACTATTTTTATATTGAATGAATAGGTCTAGTCATAGACAAACAAAAAGTTGTACGTTAACTTTATCAATCGAAGTTTAACAAGCAAATGTTTGCCCAATACTTCTAGAGTAATATTCTTCCGTATATTCATTAATTAATTAATAATCTATTGGAACTGAACATTTTAAAGAATTTTTTTTACTACTTTTACGTTCTATTAAAAGCACACTGAAAAAAAAAAAAAAAAATCGTCAAATTTATTTTTCACAATTAAAGATTTGACGTTCTATTAAAAGCAAACTGAAAAAAAAAATCATCAAATGTATTTTTCACAGTTAAAGATTTGACAGTTCGAACTGTTTGATACACATTTTGAATTGAGTACAACTTCCCATTGTTCGGAATATTGGATATATTTCTGTTCACAGGCTTTTTAAAGATGATTCCGTACAGTCTCTCATAGCATAGCTAATTAAGGTTCATATTTTGATCTTGTTCTTAGTCTCTTCCTGCATTCATTCAACATTCCCCAGCAGTTCATGACATTAATTGCATGAATTATAACTTTTGAACTACTTAATAATACAAAAAAAATCCTTATTTCTTGACCATATTATATTTGTACGTCATGTGTGTGTTCAGATTGTTTGTGATTACCTTATTAAAAAAAAATATCAAAATTTCTTTATCCATATAATCAGTCAGATTTTAATATTCTTACACAGGGCTTGAGACAAATAATAATAATATACTCAATTTAAATAATCATTGATAATCATCTCTAAGCGCTTTACAATTATATTATTACCCCGGTCATAGGATACAATGCAAACCAGCTTACATTGTGTGCACCATCTCCACTCCCTAGGGAGCATTCTTTCCAAGATGCTCATGGGCATTTTAGTTTCAGTTTCAGTTTTTATTTTTGCATTTTTCCATATTTAAAATCAATCAACAAAAATAATAATCAAAATATTTTTAGCAATAATATAAAGTTAAACGTAAATAATATAACATAATTAATTACAATCCTAATTTGCGAACACCTTTCATAATGAATTCGGAAAGAAAAGAAAAAAGAGAGGGCGAATGCAGAAGACCGATATCTTAAGCGGAGCTTGAAGTGATACCGGCATTGAGAAGATTCTTCACATAAAGGCTTTCACCTCCCCCCAAAACATGGAAAGACCCCACCCTCCCCAAAAAAGAAGAAGAAGAAATAAAACAGAAAATGGAATTCAGAGTGTTATCTTAAAGGGATGCCTGTAAAGTGTCTAACTCCACGAAATTTACTTGGAGCTTCCTCGTTTCTCTTCTACCGTGTTGTTTAGCTTATGGTAAGAGAAGAATAAAATAGGGTTAGATTTTTTCAAATGCCCCTTTAGTATGACAGTATCTATCATTCAGCTCAAAAGCGTTAATTAACGGTCATAAACCTTATAAACGTCCGTTGTAAAAGCTGATGCATATTTTCGCTTTTTTAACCAGGAAAGCAGTGTTCTTTTTCAATGAAACTTTCACACATCATTCGGACATAGCTTACAATGATTTTGGTACAGGATTGAAGTCTCAAATGTCATTTTGGGCAATATCTGACACTTTACAGGTGCACCTTTAATGTAGACAAGCATGTAAATCAGCACCAGCAAATAGAATGTACATATTTTTACTGCAAAGTAAATACACACAAAGATGATTTTAAAAAACAACACAATCTGCATGCAGAAAGAATTATTCATTTGGATTTATGTTTGGACATTAAACTATTTGATAATTGTTATGCCACTCTCACATTAATATATATATCAAACATCATCCCTTTGTCCACCTCCTTTCATTAGTTTGATTGTAAACCATTTTAATTCCCCACAAAATGCACAGGATGCTGTGTTATTTATTAACGTGACATAATTCGAGAGTAATTTTACTATTGTAGAGCAATTAATGTTAATTGATTATCCATGATACTTCAGGTTTCTATTATGATGGGAAGGTGACATGAAAGTGAAACTAGGGCTCCACAATATTCCTTTTTGTGCTAGTGACCTCGGGGGTGTTTCACAAAGATCAGTTCCTTGCTAAGTGTATTTTAAATGTACCGTTTATTGAGCATCAAACAGTTTTCCTAGTCCCCAACTAGGTTCAACTGGGTAAGCCTTAGATACCCTCTAAGTTCACCTTAGTTAACAACTAAAATATCTTGTGTATAATTCTTAGCCTAGTCATCCAAAATAGACTTAGCAAGGAACTAAGCTAGCGGGCTTTCATAAATATGGGCCCAGATCGACCAATACATGTATTTGCTGGCCTGAAATGTCATTTACTAGCCCAGAAATTGCATTTAATTTAATTCTTTAAAGTTTCTCTCTCTGATAAAAAAAAATGGGTAATTATTTATGAGGCTTGATATGAAAGGATATAGTTTTCTCATCCAGTAGTTATCATTTATAAAATGTAAATACCCAATATGGCCCCCAAAATATGAAATTTGATATATCTCACTTCCTTTTTTTAAAAGACCTTGTTTTTTGTGGATGAGGCTTCCTATGAAAGAGTACAAAATTCTCCCCTTCTGTCATGCAGTGTCATTTTAAAAATTAAGTTGCCCAATCGGGCTACCGAAAGATGAGTTTCACAAATTTTGCTGGCCCGAGGTGAAGTTCTACTGGCCCTGGGCCTGATTGGAGCCTGGAGCCTGCGGTCCAGTGTTAGTTTTTAGTCCGGGACTGAAAAAATAATGTATTCATATTTTTTATTTTTTATTGGATTTTGTATGTTTTTTATGTACTGTCACAGTTACTCCATTTGTTTTCCTTTTTTCTGACAGAAAAATGAAATTAAGAGGAAATATAATGTAAGTTCTGAACATGTATTGCATCATGCAATTATAACACAGCTTGATGTGTTTCTAATCTCCACTAAGAATTTACTCACAAACTGTGTATGTCCATTTACAAGTATAACATTTTGACATACACTGTGTTGTTTCCATGTTATAATACAGGACTTCATGATACATTTTCCTCATTTTGTGAACATAATGTAGATTAACAAGAAAGTATAACAAGCATTTGTTGATCAAATATTAAGTGGTTGTCCTAATGTGAATGATCCTAGCATGTAATGAACAACAGCTTCATCCATCTGTATTTGTGTAATAAAAATCATGTATATAATATATATGACTAATATACTGTACAAAGTTTTTTGTAATAACCACTATTTCAAGTAATTGCTTAATTTTGAGACAGTATATAGTTTATTACTGCATGGAGTGCAAAATATTACAATCAAAATCCCCCTTCAGTATTAAAGATTTACCCATTGATTTGTGTGATAACACTGTTTTTCTATATTAAAAGGTGTACTAAGTTTAAAGAGTTTCAAAGCAATTAATAATGATTAGAACTAACATTTGTGTTGAAAAAAAAAACACAGGTAGTGCTTATAATTGTTATTATAAAGTCCAGGGGTTGTTTCACAAAGAGTCTAAGTTGAACTTAACTCTATAAAAATGGACCTAGCAATTATGGAAAGCCATTCGATACCTTGGAATAAAACATATTCTAAAGCAAACAAATACAAGTATTTAAAACTTCCAGCAAAAATATATATCAATTATTTCAAGGCTCCTTGATAACAACAAATTCAACTGATTTTATCAAATGTTATGCCTTTTCAAAAGAACTGTTTCAACAATTTTACAAAGAAACTAACAGCTCTCCATAATTGTTAGGTCCAACTTAGAGGTAAGTTCAACTTAGAATATTTGTGAAACACCCCCCCCCCCCTTGTTATTATCTGTGGTTGTAAGTCAAGGTAAACAAATCAACCAACATTGGATGATTGACATGTATGCAGAACACAACAAAATGATGACACTAGTAGACTCATTATTGAATTAAAAACCATAATATGGAAATGACCTCTTGATTGTGGTTGACATACTTTTACCATTTACCCATAATTATCCTTGGTTTAAGTAGCATCATTGTACACATGTCCTCATCATGACATGCATATATTTTCTTTTAGTTCAATTTTCACATAAACTTGATAGTTGATATCAGTCTTTATATTTCCAATGTACATCAAATATATATTCATAAACTACAGTATGTGTCATATCCACAATTTATTTGATAAAGTCCCCATTACATTCAACATTTTTAATATTTCATAAATTGTTATCAAGTTATCATCTATAAAGCATTATCAGTATTTGTTAGTTTCTCCAAATATGTACAGGTACTTTATACACTATATAGTCATTGTAATCATATCAATTTTTTGTCCAAACATACACATTTATGACAATCCTTTCATCCCTATATTCACGTACGTTACCCATACAATCTGTAACAACGAGTAAACCGTCTGGGAAGTATATGTTATTGTCTGTTCTAACATTATCTGATCATGTTTATGATATTAATCATTCCCCTACTTTAAGATTTTAAACTTGAATGTTATAATCATAATGATCACTAGATTGTAAGTACCACTCTTCCGATTTGAACAAGATTTTCTGTTCCCTTACCGATTTGCCACGATCTCCCTTTAACATTTTATTTCATAAAAGATGTGCAAGGGAGTCTTGCAAACTAATTGAGATGGTTCGATGCTACATGTACATAATTCATTAATTCATGTCAATGTCTTTGATTAATCTGTGACATTGTCTCGTTTCTGTTTCGATAATTGATATATAATATATAATGGTGTACATTATGACTTTACAACCAATTACATTGTAATTAACTATGAATTGATAATGTACATTGTGAAGTATGGATGTTTTTTATCCACTTCTACTGCGATTATTTCTACAATAACTTACTGCTGATGCTGCTTCTATTACTACCAATTATACTTGCTCATTGCAACTATTAATCAATTAAGGAATGTTGTTATTACCATCTTATATGTACTCACCTATCATTGATAACAAACAACGCACATTTCATAAAGGGGGAATTCTGAAATTGTAAATAACCATTTGGTAAATTTGCTATTTGTTATTAGATTTAAACCCCAGGTATTAAATTGTAAATAACCACTTGCTAATTTGCTATTTATCATTAAATTATTCCCTCTAGAGGTAGAAATGCATTGCACCTTCACACATGCTATAATTCACCCAAAGCCTGTGATTGTTTTGCATCTAAACATCATTTTGCAAGATATAGTTAGATAAGCAAGTAATACTTGTTTCTACAAACATTCATATTTGTTTTCATTTATTCAAATTCAGGGTGCTGCATTGAATTTTGTTTCAAGCAACGGTTCATTTGGTCAATGTAACATTTAAATGAAGTTTAGAAAATACTTGGCTGAAAGAATATTTCACTTGCCCAATGTTGGATTAAAGGGGTATTCCGGGCCTGATAAAACCATTCGTTATTTGAATAAGCAGAACAAGAGGAATAATTGGTGAAAATTTGATCAAAATTGGACAAGAAACACGGGAGTTATACCTATTTGAACATCATGTAGTAATGAGCGATCGTTTCAAAATTGCCGCCATATGCAACATCATTCACGAGCAACTCGCCATGGCTTTAGTACATGAAAATACACTTATTTCTCATTTTCGTTGCTAAAAAATAATTTTTCTCTGCTTGTTTTCACGAATTCATAGAAGAATATCGATGGGCAAACCTCATTGGAATTTGTAAGCTCATAAATTTGCTTTGTTATGAAGAAAAATTAAATTTTGTAAAATTTCCATGTAGAAGTCAAAATGGCTGCAGCTCGCAAGTGACGTCATGATCGATAGCAATTGCGAACGATACTAAAAATCGGAGCAAAGTTCATCCTGTCATAACTTTTTTATTGCTCTACCGTTTTGGCTCAGATTTTCGATCATGATTCTTCATATTCACCTCATTTTTATAGCAAACATCACATTTCTGGGGTGGAATTCCCCTTTAAACTTGTATATAATTATTTTGCAGATTTTGCTTGGAAGCCTAATTGAGGCAACTAATAATAATAATCATCATCATAATAACCTATAGCATTTATAGAGCGCCATATATCTAGGTGCCCTATATAGAGGCGCATTATTACCATTGGTCATCAGGTACAGTTCAAACCCGCACCATCTCAACTTTCCTTGTTTAAAGATAATACTTGCCCAAATCAGACTTTTACTTGTCCTGGCTGACCGGGCAAGTGCTTCTGTAGCACTCTGTATTACATACAAAAATGTGCATTCCATCTGCATCTTGTCCATAAAATGGCATACATGTCTGTTATTTTGCTATTTGACATGCTAGTAGATATAATAAAATATTAAAGCATACAAATCAAAAGTTGTTATTTTACGTGCTTAATGAAAGTTATACTGTTTACTATTATCTTTCAAAATTGGAGTGTGTAATACCTGCACATAAATAGGCAAGAATTGTTTCTAGATGAGGGCAGGAGTAGCTCTCTGAAAGAATATTTAACTAGAAATTAGTATTTTTTTTGCCTTCTGGTGCAAAAAACAAGATTTTTGTGGTCCAAAGGCGAATCTGGTGGCCCCAAACAAAGAAGAACATTAAATATGATGTTATATTTAGTTGCATATTCAGGCTATTGGAATTATCAAGCATCAATGACATTTGGTGGCCCGAAGCTAATTTCAAGTAGCCCCGGACCAGTGGGCCTGTGCTAATTTTGAGCATTGGGTAATAAACAGTGAAAAAAAATACATGGGGGCTCCGGGCGAATTCGCCCCCGAAATGCCCAAAAGAGCCCCCGAAAAACATAAAAGAGCCCTCATAAATTTTCATAGAGTTCAATGCAAAACAAATCTTAGAGTGTTAGTTTCATGCAGGAAAGCTTGAACAGTAGCCCCCCAAAAATAAATATTATTTCCCCCCTGGTCACTAATAAATAATCTTTATTCTCCTTATCAAACAGAGAGCAAGCGTCTACGACCCTCCCATCAGTAGCTTTGGCAACGATTCAGGGGTGAAGGAGAAGGAAGGCATGCTGACGCTGGTACCGCTCAAAGATAGAGGGCGCGCCAAGAAGTCGCGGCCGGGTCACGCGGTACTGGCCGGCTCGCAGCTCAAGTATTACAAGGACTTCAAACACTTTGATGTGAGTACCTTTGAAAGGATGAGTAATATACCAACAACAAACAATTTTAAACCACAATATATAACTAAATACTAGTTTTAAAATAAAACGTTTAATGGGATGTTTAAAAAAAAGGGAAGAAGAAAGAACCATTTTCTGTGGAGAGATTCAAACCAGAGATCTCTAGATGCACTTGAATTACCAATGGGATATTGAAATTCTTAATCAGTTATTTCAAATTAAATCAATTATTTTCACTTGAGAAATATGAAAACGTGTTAATGTAGTATAATCCATTGCCTACAAGGAACCTGGTAGGCCTTTTATTAACCTGTTCCCTTTGAGATTCTGAAATCCCCATAGACTTTGTACACAGCCCACCCGGTTCCCGTAGTCAAGGGGTTGACTCTATGGTGATTGCAAAGTCTAGTAGTGAATGAGTTAAATGTTTGTTTGTTTGTTTTATTTATTTATACATAGAAATACAAAACTGGCTATCATGCTGTTTTTCAGTAAATCTGTATAATACATATGAATTACAGTAAAACAAATCAACAAATTACAGAAATACGAAATATACAATAAAGAAACTTTATATCTGTAAAATAAAAATGCAGTACAATGAAATAAACACAAAGATGTGAAAGTTCCATGAAATTATGATTAAACTGGTGATAGTCTATGGGAACATGTGGTTACTATTGAAATAAATGGTTACAGTTAAATGTATTAAATGCATAGTCGTACCCGTGATTTTTTCAAGGGGGATGTTTTAGCTTTATTTAGTGGCGTAGTTGGGGTGTGTTTGTATACCTTATACAGTAATTGTTTTCGCTAAAGGTGGGTGTTTAACACCCCAAACACCCCCCCCCCCCACACCAGGTACGCCCATGATTAAATGTGTTGTTGTTTTTGTTGTTCATGTACAGAAGGACAATCTGAACCCGGAGTATAGCATCAATATGTGGAAGGTGGACGTCGTGTGGGTGAAAAACCAGAAGAAGAAAATTCTATTTGAGGTACGTGTTCTTGAACTTTGGTCATTAGTCTAAAGGGCCGGTCATACTTACGGTAATGGACGTAGTTGAACGTATTGGTGGCTAACGTTGGTGATCGTAGTTGAACGAGGTTGAAGGTAGTTGAACGTACTAGCATCCGTATCGTACCGTAGTTGTCCGTGATGCTAACTTGGTATTAACTCGAGGGAGCCGTGATCTTCGATTTAATTTTTGAACATGTTCAAAAGAGCGGTACGTTAAAGGCATCTGTAGTAATAACGTACTAAACCGAAGTTTAACGTACTCTTCTGTGGCTCATCACCGTACCTTTACGTATTTTATCGTAGTTTAACCTAGTTTAACGTACTTACACCACGTCTGACCCACATTTAATTACCCTACGGATCACTACGTCCACTACCGTAAGTATGACCGGCCCATTACATTGGGCCAGTGCTAATGTATAGTCCTTGGCGCCATTGCAGAAAGAGATACAATCGATTGTAAGTTACAAATCATTTCTGTAAATATGAAAATGTGTTGTTCCCAATACATGAATACAGACCAAATTTTTGTTGCCCGGACCTGAATATTATTGGGACGGGCCAGTGCTATTTTTTTTAGCTTAGAATAATATTAATAATAATAATAATAATAAATCATTTTATATAGAGCGCAGAAACTATATTTATATATTCTACTGCGCTTCAAGAGCTCCTAGATGCTATTCCACTACACAATGCTATATAATTCAAAGCATAATCATGAATAAAATCAAATCTATGTTTAAAACAAATGGGTTTTTATGCCTCCGCCAACGAAGTGGCCGGAGGCATTATGTTTTCGGGTTGTCTGTCCGTCCGTACGTACGTCCGTCCTGTTTTCGTTCTCGCGACAGCTCAAGAACCAGTTGACGGATCAATTTCAAACTTGGTAGGAGTGTACATATTGGAGTGACAATGATCTGACTAGATTTTAGGGGTCATGAGTTCAAAGGTCAAGGTCACATGACTCAATATATATGCAAATATGCCTCATTCTCGCGATATCTCAAGAACTGGTTGACGGATCATTTTCAAACTTGGTATGACTGTATAATTGGGGTGGCAATGATATGAGTAGATTTTGGGGTTCATGAGGTCAAAGGTCAAGGTCACATGACTCAATATATGTGAAAAAATGCCTCGTTCTCGCGATATCTCAAGAACCGGTTGACGGATCAATTTCAACCTTAGTTTGAGTGTACATATTGGGGTTGCAATGATCTGATTAGATTTGGGGGTCATGGGGTCAAAGTTCAAGGTCACAGGACTCAATATATATGCGAAAATGGCTTGTAATGGCAAAGTTTCAAGAACTGAATGTCAGATTTCAATCAGACTTGGTACCTGAATGTATCATAAAGAGTCAATGTAGCCATAAAATGTTGGGGTAATAAGGTTGAGGTCAAGGTCACAGGACTCGTAATACATGCAACGAAGCTTGTAAGGGCAAAATCTCAAAAACTAAATGTCAGATTTCAATCAAACTTGGTACCTGAATGTTTCTTAGGGAGCCAATGTAGCCATCAAAGTTTGGGGTTATACATGTATGGTCAAGGTCACAGGACTCAAAATATATGAACAAAATTAATTCAGTGCATGTTAATTTGGGCTTGATATTAAAATCGCGTGATAGCGGAGGCATAATTTTCGACTGCGCACAGTCGAAGATCCATCTAGTTACTTTTAATTTAAAGCTGTCTAATGTTTGAGATTTCCTAATATCCACAGGTAGCTCCATAATCTAGGAGCTGCACAAAAAAATAATCTATCACCTAGGGTTACTTTCGTTCTAATTTGGGGGATCTGCAATGCCAGTGTGTCTTGTGTACTACAAAGATTATGACCATGGGTTTGAAATTTAAAATTCAATAATTCAATAATGTAGCTAGGAGCTTATTCCAATGTTTTCTAATTTCTGATCACAGTTCCATGCAGACCAAGTTTTTTGTTGCCTGGACCTCAATATCAATGGGATTTTAAAGCCTTGGAGTAATATAAATAATGATTTGCTTTTTCTTATGGACGTGGTTGTGGCTAGAGTGGTAGAGCCCGCCCTTTCCGATCGTGAGATCTCGAGTTCGAACCATGTGTATGCCCACTACGTTTCTCCTTCAGATATTATTATTATTCTTATCCTTTATATCACAGTTAAATGCAGACCAAGGCAGTTTCCTTGTCCAAGGGGAAGATGAAGCCTCAAGTAATGAGTGGTTTGAAATCATCGGGAGTGCTGTCATGGTAAGAAACTTAATAATTTTAATGATGATGATGATGATGATGATGATGAAATAATTATAATGGATACTTGTATAGCTCAAGTTCCGTCGCTCGACACTTACGGCACTTGGAAAACCACCTCTCAAAAAAGTTACCAAGTACTAGTTAGTCACTATTACTTCTTGGTAACATTGTTCAATGTTGAATTACAAAACAGTTCACTTCAGTAGTGAAATGTCATTATTCATATGTGTAGTTATGTTCTTTTATTTCAGATGGTAATGTAACGGTTTCAAAGACAATTTATACTGAGTTATGATAATATATATGTGATTTTGTTTGCCATTTTTCTCAAAATTATGTGCAAATGTGCAAATAGAACAGACAATTAAACTAACTAATTATCAAGATCATTTCATCCTGCTCGATGGTCTCATAATGATGAATTCATATCTTTTTTCCCCAGCTTATCGATATATGCTGAAACCTTTAGAACGAAAAAAGCCAAAACAAATCTGAATGAGACCACCCCTCATATCTACTCAGAAATGAAAATCATAATAATTGTTGTCGCAGTTGATTTTAATTTTTTAAATTTTAGTTTGCGAGTATCAAACAACGCATGTAGACTACATGTATATACATCTTCAATATGTATGTGTAGGATTTGTGTGTTCATGTGCTGATTCATATGAAATAGATTATAGAGCTTACATGATTTTATATGTGTTTTTCCCCCTCTCATCATATAGGGCCAAGGGCGTCCATGGAACACGGGTCTGGGGCCAAATTTCGATCTTGAATCGCCTTCAAAACCAAGTCCATCAGGTAAGCATAACAATTAATTCTCTTCTCCTATCTTCTGTACCATCATCCTAAATGACTTGGTGTGGCATGATTTGATTTGACTTGATTTAATTTGATTTGATTTGATTTGATCTGATCTGATCTGATCTGATCTGATCTGATCTGATCTGATCTGATCTGATCTGATCTGATCTGATCTGATCTGATCTGATCTGATCTGATTTGATTAGATTAGATTAACAGTTCTGCAACCCTCCTATTCAAATGCAACAGTTCTTTAATATTGAGAGGACCTTTCCATAAACACTGTAACACTGTAACACAAGAAAGTATTATTAAATTAAATGGGATTTTGTAAACTTTCCGGTGTAATATTGTTCATTTACCCTAAAATATCCTAATCTAAATCTAATTGTTAATAACAGTCCCCCCCCCCCTCCACCTTCCAATGCAGATGCAAAAACAATGATGAAGCGATTACCATGGATATTTTGAACAAATAGAATAGCCAAAAAATACATGATACCAATCCAAGACAATCTGAATGTGGTATTACATGCATTCTCCACATAAGTAAACCCAAGTATTTTTTATTTTTATTTATTTATTTATTTATTTATATATATATATTTTTTTTTTTTTTGGGGGGGGGGGGTAGTCCTGAATGGGTGAACATTCTTTTGAGTTACTGACTTTTCCTGAATGTTCAATATTTCTTTGAGATTGAGAGTCTCCCCACCCTCATATGCAGGTGTGACATCAAAGATAAAGAGGTTTCCATGAATATTTGCGAAGAAGAGGGGTATAACTTTCATAGACCCTACAAAACTATTAAGAACTTGAAAGGAATGAAACAATCATTTGAAATTTTTTTTTTTTTTATACTTCTAAATCTAATTGTATTTTGGGGTTATCTGTCCATCAAAGGTCAAAGGGCTGATATATGGAAATTTATTTGTTTGTTGTGTAATCTTGAAATTGTGGTGTGCTGTAAGTATCACTTAAGTCTTCTTAGTATTTCTTAGCCCAGCGCAGACAGAACCGACTCGATCTGACCCGACCAGACTGAACACCACAGTCGGTCCGATTCAGTCGTGGCCGATTCAACATGTTGAATTGGTCCCCGATTGGCTTCCGACTGGCTTCCTATTGGTAAAATCGGAGTCGTGAGGCATCGCACACAGAGCCGATCTAACTGAAAACCTTTTAGTCTGCTCTGCCTGCGCCAGGCTTGATGCACTTTTTTTTTAGACTGCATGCCTTCGAATTGCTCTATTTTTTTCTTCAAATTTCTTTGTGATTGACAGTATCCCCACCCTCCTACGCAGATGCGGCCGGGATGAAGAAGAACAACATCCAGAACTACCTCCGCAGCTTCATCATGAGGAGGCCGGTCAAGGAGGATCTCAAGAAGAAAGGAATCCTCAAAGGTGTGTCAAATATCATCATTTTTATGCTTATATCCTCATTTTTATGCCTCTGCCATTATGTTTATGATGGCAGTCCTTCTGTCCTCATGTACGTCCTGTACTAGTATTCTGATACCTAAAGATGTGTGAAATATCGTAATTTGTATGCTCCCGCTACAAAGTGGCCTGAAGCATTATGTTTATGATGGCAGTCCTCCTGTCCTCATGTACGTCCTGTACTAGTATTCTGATACCTAAAGATGTGTGAAATATCCTAATTTGTATGCTCCTGCTACAAAGTGGCCGGAAGCATTGTAATTTATTAATTATCATCATCATCATCATCATCATCATCATCATCATCATGAACTTGTCATGCACTCTTTCTAATATTATTCTTTAACTAACTGTTTTAAACGCTTGTCGTTTGGTTTTCCCTTCATTTTGATTTTGCAGAGGAGAATGTATTTGGGAAGAAAATGACACAACTCTGCCAAGAAGAGAACTCATTGGTGCCCCACTTCGTCCTAAAGTGTATTAAGCACATAGACCAGTACGGCCTTAAGCATGAGGGTATATACAGAGTGAACGGAAACCTCGCCCAGGTTCAAAATCTGCGCTTCCAAATTGACCAAGGTACGAACTGAATTTTATTTTATTTTAGAATGATTAATACCTTTTCAGCATAGCTTTAATACTTGTGTGTTTTCATGTAGACCAAGGTTCACGCGAAATATCTTTATTTGAAGTGTATAAAGCACATAGATCAGCACGGCCCTATAAAGCATAAGGGTATATTGTATACAGAGTGAACGGAAACCTCGCCATGGTTTAGAATCTGTGCTTCCAAATTGACCAAGGTACATATATAAGCACTAAATATTGATTTTTATTTAAATGAACACTTTTTTGTTTGTATATTAGATACTTGCCTTTAATTTTTGTGTAAAATTTTCTTGATTTTCTAGATATTTGTATTCACTGAATGATTCTTGTTTTGTTTTTTACCAAATGATTCTTGTTTTGTTCATTTACAGAGAAACTAGTAGACTTTGAGTCATCGCCTTGGAAAGACGACATCTATGTTATAACAGGGGCACTTAAGCTGTACTTCAGAGAGTTGCCCGAGCCGATCTTCAACTTTGCCACAGCTACTTCTAAATTCATTTCACTCTTTTAAGATATTTGTATTTATTGAATGGTACTTATTTTGTTTACTTACAGAGAAACCAGTAGACTTTGGGTCATCGCCTTGGAAAGACGACATCTATGTTATAACAGGGGCACTCAAGCTGTACTTCAGAGAGTTGCCTGAGCCACTCTTCAACTTTGCCACCTTTGACAGATTCATCGTCACAATGAGTGAGTACAATTCTATGGTTGGATTTTATGTCAATTAAAGTTCTATTCATTCCAGCAGCTGGGATATTTGTAAAGACCATATTCATGGTAACCCTGTGCCACCGGACCCTTTTCATTATCAATTTAAATCCTCTGCTTAGTGATACTAGCTAGCTGTATGTCTGCTCTCTAGTGGATCGCTACATTTCCACATAAATTTAGAAGATTTTGTGAAATAAATGTTCTTTTATATTATTTATACAATGTTACATATATGTATCGTTAGGTATATTGTTGTGCAAATGAAAATTAAACTTGTAACTTCAATCATCTATATTGTAAAATTACAATTCAATTTGACTTGAGGTAATGATTACTCTCTATTGGGGCAAACTGACTCACTATAATCCCATTTTAATTTGCCCAAATTATTTTCAGCCCATCCAGTCAACCTGTTTGACAAAGGCATGTGGCCAAAATATTGTTAAAGAACATCGTCTCAAGGAGTGTTATTATATCTTGCCATTTGTTACACTCTGTGGGATTGTCGTGGTATATTGGTTCGGGCCTTCGTCTTTCAATACAAGGGTCGTGGGTTCGATTCCTGACTGCAGCATGTGTGTCCTTCAGCAAGGCTTGATGCTTGATGCATCTGCAAGGCAGCTCGGCTACAGCTAGAGTAATGATTAACTGTACAGTGTAATGGGCCTCGGAATAGAATATCTAGATTTCTGGCGCAATGTAAATGCTGGTCTATTATTATTATTATGAATATTTGATTTCTATTTGCAGCCCAAATCCATGACCGAGAGAAGAGGATAGCTGCCTTCAAGCAGCTGTTCGATGAGATGCCAAAGGCAAACCAACACACAATCGTCCATCTCTTCTCCCATCTAAGAAGGTAAGTACTACAACAAGTACAAATTGATGTCGGTCAAGTGAAATTTCATGAATGGTCTGGGATGCCTGCCCGAGTGGGCAACTATCATTTCTGTTCCACTAGCCTTTCATAAACTTTTTAATGAGATACCAAGACACAATCGTCCATCTCTTTTCTCATCTAGCATTAGTAACCTATTGCAGGGCTCAGAACTAGCTCTTGCCCGGGGCAAGAGAAAATTGATGTCGGTCAAGTGAAATTTTATGAATGGTTTAGTTTGCTTACCTGAGTGGGCAACTAGCACTTCTGCTCAACAACAAGAGAAATGTGGAAGGAAAAAAAGAAATACTCTACAACATATCTAAAAATTTAACGATCTTGTTCATCTACATGTAGTCCAGCAGAGCATTCATTATTACACAATGGCATTATACTAATCGTGTCAAATGAGTACAGAGGTCAAAACAAAAACTGCAATGTAAGACTTTACAACTAAAAATTCATTAAATCTATCACTTTATTTTCTGCCTTTTTCCACTGCAGGGTGACAGACAATGTTGAGTACAAAAATATTATCATCATTCAGTAAATTATCAGTTTATTTTCTCCATTTCCCCCCCCTCCAGGGTGATCGACAATGTTGATTACAATCGGATGTCGGCCAAGAACCTAGCGACCGTCTTTGGCCCCACCCTCATGTGGCCCGAGCGGGATAACATGAACATGGCCATGTTAACAGTCTACCAGAACCAGGTCATGGAATTTGGCATTATCGAATTCGATAACATCTTTCCAAAGAAATATTTCAGCTCTCCGGACCATAGTTAGAAACTGTCGTAATAGTTGAGGATCAGTAAACATCTCTCAGTAGACACTGAGCCATCGAGTCGGTCAATTGAGAATTCGACAACATCTTTTCAAAGAAATATTTCGGCTCTCTGGACCATAGTTAGATACTCAACCGTTTGAGACAATTTTGGATCTTTAGACATCTCATGGTAACGACAATAAACTGTTTGGGCGTTGACATGGCAACGGTGTACCAGAACCTGGTCATGGAATTCGCTATAATGGAATTTGACATCTTTTCAAAGAAATATTTTGCCTCTCTGGCCTATAGTTAGAAACTCAACTGTTTGTGACAATTTTGGATCAATAAACATCTCATGATAACGACGATGAACTACATTGGCGACGAAATGTAGGAATTTCTGTTCATCAGTAAGGGATGAAACGATAGGTCATCCCACCACCTTCTGAACAAAAGAAATCCTTCACGAATCAAGGGCTATGATGGAGTGAATCTTGTCTTTCAGTCGATCAGTAGCATCATTACTTTACGCCGTTCTTGCATCTAAATATCAATTCAATTATAACCAGTTGGAAATCTGTGTACAACTTGGCTTAACTGTATGTCTCACGAAGTGAACAATCACAATTTGTACAACGTTTCGAGCGCATCTTTTACTCTTCATCAGGTACTAAAGACATTGGCCCGAATTCTCATCTGTGGCTCAACTTGTGCCTGGCCTAAAAAGACAAAGACTACCGTAACACTTTGCAGCAGCATACTTATTGTCTCGTTACTATGGTCCCCGGAGATATTTGAATGGTTTCCTTTCATTATCCATTCAATCCCTTGAGTTCTGATTATAGACATCGGGACAATGGGCCATGACAGTATAGTCTGTCATCAGCCAAATTGCGTCCTGGATCATCCTGGACATTGTATTGCTGGTGACCTGTTATTCTATGACTGAATTTCAAAAGAACGAAAGAAAACCATTAGAATATCTCCGGGGACCATAGCGACAAGACAATAAGTCTGCTGGTGCAAAGTGTTACCGGTAGTCTTTGTCTTTTTAGGCCAGGCACAAGTTGAGCCTCAAGTTGAGAATTCGGGCCAATGTGATTACAATATCTTCTGTAACTTAGTACAATGCAGTCAAACCTGTGAGGTTCATACACGTGTGGTCTTCTTTGCCAAAGAGTGTATTTTTTAATATGAAGGGAATCATTTATTTATGATGCTTTGTTTCAACAGGATTGTCCTTTAAGCATTGTACGCTACTTTATAAAGAGACCCTACATAAATAATACCATTCAAGATCAAACGATGATCAGAATGTACTTCAAAGCCAAATTGCATGGAAGAATCAATGTGTAAAAAGGATAACTACTTTTAGGTTCTGAACAATGATGTTGCTACGTGCGATTTTCTGACGACACATATGATTTATACTGATATTTCCCTACTGAATTGAACAGTTCTGCAATATTGTCTTCAACAATGTGTCACCCAGTACCTTAAAGGATTATTTCTTGATATGCCCAGTTAGTAAGCAGTGCTGTAGTCAAATCCGGATTCGGATATATGGGAATATATGGGAACATTGCTATTTCGTTGGGGACTCGGGACTCAGAACTTGTGGACAGCCCTGATAGTGAGATGTTGGAAGCTTGATTTTTGTTTTCAGGCAATTTTGCAAGATTCTATTTACCAAGAAGACCTTGATCCGTGATCAGCAAGTGCTTTGTAGATATAAATGTATTTTATTCCTCCATATCATTAGTTAGATTTTAATCTTTGAAACATTTTTTTGCATGGGAATGTTGAATACACGGTGCAGCAAGTTGCCATTTTTATTATAATTATAAACTATTATTATAATTTTATATGTATGATGATATTATATCAATGCACTATTCCATGTTGCTCATGAATGCTTCCAGTTTATGAATTTGTATATTTTGTTGAGTCTTTCATTTCTTATACAAAATGTGTCTGTATATCTTGACATTATTAGAATAGTGTGCTTCTCTTCTTCATACTCATTCACACAATTTTGCGCCGATAACTCCTGAAAAGCTTACAAATTAAAATACATTGCATAATGACTCATCAATATTTGTTTATCCAAATGAGTTTATTTATGTCTATTTCAAAATACCTGATGATTGATATAAACTGCAATAGGTTTGTATCATTTTGTGAACATAGTGGTTTAAGATTTGTTTTCTCATTACAATTCAAATTCAATTTGATGTCCAAATGGACATTATTTTAGTTTTTTATGAATTACATGTAGATGTGTTTGTCTGATTATATAAGTATCATACAGGGATCTCTTGGAAAATATGTTTTTATTCCATTTACATATAAATGTCTTGTGATTATTTATCAGAGAAAAAAGGTAATATTGCAATTCAAAAAAGATTCATCTTCATCTGTGGAAACTGAATGCAAGAATGAACCCGTTTTGTATTCACTTGAAATATAAAGTACATACATGTACTTAAGGCATATTTATAACTTTCTGCATGAATGACTACATGTATTACATTTTGTTTTCCTCCAATTTTATAAACATCAAATTGTATTGTTTAATTGGAAAACAAATGCTGTGGTTATGTAGTATATATAAACAAGACATGATGAAATGAACGGAAAATGTTTAATAGCAAAAACAAATATTTTGTTAAAATAAATTAGGGTGTTCTGGGTGTTAATTTGTCCCCTATTGTTTTTAAAGCATGTTTTGACCTATCAAATTTGTTAAATTCCCAACCTTCACTTCACAAACATGTGTGTGTTTTCCTAAATATATATTTTGTATATGACTGTTGATTCTTTTCTGATTTTTAAAATAAATATTTTAGTATTTGTACAGTATGTCTAAAATACAATACAATTTGTCTACCATTTGATTTGGTGCATAATGTGCATTCCATGTCACTAATACCACATTTCTATTATTGGACCAAGCTTTATTTCAGTAGCATATTTAATGAAGCGATTCCTGTTTGTATGTATTTCTCAACCGAGATTATACATTGTGAGATGAATTGCACCTCTGGTATTACCGTACTTGAGAAATTCAATCATAAATACCATAAGCTAAACAACAAGGAAAAGAAAAACATGGGCGCATTAATAGTGATTTAGGTGGAATATGATAAAGAGAATGGATCAATCTAACTTTAGCCTGGGTTAAATCTACCCCACCAATGAGAAATTCAGGCCTGTATGTCTATAATTAATGGCCCGGTCACATATCACCAGATTGCGAAACGGATGCCCGATGGAGAGCAGCATTTTCAATCCGTTCGTATGCGTTTCTTGTCCGTTCCTTGTCGGGCGATGCACGTTGTGGAATGTTTTGTGCATGAAGCAATGGAGATGACTTTCACCACCGAATAATTTCATTTCGCAAATTGTCTATTCGTCAAGCGTCCGTTTACGCTATCCGGTGATATGTGACCGGGCCTTTAACTGTGTGTGAAGATGGTATTTTGATTGTTATCAAGGTATCATACTAGGTGGTAGGAGAATTGTGTTTGTTACACAAAAAGATATGTCCATGATAGAAAAAGGGTTCAACTAGGTGTGTTTTTTTGCAATTGCAAAATTTAAATGTAGACATGGACTTCATGACTTCACGATAAGGCCCTCCCACATGTTCACTCAAAGCTCATTTCATTTCCTCTAGGGTCGAGAATAACATGGATTTCATTATGTATTTGTACCTGATTTGTAGCCAACTCTTTGAGTTCCTCCAAATTTCATTCAAGAGATCCGACTCGGGGGCTATTCTAATTTTTAAATGAACAACCCCTGCTGTGAGTTTTGCTCCATGCAGTCTTTACCCCGAGGTTGGGGCGAGCCGGTTCAGAAAACATCAGTTAAACACATGTTAGCTGAACAAATTGATGAAATTTGCTCAAAATTCTGAGGAACTCGATACCCAGAAAAACAGCTAAAGTCTCGGAAGAGATGCAACGAGGATTTTACATCATGTTGACCCATTTCACATCATCCTCGGGTCAGCTAGACAATTAGACAGAAAAATCCATCTCGTTCTGGAGGGGGTCCTTTTATATTATGACGTCATACTCTCCCCTCTAAGAGGGAGCAAGGTTGTGTAAGATGATAATGAAACAAAACACACGTGTCAGTGGACCAAACCCTCGGAATATAGACTGATTTTTCGGTCTACTAGACAATGTGAAGTGAATGTTGAGTGAACATGGTGGTGGCAACCTAATCATGTTGACGACCCCTTTCTAGATCTGTAAGTTTAACAACTCTTTATATTTTTATGATAAAGCACAATATCAAAGTGCCTGAGGTTATGTTTTTGTTTAAACTTTGGTCCCTAGGCTATTTTAGTCCACAGGTTATTTAGAATTTAGTCCATTTGGACCAAAGAAATGATGTCAAATGATACAGTTTAAATCACAGTAAAAAATAAAAAATGTCCTGTTGAGAGTTCAGGCTATAGATGAGACATTGTTATGTAGATATGTTTGATCGTCATGGGAGAATCGAAATGACATTTTAAAAAACAGTAATTTGATGTTCAGTGTGAGTTATACAGTAGGTATTAACTTTGTGATTCCTCTTATATGGAGATTGCAAAGTGTACCAAAATATGTACAACTAATATGTTGTGATGATGTTTAATGGATGATAAGTCCATGTGTATTCCAAGAGTATGACCGTGTAATATAACTATTTTTATACAAATGAAGTTGATTAATGTAATATGTACTTAACTTGTGTCAATAAAATGCCAATGTATGATTATTTGTACAATGAATGTAGGGTATGTGTTTAAAAGAAAGGCGTTGGATTGGTCGTCTGCTATATGTGTATGAACATGTTTGTTTTGTTATGAACAGAAGCTTCAACTTGACACGAGGTTCAAAATATTTGTATTGCCACTGCAAATGTGTACATCTAAGCTATGTATGTACATTATGCATGTTGATGTATACCACACATAAGATGTGATTATGGATGCACAGCTTTATTTAAAAGTGTTAGAGAAATCAAAAATATTTCTTGCTTCATGCAATAAAGAACTATTTGAGGTGAAGGAATATAAAGGGAATTGAAGATGGAAGTATGGCAGAGCCGTTTTTTGTCTTTCTTTATAGTAATTGGCTTACATTATTTCATGTAATCCTTACATTTTGTACACATAAGCACTATGTAATATGAGCTATAAAATGCTGAGGGGTAAATATTTATATTTAAAAAATGCTTGATTGATATTATAGATATGTATTATATGCTTTGTATTATCAACCAGTCATCTTTCACTGGGCTATTTGGGTATATTATATCTTTTAAAAAAAGAAATTTATTTCATGTGTATTGAAAGAGAAAGTAATATGAAGGTGCCATTCATAAACGTTATGTGAGGTGGTGAATCACATTTTATTGTGGTATTAAACAAAAATATGGGATTAAAATAGTGTACTTTCGCCTTTTTTCTTCTTCAAACCGACTTGTTTGTGAAAGTGAGTGTATTCGTGGATTGTTGGTACATGAGCTTGGCATGGGCTTGGGCGTCGATCCTTACGTAGTACCTATTGATTGAAAATAGGCTTTGCCGGGAATCGAACCCGAGACCTCCGGATTGCTAGACCGGTGCTCTACCATTGAGCCACAAGACCTATGAATGGGGGACGTTCCCATGAAACCCTTTTCATTGCTCATACCTATTGATCAGGGTGGATGAATGAATAGATCCCCCCCCCCCCGCCCCCCGGAACAATACGTATCAATTACAGATCGACGCCCATGCATGGGCATAGTGTTGTTTGATTTACATGTATAAGGGGGAAGCCACTCTCTATTATTATTTTTTTATCCCCTCTTCCGTAGTTTCGCTACTGTAAACATGTAGATGAAATGTCAGAAAACTAATTTCAGATGGATATAAAATTCATTACAATTTTCCTGTAATAGGAACACACAGGACATTTAAAACGGGTCTTCTTGTAATAAATATATACATATTTAATTTATCTCAACATCTGCTATGTACATAACTTTTAAAATTTGTATTTACAATATAATACACTTCATGGTACACATCACTGCACGTTCAAAATACACACTGAAAATGTCCAGTATACAAGTAGCACAGTATTGTACATATAAATGGAATGCATTTAATGTGCTCTGCATGAATTGCTTAATTCATTTTGTTATATAGTAATGTGCAGTTGGATTTTAAAGATGGTCTTGTTATTAACAAGTAATTTGATACAGTAAACATTTTCCCTGATGTTTTTTGTGAAGAATTTCTGAAGAAATTACTTGCCCGAACAGAAAATATACTTAAAGATGAGATCTACACATAAGGAATTACATTATTCTCTTGTAGTTGACCAATAATTTAGGTGCCTGATCGGGCAACCAAAATATGTTATTTTTTACATTTTACTTGCCCAACATCAATTTTTACTTGCCCCAGGCAATGGGGCTTGTGCTAGTGTCGAGCCCTGCTTATAGTTTCCACAAGTCATTGTTCTTCAAGATATCCGAGTCATCAAAACCACTCATGATTGTATTACTAGTAGTTTCAAGACTCAATATCATAGTTTTGAAAGATGTTAGCTTGACAAGAACCCTGACAAATTAATTTCTTATTAGTAGTTATTAAGTACCTCTACAAATAACACTTGAAAATCTTCTATAAAGAAGATAATATATAGATCTTTTCCCTTTGCAGTATGATCTATACAACAAAGTACAAGTATCAAGTGCAAAAAATGTAAAAAGATACTTCCCAATAGTTGGTATGAAAGATAGAAATATACAAATCCAACTTTGGATGGAGACAAACATCAAAAACCCTATTTTTTTCTTTGCAACCAAATTATGTCTTCATCAAATTTCCTAGAATATAGGAGAGGTAACAACTATTATTTAGTATGGAAACTGAAAACTCATATTTCACTATCACTGTAATGACAATTCAAAGTACAACAGGATATAAGTTTGGATGGATATTTCATACAAGCTTGCTTATAGTTTTAGTTTTTTTCTTCAAATATCTAAATCCTGTTAAAAATGTCCCAGTTGCAGTACAAAGTGGATTAGAGTTGGAAGGATACTTCACTGAAAGCTTATACATGTAGTTGCAAATAATATATTTCTTCGAATTTCCAAGGAAAAGAAAGAAATGTCTAAATCCTGTTGAGAGAACCCATTAGGATACAAAAAGGTTTGTACCATAGATTTGGACGGATATTTCACAGAAAGAGTACAGTATTAAAATAATGTATTTCTTCAAATCTCAGAAGAGATTCCAGCTTCAGGGGTTGACCAGTGCTTCGTGTCGGCTGTCATAGGTCCCGCGACCTTTGACCTGCAGGTAGTGCACTTCCTCCCCCAGAAGCCCCTTAAAGATGAAGGTGCCAGAGTACTCGATGTTGTGACTGTAAAATGTGGATAAGAAAAATAAAATAAAGAGAATTTAGTTGCAATAACAACCTCATCACAATGAATAATTGTTATTCTTTTGATCTCAATATGAGTATTATCATCCATAATTTATAGCTATGATCCCTCACCTATTAGATACAAAGTACCAAATGTCAATGACCTGATAAATGATACATCAAGGAGGTCAATTAAGTGGGAATCAATGCTGATGAATGATGTAGGTGACATTATATAACGAAGATGACTATAATGAGTTCAATACACGTTTCCAAAAAATGCAAATGCATCAATAAATCCAATGGATATGCATTTTTTATGTTTGTTCTTATTTTAGCTGTGATCAATTGCAACTCTTCATGCAATAGGCCCAAGATATTGAATACTAGAGCATCCAGTCTAAAGCTTACCTTAGGTGAAGTAGACGATGAGGATTGACTTGCTGTCAGAGACTTGGGTGAAGTGCAAGAAATTTGGCATAAATTAACTTTGTATAGCCAGAAACTAATTTTTTGCAAGCCAGTGCCAATTTTGAGTCCCTTGTATTAATGAAATACGTATTGGGAGACTAGGGCTAAAATACCTTGGAGTGAAGTAAACGGTGAGGATGGTCTTGCTGTCAGAGACGTGGGTGACATGCGGTTCCAGATATCCTGCAGGAGGGGACATCTCAAACATGCCATCAGCTATGGTGGTCAAGGCATCTGTAAGACAGGAAAAAACAAATATTGCATTTATTTTATGTGGACTTTGTGTGGCAAGATTGGTAGAGTGCGCGCTCTCCAATGAGTGGGATCCCGAGTTCGAATCCAGTGTATTGTCCGTTGCGTTTGTCCTTCAGCAAGACTATTGCTGCTCTCTACCTAGGTGTATAAATGGGACCTTGAAGGATGAGAACATGGTTTCGTTAGCACTGTGTGCGCCTAACAAGCAACTGGCTGGAATACTCCCCAGGGAGTGGAAGTTGTGCACTTTGTGTGCGGGAATGATAGAAGTGTGTATTCGTTGACTGGGGTAATAATAGCGCTAGGCTCTATAAATGTCTATTATTTTTATTATTATTATTATTATTATTATTATTATTATTATTATTATAATTATAATTATTACTATTATTATTATTATCATCATCATTATTATCATTATTATTATTATTATTATTATTATTTTGTTCCCATTCTAATCTAAAATACAATATAATGTCTTCAGGGGGAGAGGAAATCAAATCAATCAATCTTGAGAGTCCCATCAACTGTTTGCGCATGGCAGAAGCAAAATAAAGAATGATCAAATGAAAAAGTGGTATTTTGGGAGTTCGTAACATTGTCCAAATCCTCATAATCCAATTGGAATTCTAGCAGTTCCCTCATACCTTGTTGTATTCGTATAAACAATAAAAGCATGAGACAGGTTTTGTTTTTTCAAATTTCCCTTTCGTTAAAAACATATTTACGATTGATGTGTTCAGATGATAAATTATCCACTGGATGGTTGAAACCGTGTACAAAGTGAGTGCAATGAGTTAGTGAATATCACTTTGCATATTTGCTCATTACTCGGCCATATAACGTCCATTTAACTTGAAATGTTCACACAACACTCAGTGGACATATCAGATAACAACAATATACATTGTATCAACCATTAATCACTTTTTGCACATGTCAACAAAGTTACTAGTATTCATAGTAGTTACATCTGAAGTTAAACAGGGGAAAGAACATTTGATAAAGGAGCAGCAGCTGGCAAAGTGGTGAATGGTGGCATATCACCTAAGGGTGGAATTCTGATCAAAAGGTGAAATTTAGCACAGTGCTAAAACGTGTTGTTTTACGTCAGAAATAGGTTAAATTTAACCCACTGTTTTATGGAAAGCCGGGTAGTTACTCCTTTGCCACCATTGTCTCCGTTGGCACTTATAGTGATGCGCCGCGAGCGTCGAAAGACGGAACGTGCGCTATATAAGTAGCCACCATTATTATTATTATTATTATTATCTTTTTTTTTTCTTCATTCAATTAGCGCTTTCTACACTCGATTTTGACAGCGGAAGTTTGGAGGTTTCCCCGCAAGATGAGTCCATGTTATTTATATGAAAAGTCAAATAAATCTGGCAAAATCAATGATTATTGTCAAGTTTCTACACATTTTTTTCATACTTTCTTCCTGCCAGTTTAGCGTAAAAATAAGCGTCAGGCGCAATGGTCTATTCATATGTTTTGTGTTTGCGTTTATGAAGGATGAGTGCGCATATCTAGTACAAGCGCGCATTGTTTGCAGTGTGGCTCTCCATAAAAATTTAACCCGGGCTAAATTTAACCTTTTGATAAGAATTCCACCCTAAATGTTTAAGGAGGGAGTAAAGTGTGATGGATGCATGGTAAAAAATGTGTTACATGGATTGTACAAACACAAGAGAACCATATATTATGTACACTAATTAAGTTTGCATTGAGAAGAATTACAGAATATAGATACTAGATTTGAAAAAAATGCTTACCAAACTGTGTCATCCAGTATGAGCCAGAGGCAGTGCTATTGGAGATCGTCACTCGTAAGCTCCTCTCTTGACCGACCAGACAAACTCCAAAGTCCAGGCTTGGACAGCTGAGCTGGATTGTAGGGAGGACTACAATGGCATACAGTGGAAGGCGCTGTGAGAAGAACAAAATGGTTGGAGAATAAAACACAAAATAATGTTCAGGATGTTTAATTCGTATACACAAATACACGGAGTATTGATAGAGATGGTCGGTCACTCCCAACCTCGATCTTCTCTTGACCAACCAGACAAACTTCAAGGTCCATTTACTTTGGACAACAGTTCATTGTAATAATGCTGTACCATATCTCTATAGTACTTTTGTACAAACTCTCTTGCTTATGCTCAAGAAATCTCTCCTAAACTAATAAAATATCTATTTTCGACATCAATATACTGAAATAACTTTGTATCCTTACAAGTAGGGTATCAACAATTTTCTTTGAACAATTCACTGTAATAACAGTACTTTTGCAAATGTTCAAGAAATCTACCCAAAACTAACCAGCAATTTACAGTAAAAATCAGAGTATAGTGACCACCGAAGCGAAACAAGAAAAATGGCCACTCCAGACAGGTAACTATCTACAGACAGGTCCCATATTACATTGTTGACATCTACAAGGGATCACTTTTGGTGGTCACTATAGACAGCTTGTCTACTATAGACAAGTGGCCGCTAAGACAGGTTTGACTGTACGCTGTAATAGCATTGTATCCTACCTGTACGGTATCATTGGTGTAGCGCAGCAAGAGATCTTGTCTGATGTGCAGCTTGCGTTCCTCATCATCCGACGTCAGTTGGACTCCGTCCCTGGTCTCGCCCAGCAGGAGCTGTTCTAGGTTGTTCATGATCAGGGCCAGGTCTAGCTTGAAGCCTAACTTTACCTAGGTGAAGAAGAAGAAGAAAAAAAACAGGTCATACAGATATGTCTTAATATATGTAATTGTAGGAGACTACGTGTAAGCTCGCTAGTATTAGGAACAAAGTAGAAATGGTTATATTTTGTTGTCAGTTGGTCACATCTCTGGTCTTATCAAGTAGCTCTTCTAGGTTGTTCATGATCATGGCCAGGACTAGCTTGAAGCACAACTTTACCTGCAAGATTAAGAACAAACAAATTGTAACAAATATATATAAAGTAGACTGATCAAGGTCTAGAAGTCGGTAGAATTTTGTCTCTAGTTTTATTCTAGGTTGTCATGATCAAGGAAAGGTCTCTTATGAGCCTACCATTAATAATTTGTTCTGCTTTATTACAATGTCAGGCAATTAAAATTGAATTCATACATTTTGAAAATGTGTGTTTGAGCCAATATAAACTCAATAAAATTATTATTGTTGTTTTTAACCAGTAGATTGCACTGTGTTGACAAAGAGTACAGCACGCCCTCCTTCGTGACTTCTGAAATTGCCCCCTCCTTGTGACCTTTGACCCTTTCTTGCTCACAACTAATTAAAAATACATTTTGAATGATGTGATGGAGCCAATGGAAGCTAAAGGCTTGTCATGAAACAATTGTTTCTAACCTGAAGATTATGTTGCGTAGGCAGGGAGTACAGCACACCTTCCTCTGTGACCTCAGACATCGACCTCCCTTTGACCTTTGACCCCTTCTTGCTCACGGGGTCAACCCTCTGCAGCAGGAAGGGAGCTGGGGTGAGTGCCTGGAAGGAGAGGGGGGTCTGTGTGTTGTTGGTGAGGTTAGCTGTCAGGCTGGTGACGTGACAGGCGTGCAGACCGCAACCTCGCACTGATGGGCGGGGCTTGAGGCTCGGAGTGGGCGGAGCCTGGGTGTCCAGGTCTAGAAGGTGGCTGGCGGCCGTGCGGTATGTAAGCCCTTCCTCCTCTGAAGTCTCAACAGTCACACTAAAAAAATAAAGATAAGAAGGAACAATTAATTTCAACACAGAAGGCCACTTATGTTTTTGCTCTCAGCAAACACAGTTTATCAACAAACCAAAATGAATGTGAAAGCCAACTAAGAATTTGATGTTAAACATGATTGTTTTTATTTTTTAATAGCTACAAATCTTCTTCCATTAAACATAAATTACTGGAATACTATATCAAATGTCTCAACGCACTGAAGACAATTTGATATAATGTAACTTCTCCATAGACCCCAACAAGAGTATATTTAAGACCATTTTTCAATGCCTGGGTCAACTGGGTCAACACTAGGAACAATTACGATTGCCTTTACAGAATTATATTGACTAGATCCTGGTTAGAGCTACTTACAAGGCAGTCTTGATGAATGCAGTGAAGTCCAGCCTGAGTGGAGGCACATTGTATGCCTGACCCCTGATCACATGACCTCTAGTAGACTGACCAGACTCCATGGTCACCTGACTGGACTGGTCCACGAGCTCGGGCTGGTCCAGGCTCAGATAGCCCAGTGCGTAGCCCACACAGTCAGTGGATTTCTGCTTTGGTAGGTAGCAGGCCTCGGGAATGAAACTGGATACAATGTTTGATGTCCCTCTACCAGGAATAACCTAGGGTTCAAAGAAAATGGGAGGATAGAAGGAGATTAGAAACGACTAGTTTAGGTTGCTCTAGGCCGAGGTAGTCCAGCTGTGCATAGCTCACACAGATAGTGTTGTTGTTTGATCTCGTTTGGTAGGTGATAGGCCTCAGGAATGATGGCTGTAAGGTTTGACATCCCTCGCCCAGGAGACTAGTTTAGGTTGCTCTATGCTGATAAAGCGCAGAGCAAAAGGTTTTGTCCTTCACAAGCCCATGCTTAAACAACAAATGCAAGACCAATGAAATTGCTAGGAACTAATTGAAATTTAAAGGAACTACAGCGTCTAGATGGCCTAATTTTCACAATTTGGCTCTCTATATGTAATTTTTCCCGAAGAAAAAGAATTTGGCAGTCATTTCTCATGAAATCAATCAATTTCGGGGTAATTAGTAAATATCTAATTGTCCTGGGAACGCCCCTTTTAAATCGCCAAAATGTGACGTCATCTAAAGAACGGACTAATGAACTAAATTCTGTAGATGACACGTCATGACGTAAGCCAATGAATTGTCAATCACATGTCGATCACGCTGCCGATTCCGGACCCTAAATGTGGGTGGGCCGTAAACTGGCTGCTAAGTGAGATTTGGCATCAGAAAACTAGTCTTAAATCACTACTGTGTTTGTGTTCATGGATTTTTTTTCGGCAGACCTATGTTTCAAGTCATCAACTATGTCAAAGTACATTGTTTTCTTTAGGTCCTTTCATTGTAATGATCGAGTCAAGCCTTGGGAGAAATTTAAGCGGAAATTTTGATAAGAACCAAAGTCTAATGCAAAAGAAGGTTAATACCAACATACCATTTGTTTCTGGTCGATGCTGAACGGGCCCTCTGTTGACGGCACCCCCTCGTGTTCCCTCATCAGAACGCTCAGCAACTTCGGTCTCCGTTTCCTCTCCTCCTCCAGCTCATTTACCATCTTCGCCAGCAGGCATGCCTTATTGGATTTCTCTCCCGTCTCCGGGTCCCCTGCACACTTCTTGGCAGAGCATTCCTCGATGTTGCCATCGACGACCTTATCACCCTGGCAACTGTCATCGCTGCTAGAGGGAACGATCTCCGAGCCGCTGGGGTCGAGGAGGGGGAAGGGTTCGCCGAAGATGATCTGGAGGTCGATCAGCTTGCGGTCTTCTTCTGCTAGGTTGAAGAGCCTCCAGTCAACACGCATTTCTGATGACAGAGATTTAAAAAAATTCTTGCATGAGCCATTTTAATTGAGCCAGCTTCATGTTCTTTAATTGTCGATTTGAAGGGAAAACTGCTGTATTTATTTGCATGGTTTCTAAATCTAATAACAATACATCAACGAGCAGGACCCATGTGCTTTCAATGTTACAGGCAGCAGTGCAGGGGCTAATATGACAGGTTCAAGGAATTAAAGAAAGGCAGTTTGGGGGGATTAAAATACAGAGAACGCCATATCACCTTATCTCACAACCATCACCATTACCATTTCTATCTTCAACATCATCATAATAACATCATCTTTACATGACCACAATAACCATAAATATTTTATTTCTCAACATCACAAACATCTCTGCTATCAACATCATCATCATCATCATCATCTTCATCCTCATCGTCATCATCATCATCACCATCATCATCCGACATCAATTTGTATGAATAAACCCATAATAAACACTCACCACAAGGACTATTGTTCGTTATCTTGAGAGGTCTGTTGATGGGCGGCACCCCACAGATGTGGGTCCCAAACCGGACAAAGGGGATCTGACCCTTGATGGTGGCCATCTGGAACTTGAGTGGACAGCCGGTCACCTTCATATCAACCGGGATACTCACCGGATCAAGGTCCGAGACCTACAAATGATAATGATAAAAAGCAATGGCAACAACAGTTTTTAACAATCAATTAATATCAATAATCCAGATGAGCTTGACAGTACCCTTTATTTCTTTTAACATTTTCAAAACTAGATTTTGAAATTCCTATATACTTAATACAGGGTCAACCGGGTTCCTGTAGGCAATGGGTTAAAGGGGACCACCAGGCAAAGAACAACACATTATTATATGTTTTGGTATCGTTTTCTGATATCAAATAGACACCCAACATTTTGCAAAGGGTTGTGTAATTCATAAACAAAGCAATTAATTTCCACCACTTACGGAACCATACTACTATTTCCTGGTTCGTACGGGCCAAACATTTGCGAGTGCGTCAATCCGATTCACGCGTACGTTTGCAGACAATAGAATCCCGGGCGATTCGTTCGCTCTGCACACAGCAGTCTTCGCAATTCAGACCGCATGAACGCATGCTTTAGAATGGTGAGGCGTTTTCCAATTATATATTTTTTTTCTGGAAACATATTTTTGTGAACTTGTTGATGGAATGGAATACTAAAGATGTTACCTTTCTTTAATAAGAATATTATTTTTGGGTGGTGGTACCCTTTAAGATGTTTTAACATTCTTACCCGGCAGAGGAGCTCATCCATGTACTCTCCCCACATGTCGCTGTAGGCCGTCACGGTAACCTCCAGCGTCGCAAACGGTTCCAGGATCCCCATGGCCGGCTGGACCAGGAACGCAGCCCCCCTCCCGTCCCTCAGCACAGCCCTCATGTAGTCCGACTGACTTTGGGCCTGTGACTTGCTGCGTGGGTCCGCCAAGTTGGCTGTTCTGTTTAGTAGACCAACATTCCTAAAGAAAAGAGCAGATATTCAAATAAAATTAAGAAAAAGATGGGAAATTGGAAGATATAGGTTCTTTAATAAACCTCTTGGGTTTCACTGATTTTGATTGATTTGTTTTAACCACTGAACTCTGCTTTTTTTTCTGCCAACTGGATGCAGCCATGTTTCAAAATAGTAGGAGTTCAAATGATGTTGCATAATGACAGAACAAAAGCAGGTTATGTAACCACTGACATAGCAGCTGATGAACAACATGGGTTAATAGTTGGTAAGTATCTGTTGTCTGTACGTGCATTTACAAAATGGGGTAGGTTTGAGGATGTTGCTGTCAGTTACAATATGTCTTCTAAATGTAACAATGTCTTCTGTGTTGATAGCATCCTTAAGGAATAACCAGAACATTCTAGAATTCCAAACTGAAGTAGTCGACCAGGAACCCCCAGCGTTCCACTCGATAAGTAGGAATTACAATTTCTCTTCTAAACTTTTCATATTTTATATAAATTTTTAGAAATTAATCTAAATTTGCATGCATACCTGCGTGGACTATCTTCCCTTCCCCTTTCTTTCTGTGGAGGAGTAGGAGGCTTGCCGGCCTCATACGTCCCCACGGTGAAGTTAAAGGGGGCGGGGATTGCCGTATGGTTGGTGATGATAAGTTGTAGTTTGGGTGTGGAAGCTAGCTCAACCTCGCTGCCAAAGTCCAACGCCAATGGTCCTTCGACTTCATCCTCCAGCAGCCTGTTATGCAATTAAAATAATTTAATATAAACGAAAAATGAACATAGAAAATTGGGTTTCCCCGGGAATTGGATCCCAAACCTCCAGATTGCTAGACCGGTGCTCTACCAACTGAGCTTAGGAGCCCATCCGTCCACCGTTTGTCCCCAAAACCCTCTTCAATGATTGTGATGGTCAGAAGCTATTTTAACCTGATGCAGCCCCGAAGGATAAGAAATCAACTAAGGGATATGTGCAAGGGATCACCAAAGTGATGCAGCTTTTTTTTTGTTTAAAGATATAAATTAAGAAAACAACTATGATTATAACAACTGTGTACTACTTCTTTATCAAGTGAATTGAAACTTTGTAACCATTATTCTTTTTGAATGCCAAATTAAACTGCACTAATCAAGCTGACCAGAGTGTTTTAGACGAGAATTAGACACATGGCATATATGAACAAATCTGATCTCATTTATCAACAATAAATGCATGTGTACAAAAGGAATTTCAATTGTTGGAAAAAAAATCAAACTGAAACTGAAATTGATAATAAATTAGGCTCTGAATATTACTATAACTCCTTGGAGGGTATGCAATACATCTTGCTGATTGCTATTGGGTGTACTTAAGAGCACTTAAAGTGATCCATTTACTTTGTGAAAATTCAACCGAAAGTCCGAAACCACTTGGATCTTTCACACTTCTCTTGTACCTTGTTGTTTGGCTTATTGTAACAGAAGAATGAAATGATTTTGATTTTTTAAATTTCTCCCTAATTATGGAAATATTTTAGATTTAATTTTAAAGCGTCTGTAGACGCTTTCGACCGTAGTCGATCCAAACTTGGGAGACTATATCCTCCATAGATAGTGTCTGAATTTTTGATACTTCAAACTAATGATCGGGATAAAATCTGACATCGATATACTTATTTTTCACTGGGAAAACATTATTCCTTTTCTATGAAAATCTCACAAATAACTCAAGAATCTTTTAATGATATTGATATATGATTATATCACTTCTGGGAAACAATATAAAGTTAATGGATCACTTTCATTAGACCTGATTCTTGGTATTTGTAACTAAAGTTGACCAAAGCACTCAGAGGGTATAATTACCTGTCTTCAACTGCCCTAGTGTCGATGGACGATGTTGGTCTGTTGACCGGGGTCTGATAGGTAACTCTCAGGCCTTGGACCTCTGCTCGGAGGGCTAAGAACATGGGCTTGACCATTCCCTCCACACAACACCGCACAAAGACTTCGGACAACGCACCCTGTGGGCAAGAGAATAAAGTACACATTAGCAAAGAATTTGTCAAGCAATAGGAGATTTTGTAGTATGCAAATGGTCTTGAGGGGTAAGTATACTCCGCACAAAAAGAAACCGGACACTTGTTTAAGTTGAAATATTTAATATTTATGTACGACAGAGTCTACCTTATCATATATCAAATTAAAGGAAATTTAGTCCTCTACAGGCATAGTATAAATTAAAGGTGTAATCGTTCATGCGTGAACTGCCATGATCAGTTAACAATAGCAAGGTCTGTTTTCAAAAATAGCAAAAACAATGGATGGCGGGCACCATTCGACTGCAGAGTAAGCGTCTTGCTTGAAACAAGATGTGCGGGGCAAGTCTTTTATGACACCATTCAACCTTATTGTCATAAACAAACTCCAAAAATACACATTTTCCAATAAAACATGGCCAAGTTATGAGAACATCAACATATTGGTCTGTTTTTGAGGCATAAAGCTTGTCTGTTTCATGTGTCCCTTGCAATTTCAACCATAGTTACCTAGAGAAGTGACATGTTTAGAGACTGCCCAAATGGTTGACCAAGGGTGACATCAGATTTTGAAGATCTTTGGACTACGGTAGAATTCTTGAGAAAAATTTATACCAAGTTTCATGCTGAAATAAGGGCACAAACTGTAGTTTCGACGAATAAACCTTAGCCATGGAATTCTCCATTTTGTTACATTTGGATGAAAATAAAACCTACAACGTTCACAATATGTCTTCATTTACACTTTTTCTATTGAGATGAAACTAACAATGATCACATTTGTAATGAAATAATTATGCCATGTCATGAATATAGCGTTTATATCATGCTTGTCAACATTTAAATGGTTGAATGGATTTTCCATTTTTGCTATTTTTGAAAACAGACCTTGCGGTGGTTAATTGACCGTGACAAGTCATGCATGAATGATTTCTCCTGGATTCTTTGCTAATATCGAAGAGGGTAATTTTATCTTTAATTTGATATACAATAACATATATTTTATGGTTAAACAATATGAGATATGTTGTCTTAAATAAGTGTCCTGTTTCTTTTTGTGCGGAGTATATATTGGCTTGACCACTCCCTCAACACAACACTGCACAAAGACTTCGGACAACATACCCTGTGGAAATGTCAAAGAATAACAAAATTAGGTTACTTCGTCAAGTCTAACCTAGGAAAAATTAATGACGGTGTATGGCCAACAATACTTCACCATGAATACTTGGAGAAAGGCTTTGTAAAACTGTGAGTTACAGGACTATTAATTGTGTGAAACAAAGCCACTCACACACTCATTCTAAGTGCATAACTTTTCAATGAAGTACATGCAGGGCCCTAGCTGTTTAATAAATCTTTTTCAATTGTTGCAAGTGTCCAGTTATTGTGACTAGTAGGTCATCAGCCAATCAGCATAGAGCATATTGCAGCTGTTGCCATGGTAGTTACAATAACTGGACACTTGAAAAAGTTTTATAAAACAAGGCCGAAGGTTTATTTGCAAACTACATTTTAGAAGTATCAATTGATTTCATACAGCAGCTAGGGTATGAGGAATGCATCGCAACATTACACTTTATATACAATATACAATATTTTTTGAGATAAAAATGAAATGTGACTAGAGTTTCTTAACACAAATTTGACCGAGTGGTAAGGGCTGGACTTAACCCAGGGCTATTTATGCCCTGTAACCTTACCTGTTCATTAGGTGTCACAGTCACTGATACCGGGAGCTGTTCATGGGGTCCCAGTATGCCTTGTGCAGGGTCAAATGTCACTTCACAACCAGATGCTTGATTTCCTACAGGCTGCAGCACACACACAAATTTAAAAATGGTAAAAGTTAGTTAATTAAAATAACATCATGACCCACATCATTATCATTATCATCTTCACTATCATCATCACCACCACCACCACCACCACCACCACCGCCGCCGCCGCCGCCGCTGCCACCACCACCACCATCATCATCATCATCATTGATAGGACTTAAGTAATGAGACAGAACAATGTTAATTTTATGTACCATTCCCCAGTTGAATGTCGCAGGCAGTTTGGTTTGGTTGAAGAGCTGTATGGTATGGGTGACTGGAATGCCCACATAGACTTCAGGCAGTTCTAGGCAACTCTCCAGAAGGCACGCCTGGGGACTCTGTACAACACTGTACACTCCAACATGCCTGCATGAAAAAGACAGATGAAATGAATAAAATGCAGAAGTTGAGAAGTAACAAATTTAACCGATTCGTAGCACTATAATTAAAATTGTTACAGTTGCCAGCATATTGCTGTTATATGGAGAATTATGCACTGTACATGTATATAATAGGCAGCAGAAGGTTTGCATCTACTGTCTTTCTGTCTTTTTGCACATAAATGTTAAATAAACAAATATATTTACTTGCAATCATAACATTGGTGGACATCATCATCATTCTATTAGCATTAACTTGAAGATGTAAGCAATTAAGACTATCACAATTCCTGTTTACACCACAATGGCCTTACCTGGTTCTACCTCCATCGACTAGGAGCTCGATGACAGAGTCTATCGTCCGGCAGCGTGATGGGGTGAAGACGACCTCAACCACGACTGAGAGTAGAGGTCCCAGCTCCCCTTCAGATGGACTGATGCTGAACTCAGAAACACCCTGTCAATTGAATTTGGAACATATATTCATGTCTTATTTTGAAAGAGTCGTATAAGAATATACTACATGTCACGTAATGACGCTTATGCAGTAATATTCATACAGAAGGTAGGGCCTGCTAAATTTACCATATTATAAACCATCAAAGCTTTTTTTCTGCCTTTTTTCAAAATATACAAAAACCTCCTTAACCTGTTTCCTACTAGATTTTGCAATATCCATAGAGTTCACAGAGGGCCCACTAGGCTCCCGTATGGAATGGATTAAAGTGAGGCCTGTAAAGTGTCTAACTCCACGAAAATTACTTGGAGCTTCCTCGTTTCTCTTCTACCGTGTTGTTTAGCTTATGGTAAGATAAGAATAAAATAGGGTTATATTTTTTCAAATGCCCCTTTAGTATGACAATATCTATCATTCAGCTCAAAAGCGTTAACAAACGGTCATAAACCTCATAAACGTCCGTTGTAAAAGCTGACGCATATTTTCGCTTCTTTAACCAGGAAAGCAGTGTTCTTTTTCAATGAAACTTTCACACATCATTCGGACATATCTTACAATGATTTTGGTACAGGATTGAAGTCTCAAATGTCATTTTGGGCAATATCTGACACTTTACAGGCCTCACTTTAATGTAATAATAACTTATCTCATTGCATTACCTTTCCCAGCAAGAACTCCTCACTCTCTCTTAGCAGCCACCTGGCGGTCACCTGTGACTCATTGGTCAGATAGAACTGCTTCTTGACCATCTGACCGAAGCGCACCAGACCAAAGTCAAGACACGGTGTGTCTATTGCTACATCAGGGCCCTGCAATTAAATGTAAAGATCAGTGAAAAACTAATTTTAATATCACATAATCATTTTAGTTAAATATGCTTCTCTTTGCCTGTCTTTCTTTTATCCATCTCTCTGTTCATCCACACATCTATCTGTCCATCCATTCATCCATCCATCCATCCAACCAACCATCCATTCATCTATATGTATATTTGTCTTCCTGTACCTTGACATCTGCCACTACTCTGAGAGGGATGGTATTTTCCTGGTAGTCTTTCTTGCAATGTAGGGTGTGGTCAATGCGTCCGGGCTGACCACAGATGATGGCCAAATATTGGGGATTTCTTACCAAACTAACGAGGTATATTTAAATCAGATCTGATTAATTACCTTGACATCTGCCACTACTCTCAGGGGGATGGTATTTTCCTGGTAGTCTATCTTGCACTGAAGGGTGTGGTCAATGTGTCCGGGCTGACCACCGATGATGGTCATCTCCAGTTCCACGGAGCTCTCCGGTGGGATCTGGCCCTCTGGTGTCTGGACCTCGACGATGTGGTCCTCCTTCAGCGAGGTCCAGTGGAAGACCAAAGGGAACTTGCTGTAGTTTAGCATCTATGAAATAGATATATGAGACTTTTAAAAGTAGATTGGACATCCCTGTTAACCCATTCAGGACTTGTCCCCAATATACATGGCACGGGTCTATGGAGAATATATGGTAAACCAAAATCAAATAATTAATTAGTCAAAGCATAAATTCTGAAATTCTTTCAGCTCAATCTATGGCTTTGTAATCTTCAACTCCATTACATGTTCAATCAATTCTTAACTCCCTCTCTTCATAATGACTTTTTCATATGATTTGACACTCATCGTAGAATCTGATTGGGGTGGACTGCAAAAACTGTCTCGTAATGAAGATGGCATAGGGCTGACTGAGTACATCATACTCCTTGCTAATCCTATCAGCTTAATCTATGGCTTTGGAATCTAAAACTCCACTCAATTTGCAATCAATTCTCATTTCCCTCTCTTCCCTCATGTAATGATCATGGACATAATAAACTTCAATTCAATTCAATTCAATTCAAACCAACCATCTCATCTAATTGACACTTTTGATCGGAGTAGGCTGAAGAATTTCTCCTGGAACGATGATGGCTCAACCACAACATCATTCTCATTGCATAATCCTTTCAGCTCAATCTATGGCTTTGTAATTTTAAAACGCACTACATTTTCGCCCAATTCTTAACTCTCTTCATAATGACTATTTCATATAATTTGACACTCACCGTAAAGCCTCTCCTGATCGGGGTAGACTGCAGAATCTGTCCAGGAATGAAGATGGCATACGGCTGAACCAGTACATCATACTCCTTGCATAATCCTTTCAGCTCGATCTCAAGCCCCAGCAAATCTCCCTCTCCCCCCTCCTTCACCCCTGAGTCCTCTTTCCTCACCCCCTTGCCTTCCCCCTCCCCCTCCTCCTCCTCCTCCTCTGTTATGGGGTTTGACTGCATCCCCATGGAGGAGGAGACATTGTTCTCATGTTTCTGGCCAGGGCGGGGGGTAGAAGCAATCGTTGCCGTAGACGATGAAGGGAGTGGCTTGGATGATTTCTTGCGTGACGCGGGGCGAGGAATGTCTTTGAGTACAAGCTGAAGCACGCTGTTGTAATCGCCAACCTGCAGGGGAGGATTATCAGCAGCAAAGTAGAAATGGAAATACAGTCAGACTTGTGTATAGTGACCACCTAAGGGAAACAATACAAGTGGCCACTGTAGACAGGTGGCCTCTATAGACAGGTTCCATAATATTTGTTTTTCCATGCAGGGGATCACTTTTGCTGGCCACGCTAGGCAGGTTGGCTGCTATAGACAGGTGGCCGCTATTACAGACAGGTTTGACTGTAAAAAATTCCGTATCATAAATAGATTATTGATTTTGTCTATTATAAATAATATAATAATAATGGTATTTTATTCAACAAAATGTCACATTCACAGCTACAAGCTGAATTGCAGTGTCATTTGCAACAATATTTACAAACATGGAAATAACATTAATGAACTCACGAGGTATAAAGAAACCTTATACAATAATTAAAGAAATAAATCATAATATACCTGAATAGTATCACAAATTAGGCATGAATACTAACGAAAGACAGTAAATTATATTATTATTTTGTATGTCGATTAATCAATAATTAAGTGATTAGAAAAATCAATAGGCATCATGTATCAATTTATATTTCCTAATGCAAATTTTATATTTTAAGATAACATTAAAACCATTATGACTGCTGTAACATTTACTGGGCTAGTTAAAAATTTACGAAAATTACATAATATAGCTCAATCACAAATTAATAGAATAACGAATTAGCCGTAATTACTAACCAACGACAGTGAGTAATAATGTTGTTTTATATATTGATACATGAAATGAGTAATAACAAAAGCCCATAATATAATATTAAGGCATCGTGTATTAAAGGGAGTGATCCACTTTACCAAAATTCTTCAAATTTGGTACAAATCTGTACGATACTAATATTATGATGTGTATGAAATTTCATAGCTGTAAGTGCCACTATTCATCTGTAAACTAAGAAAAACTAACCTCCTGTTTTCTCCCCTCCGAGCAAAAGTTTCCTTTGCGAACGCTCGGTCGGCGAGCGAATTGTATTTGAAAGCACGCCATCTACTGAAATGCTAAGGCAATGAATGTAATTTGATCTCGCCTCGCGCGAGCTATTTCTGTCCGTCGATTCGGTTGGTATGATACAGAGGTCAGTGGTATGATATGGTGCGCCGGCGCGCCGTGTCAAAGACACTACAATTTGGCCATGTTACCGTGTGTGTGTGTGTGTTTGTGTAGTAGTAGTGCACACGTCGTATAATGTGTGCATGACTGGGTACTGGTAACGGTAGGTACCTAGCTAGCTCTGCGCTGCAGTCACAGCTTTATACCGCGACGAAATCCAGTTACTACGTTTGGCTAATTTGCATAAAGTAAACCAAATCTGCCGTACTATGCGAAAGAAAGTAAACAAATTTACAACCCAATATGTCGAAAATTATAGATATTTACTCCTCAAAAATGTAATGATAATCATAAGTATGGATTGATGATTTCATAGATGTATTCAAAATTAGAATTTGATCACGAAAAATGTGAAATTTTGCTAATAAACGACACAATAAAAAACGACAAAAATTCGCTACAGAATTTCCTCAAAATGCATACTTTTCAATAGAGACTCCGCAAAAACATGATAATTTTTCGAATCTGCATATATATTCCTCTATCTACTTACGAAATTTCAAGAAACAATTCCCCCGCCCATGGATGTCAGAAAAAAATAGATGACCATGTCAAAACCAAACTGTCCGTCAAGTTGTCACGATCATATAAAATCATCATTGTCACTTATATACCATCACGATCATCACCATGATTATCAACATTATCATCACCATCATTATCATCAACATCATCATCACCACCGCATCGCCACGATCACGTCATCGTTGTCACGATCATAACATCATCATTGTTATAATATTGTTATCATCATCACCATGATTATCAACACCATCGACACCACATCATCATGATCATAACATGCATTGTCACGATCACGTCATTGTTGTAGCGATCATAACATCATCATCACCATCATTATCAACATCATCATCACCACCGCATCGCCACGATCACGTCATCGTTGTCGCCGTGACAATGTCACGATCATATAAAATTATCATTGTCACTTATATACCATCACGATCATCACCATGATTATCAACATTATCAATCATCACCATCAACATCATCGCCATGCATTGTCACGATCACGTCATTGTTGTAGCGATCATAACATCATCATCACCATCATTATCATCATCATCATTACCACCGCATCGCCACGATCACGTCATCGTTGTCACGATCATAACATCATCATTGTCATAATATCGTCATCATCATCACCATGATTATCAACACCATCGACACCACATCATCATGATCATTGTTACGAATATCATCACGATCGTCATGTCATCATCACCATCATTATCAACATTATCATCATCACCACCGCATTGCCACCGCATCGCCACGATCACGTTATTTGTGTCTCATATACATCATCATTGTCGCGAATATTATCATGATTGTCACGTCATCTTCATTATCATCTACATCATCATCACCACCGCATCGCCACGATCACGTCGTTGTCACGATCATATAAAATCATCATTGTCACTTATATACCATCACGATCATCACCATGATTATCAACATTATCATCATCACCATCATTATCATCAACATCATCATCACCACCGCATCGCCACGATCACGTCATCGTTGTCACGATCATATCATCATCATTGTCATAATATCGTCATCATCACCATGATTATCAACACCATTGACACCACATCATCATGATCATAACATCATTGTTACGAATATCATCACGATCGTCATGTCATCATCACCATCATTATCAACATTATCATCAACATCATCACCATCGACATCATCACCACCGCATTGCCACCGCATCGCCACGATCACGTTATTTGTGTCTCATATACATCATCATTGTCGCGAATATTATCATGATTGTCACGTCATCGTCATCATTATCATCACTATCAACATCTTCATCACCATCGACATCATCGCCACCACATCGTCACGATCATAACATCATTGTCACAATGTTTCTACAATTACGTCGTTGTCACGATCATAATACATCATCATTGTCACGAATATCGCCATGATCATCACGTCATCGTCATCATTATCATCACTATCAACATCTTCATCACCATCGACATCATCGCCACCGCATCGTCACGATCATAACATCATCATTGTCACAAATATCATCATGATCATCACCATCACCAACATTATCATCAACATCATCATCACCATCGACATCATTGCATCGTCACGATCACGCCATTGTTGTAGCGATCATAACACCATTGTCACAAATTTCATCACCATCATTATCACCTCATCACCACAATCACGTCATTGTCACAATCATCTTCAGGATTGTCATCACAACCATCACTGATTCAGCAAAGTCATTGTAATGATCACTTCAAAATCACAATAAATCCTATTATCAGTACATGTACTTAGAAAAATGTTATTTTCACACAATCAACTTACTTTCTTTTAAGCTTGACGTTTCAAACATCTTCGTTGTTCTTCATCAGAATGTCTGACCGCTAGATGGCGCGGTCAGACACTGGTAAATTGATTGTGTGAAAATAAAAATGTTCTAAGTAACAATTTCACAATCAGGTGAATCTTATTTTATCAATATTTCAAAAAAATTAATCAAAGGTTTGAACAAAATGTTGTAAATATAATATATGTTTGTTATTTTATAATAATCACATGCCAATCAAAATCAGAAAACAATCATGATATGACCATGTATAATACTATAACAAATCAATTGAAATTAAACAAAGTTTCTCAATTCAATCCCCATTCTCTTAGAAAGCATGTGCCATGTTCAACAGCTATTATTTCACGTTATGAAAATATGTATCAGTCAATTTTCTTTTAAATTCCTTGAATCGTCTGCTCTGCTTTTTGCTACAATTACTACAAGAGGTACATGGTACATCTAACCCTAGGCACATCTACTTAGTAGGAGGTCCAGAGGTGATGGGATGTGATGATGAACAGCGCTGCATCCAACAAGGCCAAGGGCGCAATTCGTGGGAGTTCATCGACATTGTACATCGACATCGACGATGTAGCACGGTAGCAAGGACATTCTGCACCGGTATCCGAACTCGAATACTGTAAAAACAAGAAGATATCAATTGGCAACATACAAAAATTGGATTCATATCAATGAATCATTGCATGCAAATTATACAATAACAACATCAACACGATAAAGACAGGCGATTGTAGATAGTGACAGAGTCAGATGAGTTGTCAGATATGAAGGGAGAATATAGCCAAAATGGTTAAGCATAGATCGACATCCTTTCTGAGAATCTATGAAGTTTTTTCTCAACAATTAATGAATCATCACCAGACACTGCACCAGCGACCCATCATCATACATCATTATTCACTCGCAGCTCAGCCACGCCCACGGTCACACTCACAGTCACAGCACATAAATCGTTTCAATTCTTCCCATGTCGTGATCGTTATACTTCCGCAAAACTGCTTTAGAGATGTATATTTTCCACACTTAACTACCAAAGATTCATCTGAAATGTGTGACAATAATTTTCTTCTCCCATTAACTATGTTTCATCACGTGATTAACTTTTGACCAATCATAGAGCAAGATTCTTAGTAGGGACAAAGAAGACAAAGTTGAAGGAGGAGAAGAAGAACAAAAAAATAATAGAGGTTCAAGGTAATCCTTATAAATACTTAGAGAACTATACAAATGTTGAAATAAAGAATCAAGCTTTTTTGTTGAGATTGAACTCAATGCATGGTTGATTGGTTGGTTTGGTAACAAATGGCTAACATGTAGACTATAATAGAAATTACAATTGCGAATCTTACCTTGCATCAGCAGGAGTGGAGATCTTATGAGGTTGGAACCCGCTGGTACTTGATCTGAAATAATAAATAAGAACCAGTTTACCAGTGAAATAGTTTCTTCTCATATTCTGGTGGACCGAACAAAAATTTACTGGCCCCAAAATTGTATTTTATGAGTAAGCTTTTTACTATTCAAAATATCACTCGTTCCTAATCAAACATGTGATTACACATGAAGCACGACACAATAGAAACAAGATTTTTTCATTATGCAAATGTTGGGTTGAAAATCTGCTTGCCGATCAGGCCACCAAAAAATTACTTAAAATTTACTGGGCCCAAAGTTGTATTTTATCAGTAAGCTTTTTATTATTCAAAATATCACTTGTTCCTAATCAAACATGTGATTACAGATGAAGCACGACACAATAGAAACAATATTGTTTTCATTATGTAAATGTCGGTTGAAAATCTGCTTGCCCGATCGGGCCACCAAAAAATTACTTTTACATGTTAGCCATTTGTTACCAAACCAACCAATCAACCATGCATTGAGTTCAATCTCAACAAAAAAGCTTGATTCTTTATTTTGAATCATCCAGAAAAAAATAAGTTAGTGTACTCTTTTCTGGATGATTCAAAATAAATAATCAAGCTTTTTTTGTTGAGATTGAACTCAATGCATGGTTGATTGGTTGGTCTGGTAACAAATGGCTAACATGTAGACTATAATAGAAATTACAATTGCGAATCTTACCTTGCATCAGCAGGAGTGGAGATCTTAGGAGGTTGGAATCCGCTGGTACTTGGTCTGAAATAATAAATAAGAACCAACAAATTATTAAATGACATTTGAATCTAATGCAGTCAGCCTCACGCACAACGCCCAAATATAGTTGTTATAATATAGTATAGTCAGGACTCCACACTCACATTTTTAGTCAGTGGCCCAGATTACCAGTGAAATAGTTTCTTCTCATATTCTGGTGGACCGAACAAAAATTTACTGGCCCCAAAATTATATTTTATGAGTAAGCTTTTTACTAAATTCAAAATATCACTCGTTCCTAATCAAACATGTGATTACAGATGAAGCACGACACAATAGAAACAAGATTGTTTTCATTATGTAAATGTCAGGTTGAAAATCTGCTTGCCCGATCGGGCCACCAAAAAATTACTTTTACATTTTGCTGGCCCCAGTAAAAAAAAAATAAGTTAGTATGGGGATTTGTGTACTCTTTTCTGGATGATTCAACATCTTCACTCTTCTAAAGATTAAAACCTCAATACATAGAGACACTTAACAATTGCAAACAGTTGTAAATGTAGCAATTGATTCCAACTTTAAAGACAATAATTGCCCTTGGGGCTTGGGCCAATAAGATTTGTGCATTTGGGTGCATTCATTATAACTTTACGATTGATTGCTAGTTTTTAAATGCAACAGGCTTCCTTGTCCATGGTTTACAAATAATTATACCACATCATTTGTTTTTGGCATGATAATAAAACAAGGCTTTTGAGAATTTGAGGGACCTAATGAGAGATGTTTATTTTTCACTCATAAAACAAAACTGTATGAGATCATGTAATTGATTTAAACACATGGTTGGCAAGATGAAATTGAGTCAATGTCTTACAAACTATCATGGAGAAGCTTTGGTTACATTAGTGGTATGAACTATATAAATTAATTTCAAATTTTACCTTGCATCAAAGCTTGATCCTGCTTGTGGGTGTTGTAGGCCAGAGCCGCCAGATGCACTAGTACTCGGTCTAGAATTAGGAAAGAAAGACATGCGCTTGATATGGAGTGAAACTTAGGTACCACAACAAGACTTAGTATAAGAAAAATGTTTGTACCCCTGGCCCTAGGGGTACGTCTTGTGAATGAAAAGAGTACCCTGGCTAGCTACAGGCATAGCTCCTCTTGAAGTCCTGCTAACATTGATTTTACCAGCAGCGAAGTACGAAAAGTTTGGGGCCGCGAATCATAAAAAGAATGATTATAAATGTTGACCAAAATATTACAACAGACCATCGAGGGATAAGTGAATAGTACAGTGAGTAGTACGAGCCAATTGATTTCAAACAAGAATGTGATGCAAACAAGAATTAAAAAACTCACTGACACTGGTACATCAGCAGTAGAGTGCCTAGCCCTAGGGCTAGACTAGTCTATAGTGGTAATTGGTAAACAAACCAAACAGACTACCATACTTACGAACTTAGTTCTAGTCACACAAGGGAGCAGAGCTATGCTGCCCTGTAAGGGAACAATGTGGGCCAGTAGGCAGTACAGAAAAAGTTTGTCAAACTTTCACACAAAATTCTGAACTTAAATTCAGCAAAATCAATCATAAGTGAAAATCTGCAGTTTTGGAATATACATCATTCATAATCCTTGTCCTTGTCCTTGGCTTGGCTTGGCTTGGCTTGGCTTTACTTTTAGTTTTAGTTATTTTATTTTTAGTAAACAAATATTCAAACTCAAAGGAAAGAAACATTACGTTACGATTTCAATTCACTAGAGTTCAATAGAATAATAATAGTTTATAAAGAAAATACAGGCATAAATAATCACTCACCCTGCGATGTTTATAGCTTCACATTCAGTAGACGCGACCTGGTCATGGGCTGTCTGCACCGTCTGAGCATCCTCCACCAGAACCCTGGCAAGCTCACGAACCGTAACTCCCCGGGCCTTGGGCAAGTTCGCACCACCTTTCGTACACACACGTCCAAGTCAACGTTTATTCTCCTCACGTTCAGACGATAGTCGATACGTCTCGTCCCTCGTCAGCCTTGCTCTCTTTTTCGTACGGCATATAACAGTAACAGCAGGTCTCCCACGACCACGGCCACGCTTCCGTTCCTCTCCTCTCTCTCCTGATCCTCCTCCATTTCAAGGCTTCAATCGTAAATTTAGCGTCTTGTATCCGTGATATCGTGAATGACTATTGTAACGTACGTAATGCATTGCGCGCGCTATGCATGCATGCTAGCTATATATTGCGCGTACGTTATTTATATACTACTACTTCTATGGTACGTTACCGCACGTACGCGCGCGCGGTCGGTACATAAGATCCAGCTGCCAGATTAGCTACTCGCCCGGCCGCGCGCCCGGCCGGCTCCGGCTGCGCTGGCCTGTAGACTAGGCCTACCGGAGATCGAACGTCGAACCCGGGCAATTTTTACTATGATTATCTCCGCACTAAAACTGTCGCATCGCATGAATACCAAATACACTATCCAACAGCGAACGTAACGGGCGCTAGACAGATTATTGTGAGATTGGTTAGTAAATCGACGTCCCTCATTTTATTAATCTATAGCTAAAAAAAAAAATCATAAAATCAATAACTCCGCCAAAATACATTGTCAAGTCATAATCTTTTCAGAATAAATTCTAAAAATCATGATCTATAATATTTGAGGTTAATATGGCAACTTATATTTTTTGGCTTGCAAAAGTGGATCACTCCCTTTAAAGCGTCACCTTGTATCACTATACAGAGTCGTAACTCACTAAACATTGTCTCTTATATATAAATGTAAACATATTTATTTTATTTTTTAGTTAAACCCCAAACTTATTATAACCGGAATTCTATTTGATTGAACTTCCACTTGCACATGCACTTGCACATGCACTTGCACTGCACCCATCTGATCAAAGTCATGCATATATACTACACAAAAGCATTAGTTTGTGTCGCTGATTGTCCCTATGAGGCCGCCATCGATTTCAAGCTTACACCTCATGATGGCGGTCTCCTGCGTTTATGTGCTTTATTTATTACTTCAAATTGATAATTATTTGTTGTACTTTTCTTTATGTATAATTATCACTTGTAATTATATTGTTAATATTTGAAATACATTTTGTACAATTATGATTATGTATTGTTTTGAAAAAATGCAGAAATAAAACAAACAAACAAACAAACAAACAAACACCACAAAACGACCAATAAGTCGGGAAAACTGATTGTGCTGATTTTCATATATAATGAAAATAGAAGTCATTACCTTAAATAAGTATATATACTTTGTCAGATTTGGACTAAACAAACCCTCTCAAAATGAACGCCAAAGATTTGGAATATGGCTGAAGCATTTTTAAAATAAGGGAGAAACGGTCTGCTTAAAAGATTAGTGTCTATTCAAGCGCTGTAATAAGATCACATGAAGTAGATGGGAAAACAAATTCAAACATGATTTCAGATGCTCAAAATTTCACAGAAGGTAGATAAAGGTATGCTCATTTAGGAAATACCAAAATCCTAAATCTCATATTTTGAACAAAATTTGACTATTTTAGCTAATAAAAGAGAAACTACAACAGCGACATAATGGTCGTTTTGTGGTGTGAGCTAGAACCAAGGCCAAGTATTTTCAGGACAGTCTTAATTGAACGGGCTAATATCAGATGCATGAACTGGAGAATGTTACAAGTACTGGAATCAACTTTATACTTAAACAGCACTACATTGGAAATGTAGTTGCCAAGTCATTATTTACATTGCTGAACTGCATGATGTCATTTTTTGATGGTCAAATATATTAATGGAAGTCTATGTACTGAGCCCCAAACATTGCATTTTTGCCGATGCTTGCACGATTGCGTGATTTTACCCTGCCCATGAATTTCACTTTTTTCTTCAATATCCTGCGATTCCTGCCCCCCTCATGGAGATTCTATCCCCTTGTCACACCCATCCACCCCACACCCCCCCACCCCCACCCCATCCATATAGGTTGACACGGGTTCTCTCTTGTGCAGTAAATGATATGTATTAATCGAGCATGATTTCTTCCATTCATAGGCATGTGTAATGTTGCACATCCTCACAATCAGATGATACATGTAATGTACATATGGTTATTGTTACATTATGTATACACATAACCGTATATAATTATGTATAATAACAATAACTGTATGTACATGTAACATCTAAATTTCTATTCTGTCTTTGTTGACCACATGTTTGGATTCTCTTTAATATCAGATGATGTTATGGCATGAAAATAAAACTATAAACCTGTATAATGCTGTACATTAGTGTGCATTAGATTAGATTCAGTTTAAAATGCTGCATATATGTTACCAATAACAATCACCAATGTATCTATATCATTTAGGTATTTAATGTATGTTTTCACGCCCTCATAAATCCTAAATGATGTCATCGCATTAAAATGGGTGAGCCACGGCTACATGCGCACATGTTTTTTTCGTCACAAGCCAAGATGGTTTTTGGAGACTGCTGAGACTGCTGTTTGTTGTCTGTGTAAGCAGGGCCCCACGCTAGGATAGAACAACCACAAATTCCAAGCGTTATGTACCAAGTGGTTATCACCAAAAAAAATGTTTAAGTAGGCTGGAATTAAATTTGTTAATCCTTGGAATTTGGGTTGGTGAATGTAGATAACATGATTTTATTTGATCATTTATTTAATTTTTCCAATAAGCAGCAATTATTCAGTTAAAATCATCACTAGCAATTAATTTTGTATTAAAAATCCAAAATGAAATCATCCCATCGTACTTTGTACATCGTACATCTTTGGTCTTCATTAATACCTGCTCTTCTATTTGTGTATTTCATGTTCCCCATAGATCCCTAAGGAAACCTTTGCAAGTTGTTTTCAAGGGGTTACATGATCGAACTGAGTGAATGAATGATTTATTTTTATGTTTTTGGTGATTCAAGTGTAACATCTCTACCACAATTTAAAGTATTTTCATGTACATTGTGTAAACAATTATACATGGTTAAGCAGGGCCCCATAATAAATGAGTAAAAACTTTAAAATGTTGATTTCTCTAGTGGAACAACCCTCCTCTATTCTCAAGTATTTGCATACTCTATGTAAACAACGATGCGTGATGCAATTTTCTCCAGGATGTTTTCATTTGCCGAAATTATATTAATTTTGTGGATTTTTGAGAATTCACAGTGGAATGATAATAAACATAATGACCAGAAAGCAAATATTTGTCATGCACATGATGTTTTTACCCATTCTGGATAATGCCCCAAGAAAAATTGGGTTAGAGTCTTTGAAGAATGTGTATTTCACCAAATTAAAACCATATTCCATATAGTAATGTTAACCCAATCAAGACTGATTGATTTTTTGTATATATAGCATGTATTCTCCATAGACCCAAACCTATATATTTTAGTCCCAAAAAGGTTAATTCAGTCCTGAAATCTGCGGTATAGTTGTGGTATTGGTAGAGGAGGGGTATACAAATATTGTGATGAGTCTTGGGGGAGTTTGACTTGGAGCAAGGAGTTTCTCCTTGGTTGGACAGCAAACAAGCCTTTTTAACATCCAATATATTACTCATCCTGCTGTATTTATCCTCATCACTCCTGCTTTTAGCTATAGGTACTAGTGGTAGTTGTGGTTTTTGGAAGAGGAGGCTAGACAAATTTTGCGATGAACATTAGGGGATTGATGTGTCAACAATCCTTTAAACATCCACATTTTACTCATCCCGCTGTATTTAGTCTTTTCACTCTTGCTTCTAGCAAGGTGCCAGCAGGGAGAGTACTGTTGGTGGAATTTGTGGTGTTGGTAGTAGGGGAGGGAATGGTGTGATGAAACTTGGGGAGATTTGAGTTTCAGCAATTCTTAAACATCAAACATCTAGATGTACATGTATTACTCATTCCAGTGTATACTGCTTCAAGCAAGGAGCCAACAGGGAAGATACTAGTGGTAGCTGTGGTGTTGGTGTTGTAGGAGGGGGCAAAAGCTGGGGGTTTGATATGTCAACAAATGTTTAAACATCCATACATTACTCATCCCGCTGTATTTAGCCTTCTCGCTCCTCCTTCATGCAAGGAGCCAGCAGGGAGTGTACCTGTGGTGTTGGTGAAGGAGGAGAGGAAAAGCATTGGGGGTCCGGTGTGTCAACAATCCTTTAAACACCCCTGCCCATGTATTACTCATCGACTGTGTATAGCCTTTCACTCCTCCTTCAAGCTATAGCAGCCAGCAGGAAGCTTTCCCCTGGATGAAATGTGATATTTATCAGTCACCAGTTGGCCAGTCTGAATAGTTTGATTTTCCTTAACCCCCTCTCGATCGGCTTATGGTCGCGTGGTCTACACTCGTTCAGTCTAATATGTAAGGCTAGAAGCTTCCATTTCCCCTATTTCAAATAATATCTGCAAGCCTTAACCTAAAGCCTAGTGGGAGATGGAACTTGGGTTCCCCCCCTCCCCCCCCCCCCCCCCGATTTTGGTTCTTGGTAGGAAGGTTGTGAGACGGGAAGTAGGGTGTTATTTGTACAGAAAGCAAATCATGTGTGACTCAATATATCAGGTAAATAGAGACATTCATAGAGACATTACAATATAATTCAGGGAAAAAAAGCAGATAGAAATAATAAAGAAAAATACCTTTCATGGTGGGAATATAGAACGACAGGAATGGAGGTGGTAGTAGAGTATGAAATGTCCAATAAAAGAGGTAAATATGGAAATAAGGACCAAAAAGGGCAAATAGAGGTGGTAGTCATAGTTGATTGGTAGGGGAGTTCTGAGATCAATGAGCTACTATGTAAATGTACATTCAATTCTTTAGAGAGATCTCCTAAAATTGGGTCAAATATGAATGAAATATGAAATGTCTTAAGTTCTAAGAGAACAAAATAAGTAAAGAGCAGTCAAGATGTGAATGGGAAACCAAAAAGAAGGAAAAACAAGAAATAAGATGGATTTAAAAGGGAAAGGGTGAAAATGATGACCAAAAAAGTACAACAATCGGTGGTTAAATAGGGAAAGATGAAAGAGATATTTACGTGATTGAGTGTTGATGATGATTTGGAAGATCAAAGAGTAAAATGAACAACATGCAATTATGTAGAGCTCTTTCTAGGGAGATGTTGAGAAATTGGGTCAAATATGAATGGAATATGGAAGGTCAGCTCTTGGTTAGAGCATCCATGGAGAAATCATATATTGCATGACTGAGCATATGAGAGTACACTAAAGCCCTTGTCACATGTCGGTGGATGCCCGACAGAGCCAAAGTGTCGGTCCATTCGTCTCCTATCGAATGCGTTTTTTGTTCAGCAAATGCGTTCCGTGACAGGCGATGTACGTTGTTCTATACGGTGGAATGTTTTGTGCATGAAGCAATGGAGAGGACTTTCACCAAGACATCATTTGATTTTTGCAAATTTTCTATCTGTCGGGTATCCGTTTAGGATACCTGGTTATATGTGACAACACCTTAATGAATGGATGAGCCAAAAAAAATATCAGAAAAGAGATAATCAAAGAAAATTACAACAATTGAAGAATGACTAATTGCGTATGATATGCATGACTAGAGTGGTGCAATCTAATTTTGAGTATAGATGGGGAATGAAACAGAAATATACTGTACCGTATTTGCTGGTGTATTAACTGCACCTTTAAAAAAAAAAAAAAGTTGCAAAAATGGGGGTGCGGTTAATACACGGGTGCGGTTATAGCGTATTAACCACACTTTTTTCACATTTTTTTTTTTTTTCAAAAATGGGGGTGCAGTTAATACACAGGTGCGGTTTATACACCGGCAAATACGGTACATAATGTAGAATTGCTATTTGAGTATAACTTGTTCCATGACGGAGAGCCCATTAGTTCAATTGATCATTTTTACTAAAAACAATATTTAAGATGCACAATTATTATAAATCCATGTACAATGTATGATAGGGAATGTGCATGTGTATGCTTAATATAGTGGATGTATGTATGTGGCTTTGTATGTATAAATATCTGTTTGTTTGTACAAGTTTGTATGTTTGCAGGGTATGGTCTATAATACATGTAGAGAGTTAGTCACACACATATAACTTGAAGCAAAAAATGAGCATGACAATGCTGCCGTACTTTGGCAAAAGGAAGCAATTTTTTTTGCAGTTTACATAATATAACTTGCTCCCTTTTGCCAAAGTACCGCAGAATGGCAGAAAACAAAATTAGATTGTATTGAGTCAGAGTTGATTACATTAAAAGCATGTATCGTAGTAAATCATTCCTTAGTTCAGTTACCCAAGAAGAAGAATTCCTGTTTGTGAAAAGAATTGTCCATTGTTGTAGCATCTGAGCTAATATCATGTATGCTTTTGTATTCATGAATATCATCGCTCTGGGTTTGGAATTAGCAAATGAGATCTGAGATAATCACATTATAGAAATGGGTCAATTTAGCAGAGAGATTTGGAACGGTACAATTGCACTTAAACCTCATGCAAAAGCTTACAAACCATCAACGCATTATTATTTTAAGAACAAGATACAGGATCATGTACATTAATCAGGGCTCGACACTAGTACTTGCCCTGATGTCCGGGGCAAGTACAAATTAATGTCAGGCAAGTAAAATTTCTGTTCAACAATGAAAGAAAATGTTATTCCTAAATGTGTAAATTTCTCTAGAAAAAAGAGCAATATTTGACAAGCAGATTGAGCAACCTAGCCGAATTGATATGTCATTTTTTTTCACATTGTTTTTATGGGCAAGTCAAATTTTCTGTTTGGGCAAGTACAATTTGAACATCCTTGACTTTCCTTACCCGAAGAGTTGGCTAACAGGCAAGTAGAAAGAAAGGTTTAAGTGTGGAGGCTTGGTGGAATGTATGATTATGTTTAATACTGATATATGTATTTTAAATACATATATAATATAATATATAACTTGTATCCATGTTCTGACATCACATGATATTAAAGGACTATTGGTAATGGTTCAAGATTCTGTATTGGTATGCATAGGATGTGCCACTGGAATTGTGAACCAATCTCAAAACGTTGAAGTCATTTTCTACCATGTATATTGTAATTGGATCAAGAATTGCTCCAATTTTCAAATTTGATCAAACTGGATGAGAATTATGAAATTAGATACTGCTCCGCCTTCCGAATAATTGGGGCAGGGGATATTCTCATCTTGTGAATGATGTTAAATGGAAATATATCTGAGAATCATTTTACAGAGCGTAATTTAATTTCACAAGTATAAATAAAGTTTAGATGTAATAGAAGTGATTATATGAGGGAATGTTCAGAATGTACAGTATATTAATGTATTTAAGATGAAAAGGGGAGATAATCTGGAAGCAGAAATTTTCAAGTTTTATTTTCGTTTTAAAAAGGAGTATTTAATAAAACTTTGCATTATAAAATAACAGTTTGATTTGTACATATATGTCTTACCAAAAGTTCATGATCTTACATTGGATACTAACAATTACCTATGAAATTTACATGTTATTTAAAAGTTGAACTAATTGCCCTATTTATACATTTATATTTGCCATACTATCCTAAACACAGAGAAAGCACTGACCTTTATCTTTTTCATATTAAGCCTTTGTCTCCTGAGTACTGTAACAAGTCCCTTGGAACTATGAAATACATGGCATGTACCATACCGGGTTCCTGCAAGCAGACAGTAGGTTAATCTCTAGGTTTGGCATGCAGTAATGAGTCTCGTATCTTTTACCAAGTGGCTTACCCTTCACAATCGGTAATGATGTTTTAATCAATTTTTGACTCGGCAGGGGGGCTGGGTTATTACTGTTTTGAAAGGCAAGGGCAATCAATGTGTACCTGTTGACGGAGGAAAAATAGTGAAGTGGTATGAAGGTTTGTTAAACATACATGTGTGTGTGTGTGTGTGTGTGTGTACCATAGGTGTGCGTGTGTGTGTGTGTACTGTGTACTTTAAATGAGCCCTCTTACTCCAGTTTCATGAACACATGAAATTAGCTAATATGGGCTACACACGTTAAAATCAATTTGTTAAATGAAGGATGATTTCTAGATATTGTTTGTCCTCTTAGTTTATAGGGCATTCGTTGGCAAGCTAATAATATGTGACCGGCTATAGCAAAACCCTGCACTTGCCGGTAATTCATATTTTGAAGAAATGGGCATTTTAACTTCACATAATGTGTGCAAAAGACTTGTGATTGTAGAATTGAAACAATCATAATCTTCGCGAATTATTGACCAATATGTTAGAACAAAGCATCAAATGAAAGCTTGTGATGAGGCCTTTCTAATGGTATGCAAATCTGCATTTTGATTGTTACTGACAAGTTCCGGGTTTTGCTCTAGCCGGTCACATATCCTTTCTCACCTTCATTTATCTTCAGTAGATGTAGAAATAGTGGTATACTGGTATAGATAATTCACAACTTTTTGGGGGGATGTACATAAGGATTATTGCGTACATGTACATGCATTTCCTATGTTTGTTTATTTGGTTTAGAATACTTTAATGGCATCTCATGAGAAAAAAAATACAGAATGAGAATGTAAAGCAAAGGATACTGGAAATGGAAGTCTATTTAATAAAAAAAGGTAGGTCTGGTGCAATATACAGCTAAATAATATTTAGCTGTATATTGCACCAGACCTACCTACCTACCTTTCTAATAGTGGTATGAAGAGCAAGCTAATTATATTACATTAATAATGTTTCATGTTTTTCTTTTGTTAAGAAGATGGTTCACAGCCCTGGTTTGTGATTTGTATATACCCAGTACAAACAATGATGTCTCGTCGACCTAGCTCTAGATTAGATAAATCGGTACCCCTTAGATGTTTTTCTTCCCCCCCCCCCCCCTCCCCACAAATCTAGTCCAAACCCTAACCCCAATCTTAGTGTAATGCGAGAATACGTTTTTTTTTTTAAATGTCACAACCTAATGTTTTTGGTTGTTGTCAAATACAAACAATGATATCCCGACCATGCACCATTTGATCAATTGTTTCTCCATAGATGTAAATCCCTCCCTACCCCAGAAATATATTATACAGTTTAGGGCAAGAATAAAATAAATAAAGCGCAACCTAGCATGTCCTTTTCTGTCCAATACAAACATTGGTATCTTGTTCAAGCACCAGAACGGATAAATTGTTGCCAAAAGATGTTGTTCTTCCCAAATCCCACCCCATCCCCAACCTCAACTCCAACCCAACCTCGGGGGGAAAGAAGGCAGAAATAAATTGTAAAAATAACCCTGTCAATCACCATCAAATCGATAGCCCTCAATGTCTTGTATCATGAGCTCACCTCAGAGAGATAATCATCTAGGACAAATCTAAAATTGAATAGTTATGTATGCAGCAGGGCTCTACAAGCTCCACTTGCCCAAATGGCTTGGGCAAGTGAAACTCGGTGGAGGACAAGTTCAGTTTGAAATCATTTGCCCGACCATGGGGCAACTAAATCTGAATGTAGGTTCAGATTATTATACGCCCTAAATTTTTGTATCATCAGAGATCTCCTCAAAGAGATTCATCATCATAGGATAAATTGAAATGTGGTGTTGGTAGAACATTTTAAGGCCATTTGTACCATGTACCACATTTGAATTTTATATGGGGGGGGGGGGGGGCACCGTAGCCCCACCCCCACCCATCTGTACCCCTTTATAGGCAGTATTACATGTATACGTTAACATGAACATGAAAACCTAATCAAATTATTGCAACAATGATGAAAATGCCAGTCAAAGTCTCCACCGCCTCGACCCATTCCCACAATTTTCTGTCCCGATTTGCATCAATAGATAACGATCACGGTCGCACAATACAATCGCCGGGGGGGGGGGAACGATCCTCCGTACAACGCTTCTCCTTGAAATAAATCGAACTGCCCGCGGGTCCAATCCTCGGCTGAATAGCCATGATAAATTGTAACATACAGCCTTACAGGTACGATTGGGAGCTAGTCTTCGTTTGCAGGTACCGCTCAAATCGCAAGTTGAAAGAAGCCTAACAAATAAGGAATTTAAAGTCATTTCTAACTTTTTCATATATTATGTGTTCTATACGAAAATTCAATCATCACATACATTACATTCATGTATTGTGAAAATGTTGTATATGGGCAATTCCACGAAAAATGTCACCCAAGGATGGAAAAATGAAACTCATGGGACAGCCTTGTTAACTACTGGATAGTAATGAGGAAGGACCATATTTTGATGACTAAAGGAAAAAAGTTTGAAATTCAATGCAGAATATTTTTTTTTTTGGTCATTGAAGTTGGGACAAAAATTGTATGTATTACCCCCAAAAATGATGAAATTTGCATCCGTTGTTTGTGAAATAAAATTTAAAAATATGGATCACTTCAGAACAATAATTCTACTTCTAATGTCTTGTTTATGTTTTGTTTTAACATCATAGAAAAGGAAATTGTGTAAAAATCTTTACTTTTTGAAAACTGTTATTGGATAAAATCTTGATTCTTACAACATTGATGTGTAATGTCCGTGACGTTTTAGATATAAAAGTTTTTGTAGAAGCAGAAGTCCTAATTCAATTTAATTCAAAATTCATTTGCAAAGCTAGAATGTTATATCATAAAGTATATCAAGAGCATTTACTAAAATATTTGATGGCTTGTCCAGAATGGCGTCACGGACATTACGTCACGGCTGAGTCACGGACATTACATACACAGTGAAAAGTATAAAAAAGCAGAGCAAAAAAATATCATGCATTATTTTCTTATGTAAATGTCTTACTTTAGCCAAGAAATAAGATAATCCCAAGTAACAGGGGGACTTCTACCTTCCTGGTTCAAGTTTTAATAAATTGTATCGTTAATCAGATAGTGAACTTTGAGTCAGTACTCTGAACTATTTATAAAACTAAATTCCTTGCTTAATTTGAACATGCATGTCTCAATAATCAATAAAGACTTGACTATAACTTACTGGGAGGAGAAAGAGATGGTTAAATCTCATATAGTATGATCAAATTGCAAAAATTATACTCTTAGTCCATGATTTTCCATGTGTTATGCCCATGATGTACACAACTTTTTTTAGATTTTACAATTTTTTGGCACAAAACAGCATTGTACCTCATTAAAAATGTATAATATTTTTTTTAATAGTTGAACATTTGGTTTACTGCACATTCTGTTGAAAAATTTCAAATTTTACAATAATTTTGGAAAAACTTATTAATATTTTAAAAATAATTTTTTGCTAATTGAAAAAAAAATTGAAATATAATTTTTGTTTTCAAAACTGTTTGATTACATATCAAATGTACAATTAAAAAAGTGTCATGCACAATGGAGCATTTTTTGCGGGTTATTTCTGAGTTTAGAAAAAGTGGACAAAAGTGTAATGTCCGTGACGCTGAAAATGTAATGTCCGTGACGCAACGTTTTGTTGTCTAGATCACATATGCCTGGCCCGTTTCCCCCAAAACAACTTGGATTCAATTCATCATTGCCTTGTCTATAATTAAAGGGCAATGAAACCTAAGCAAAATGTTACTTTCATTGTCTTGAAGAGATCAAGAAGAAGAATCTCTGAAAGTTAGAGCATAATCGGGTAAGAAACAAGAAAACTACGGCTCTTTGAAGATGTCCATTTATTCCTATGGGGAACTCAAATTGGCAACGCACTCTGATAAGTGTGTGGACAACTCCCCATATGTTTTGTACACAAATGTTTCCATTTTTACAGTTTACTTCATAGTCAAATTTTTCCATTCCCCCAACTCATGATATGTTATGTATAAAAGCATTCTACAAAACATATGTTGAACTCGAACGAAGGGTAAACATACATTTTGAGAAAATTGAACAAAACTGAAATTTTGTGTACAAAATGTATGGGGAGTTGTCCACAACTTTGCCAGAGTGCGTTGCCAATTTGAGTCACTCGAAGAAATACATGGCTCTTTTCAAAGAGCCATAGTTTTCTTATTTCTTGACCGATTGTGCTCAAATTTTCAGAGACTATTCATTATAGTTAGTGTCTTATAGTGCATACAACAATTTGACTGGATTTCATTGTCCTTTAAATACCTAAATCACATTTGTGAGGTCTCAGAACTCACAGACTTTTGCAAAGATGTATATGGATGCAAAAAGTCATGTCCAAAAGATGTAATGTCCGTGACGGCGCACATTTCGCAGAATTACTCAGTAACGAATTGGATAAATGTTCTGAAACTTTTTTTGCATACTTAACTAGGATATTGTTTTGTAATCAAAATAAAAGTTAGACATTAGTTAGAGGTATGAATTAGTAGTCGCATTGGAAAGTCATGAAAATTCTCTGATTTGTAATGTCCGTGACGCTGGAGTTGCCCATATATACAAATATTTGGCAGAATTTGTTAAATCTGTTTTGTTTTCAATTTCAACAATTTCTGTAAAAGTTTGTTTCTTCTTATTGAACCACTGCCTGCCTGTGATTTTCTAGTTTCTATAGAGCTTAACCGATTGCCAATGGGAGCCATGTGAACCATGCATTAACTCTATGGGAATTTTGGTATAGGAGAAAACGGGTTAACCCATTGCCTATGGGAACCATGTGGATCCTATGTATTGATCCTACGGGAATGTCATTATTCCAGAAGTGGAAATGGGTTAAGATGAGGGTTGTGGGAGTAGAGTAGGGGGAACTGGGAGGTATAATGTGAATATATCCAGATTCTAAGAAACTGAAAAGTCCTTAGAGAAAATGTGTTACATTTCCAGATTGTTCACCCATAGAGGAAGGGCCTCGACAAATCTTGGGGTATAGGGTCTATCACTCTATGGTTTAGGTGGAGAAGTATTCTATTGTAAAACCTGTTTATGGCTTTATTGGAGATGTTTAGATAACTAGCAAATTACCCGTCACCAGATCTTTGAGTAAGATAATGTTGTATGTTGTATATTTGTATTTCGTTATTTTTTGTATCTATCCTGTAAAAAACATTTGGTCAATTAATGGAATCTCTGTTTGAATGGTTATGATATGATTTAATAAGTGTATAATTAAAAATACAATCTCATATTCACAGGCATATGCGTACACGGGGGGGGGGGGGGTTCAAATTTCACTTTGATGAAAAAGGGCTGTTTTGGGGTTTCCCCCCCCTCAAAAACATATTCACGGACACCATGAACCCCCCTCACAAATTCTTCACCGACACCCCCGCCCCCTTTTGAAAGAATCTTCACCAGTACCCCCTCTCGAGAAAATCTTCATCGACACCCCCCTCGCGTCGAAAAATATTCACCGACAACCCCCCCCCCTCGAAAAATCTTCTCCTACACCCCCACCACCCCCCTTCGAAAGAATCTTCACTGTTACTCCCTCTCAATAAAATCTTTACTGACACCCCCCTAGAAAATTCTTCACCGACAACCCCCCCCCTCGAAAAATCTTCACAGAAACCCCCCTTTCAAGATTCTTCACCGACACCCCCCCCCCCCCCCCCCCGGTGGTGATTCAATCTCATATTCAAAGGCATATGGGTACCCGGGTGGGGGGGGGGGGGGTGAGGACACCCACCCCCCTTACAATAAATTCTTCACCGACACTCTCCCTCGAAAATTCTTCACCGACAGCCCCCCCCCCCCTCCCCACTCGAAATACTTGACCGACACCTGACCCCTCAAAAATGTTGGTTGAGGAAATAACCACCCCCCCCCCCCCCTCAAAAAATATTCACGGACACCCACTCCCCTCACAAATTCTTCAGCGACACCGAAAGAATCTTCACTGGTACCCCCTCTCGAAAAAATCTTCACTGACACCCCCCTCGAAAAATCCCCCACCCCCCATCGAGATTCTTCACCAACATCCCTCCCCCCTTCGAAAATTCTTCACCGCCCCCCCCCCCCCCCCCCACGAAATATTTGACCGACACCACCCTCGAAAATTCTTCACCGACACCCCCCTCGAAATACTTGACCGACACCCCCTCGAGTTACTTGACCGACACCCCCCTCGAAATACTTGGCCAACACCCAGCCCGTCGAAAATTTTGGTTGACGCAATAACCCCCCCTACCCCCCCCCCCCCCCCTTGTAAAAACCCTAGGTATGCTGCCAGCGATCACATGTCAAACAATAAACAGTATTAATTAAATCGTTGTCAAGTAGATCAATAACCCTAATTCCTTGCTCTTCTTGTTTACACGTTATTTACAAAAAGCACACATTTTTTATACTTCAGTACAACAAAGTATGCACTTCGAGCAAACATTTACAATTAGCCTGTATTCAGAAAATTAAACCAGTGACAGAGAGAAACCTATTTTGGTAGCCGTATACCCTGTTTTGCCAATTTTGTGAATATCGTGTTGAAAATGTGAACAAAAATCACCGATCAAATTCAGTCATGCATATACGGACATGTACAATCACACGAATGTGTGTACAATGTAGTAGATTGTGTGTTGACAATGCACAGATGCCGGACCTACAATATTCCGCTACTCTGTATATAGTCTATGCAAATTCCCCGCCCGACGGTCGCTTTCGCTTTTGGAATGTACCGTCCGTTTATTGATAGAAATACATATATTTCATCAGATTTGTTTTAATTCTATTCGAAAATCAGTCATTACAATTTTAAATCCATATTATTTAAAAGTTTGAAAAACAACAATTCGCAAGCAAATTACGATAGTCTTAATTCAGGCGCACACAGCGGCACACGTGTTATTTCCGATTTGACAGGCATACGATAATGTGCGTAAGTAATTTACAACGTATCGATTCCAGGCTGAACAAAGACTACATAATGAAAGGTCATTTCAGCAACACACTTTTCACGGTACTTCCGTCGCAAGCATGTGCGATGATCAGCGCTCGACGCGACTGCATGGCAAATGAACGTGGAATATTGGCCGATTCATAACTGACCACTGGTCAAACTGACCCCGACCTGACCCAGACCACAAACCTCTATGGGTCATCACCAATCACTACCCAAAGTTTGATGTTGGTGCCTCAATGCACTACGAAATGCATAGATGGACAGACAGACAGACAGACAGACATACGTAATTGGCTACTTTAGTATAGTAGATATACTGGAGTGAGGTTTCATAAAAATCAATCAAAAGGTATATTCATTACTTAGGTTTCTATCTCTCGCATGATCTACATGTTGTTGGCTATCCACATACATGTATCTGAGATGTTTAGATATATTTGAGTGGGGTTTCGTTAACAAAATCAATAGAAACTCAACTTTATTCAACACTTAGTCATGACCGCCCGCCTAAGGCCGTGTCACCTCGAATGTGTCATATCACGATGGGCATTGGTACAAAAAATTGATTTTTACCATTGATTAAAAAAAATTCTCATCGCTATAGATTAGTCATCTTTTAATGGAGGTGAGATGGACATTTTGGTAGAAAAATTAAAATGTTAAGCAAATTTTCTGTTAGATATTGTAAGTTCACTAAAGTTTAACGCATGGTATATGCAGTTGCAAAGTAATGGGTGAATATTACAAAGAAATATAAATAAAACAGCATTAATTTTAATCTTTTTATATAAACTCATTTTTTTGGCCACAAAAACATGTATTTTTGTGTAAATTTTTACATTTTTTCTCCATCCAAGACTGCTCATATAAAGTGCATGTTTCAGCCTGTCTTATGGAATAGTAGCACACTTTTTTTTAATAGAAAGAATAGTATTTCAACTTATTTGTTTACATTATCTTCTCTTTCCACATCTTAATTCAGAGGTAATTGAAAAGTATGTTTACATGTTCATGCTTTGAGTGTAAACTTGTGTAAAATAAGATGTTCAGCGAAGCCGATAACAAGGGCAATTTTACAGATCTGTGATTATCTCAAGTTCTAAACGTCGTAAATCATGCACGAAGGAGGGAATACCTACCAGATGACGCATTTGACGTATTTGAATCAAGAAATGTGCGTACATGTGTATCTTGGCCATACCTGACTGACCTTGTTACAAGTCTCAATGATTTTAATAATTGATGTGACAGTTTTGTTATTAGTGGAAACTTATAAGTGTAAGAGGGAGGTGTTCATCCAAGCCAATAAAAAGAACAATTTTAAATACAGATCTTTAATTATGTGAGCTGCTAAAAGTTGTAAATCATGTATGTGGAAGAGTACCTGAAAAAAAGATGACACATTTGCATCAATGTGTATCTTGGCCATCCCTGACACTTTTACGAGACTCTAGGATTTAATGAATCTTTATGCAATGTTTTGATTATCTCGCATTCTGAATGTCTAAATAGAATACCTACCAGATGACGCATCTAGGCACTGGTGAAACATAGGTCTCAGTTGTTCTTGATCGTGTCACAAGACCTATGCTTTAATAAATAATTTGAAGCACAAATACTTTGGCTCAAAGAGAAAACATTTTATGGGGGGGGGGGTTACCATTTCAGTATAAAAATAGCACTATGACTTTTATTTTGTGTTGAACTCTTATGCAAATTTACTCGGCTAGTTTATGATGTCAGTGACTCTTCTAGACATTTTGTAGTTAGTCTTGATTGAAGACTAGCATCTAGCAATCCCAGTTAAACTTGTGCTGGTTGTGAATGTGATATGTGTCAGCTGTTTATAAATATTTAGGCAACATCTTAAATTATAGCTTTCTTGATGTATTTGTTAATGCCCAGGATGAGGGAACATGTTAGAGGAGCAATAACAGAGAAAGAAGAGGAGGGAGAAAGGCTTTTACCCCCCCCCCCCCCTATCCCCCAGCCCCCCCCCCCCCCCCCCCCCCCCCCCCCACCCCCCATATATGATATTTGGGATTCACCAGGGATAATTTGCCTGGGGATGGATATTAATTTGCCCCGTAAAATGTGAAACTCTTGATGATTGTAACCTTTTGTTGAGCTGCTATTTTATGAACTTGACCTGCATGTATTATTGTGCCATTGTTGTTGTTCTTTTACTTGGTAAATTATGTAGACCTGATACATGTGTATTGTTTTGTTGTCAGGGCAACCATATTGTAAATAGTGTTGTACTATATATATAAAATATTTAATAATTTCATGGTGACACAATTTTCTACTCAACCATATGGTAAATTGTGGAACCATGTCTCTTTTTTTTTTTGGAATTTTATTTTTGGTAACATGATTTTCTCAGTCAACCATAGTCCTTTTATGAATTGTATCGCACTGCTATTTTTATTGTTTTTTCTGGCTAGGAAATTTTTTTTTTTCGCACTCGACCATACTGTAAATTGTGCGAAATATACTCCAAGGGGCATGTGGTAGCTAACGCACACACCATGCCGTATAGCGATCTGCCGTGTCTAACGTCTGTTTGACACATGTACTCCACAAATTCTGATCGTGTTCCCATATGGTTTCTTCATCTTATTAATAAACCCTTCCCCATCTTTCCCTCCCATACCATAATATCTAGATTGAGAAAGAGAAGGGCGCTAAAGTCACTTTTGGTACTTCTAGAATTTGGAGATGATCATGTTTGAATTTTGAAAGCCATGTGGAAACTAATGTAGCTCTCTTTTTACATTGTGTTGAATGTTCCTAAAAGAAGGCAGAATTATTAATATTATCTGAAAATTTTGCATCGCCTAGAGGAGGCTCAGACCTACAAGATGGTACGCGCAATGCCTAGAAAGTAACCTTTTTGCCTTGTGGCCCAGTCGGGCAAGTAAAAACAAGATTGTTCAACTTTGAGTGGCCCCATACAAAGAAAAACATAACAATTTCTGTTAAATTTGGTTGCCCGAACGGGCCAGTAGAATTTAGGATCAATGAAATTTGGTGGCCCGGAGCTAATTTTTAGTGGCCCCGGGCCAGCGGGCCTATGCTAATTTCGAGCTGGTATGCGTAACTCAATTTAGCCAAAAATTGACTTAACGCCCTTCTCACTCTCACCTGACAATGTTTCCCTACTGCTCATGAATGATCTCCGTAGTACGGAAAACATGCTCCGAGAATCAACATCCAATTTTGTCGCACCCTCCCCCACTCTCAAATTGAATTATGTGATCATTTCGAGGTTGGAAAATGACACCACGAGATGCTAACGACAGAATAAACATCATGTTTGTGTATTTGTAGTTATTTGAGGAGGAGCTTGCAAATGAGTTGACGTACATGGTTTAGGAGGGGAGGGATGGGTTGATGAGAGTTTTATATTTTGGGAAAATGTCATCTCAATTTCGGGCAAATATCACATCATATGTAGGGGAATTATTATATTTTTAGTTGGGTGGGGGGAGGAGCAGGAGGCGGTGAAATATATTTGGGGGAAATGCTGCACCCCGTAAGTAATGAAAAAATATACTGGGTATCTGCAATTTTGCCCCCAAAATACCCTCAAAAGCCCATTTAGCACTCGATGCCCCCCTAAAAGTCTCATTTGAGAGTGCTAAATTTGAAAGTAGCCCTGATCCAAAATAAAGTAGCAATTTATCTCTTGCTCCAAACAAAATTCTGCCAGACGATCTTGCAATTAGACATGAGGGGGGGGGGGGAGGGGGCCTTGCCTAAAGTTTCCTTGGTGGATGATAGCAGACGAGAAGATCACATTTAATCATCTTCAGTTCAGGAGCAGATAGAGGATTATATAGAATTCAGTGCAATATTTTGAATGCAGACCGGCTTAAAAAAGTATAGCCCCTGAAAATGAAGTAGTAATCGCTAGTTATCTCTTGCTCCTTACAAAATTCTGCGACTAGATAGGTGGAGGGGGGCCTCACCCTAATGTTTCCTTGGCAGATGATAGACAAGAAGAGCACATAATCGTCTTGGCAGTCAAGAGGCTGGGGCGAATGTTCTTGCAATTACCCTGTCAGACGAGGCTGATGAAAAATGGGCTCAGCGACGTGTTTGGAAAGGACCCATTGTGCCATGAAGAGGGGCTCATACATATTGGTTACATGACATCGAGACCAATGTGTGGGGCTGTGTAATGCGTCAATGTCCCTCATCTCTCAACCATGATCATGATGTGTGTAGTAGGAAGTAAAGGGGCGATCTAGATTGGTTAGCTACATTTTTCATATTTTATGCATAGCTCATTAAAATTGGGTTGTTCCTAGCTACGTAAGAGCTTGCCCGATAAAGCAACAGCTATGCAAGGTGGTTTTATAAGTATTGACTCATATTGCTACGTGCTTGGAGAGGGCAATTGTACCATCGGGAGGGGGTACATATGAGGCTCATTGGTTACATGTCATAACATGACATCAAGACCAATGTGTGGGGCTTTCTCTCAACCATGGTCTGTGGTTGGAAGTAAAGGTGCAATATAGACCAGTTATTAGCTATCTTATTAATATCATTATTACATATTTTATATATATCCTATTGGTTGTTTCCTGGCAACCGGAAAGCTTGCCTGATATAGCAACAGCTATTGCATGCAAGGTGGATGTATTAAAAGCATTTAGCTTGTGTTTATAAGGAGCAGGTTAATTTGAAGAAAACAAAACAATATAATTAATTTAAAGGTGAAAATGCTGAAAAGATAATGCCCCCAACCAGTCAGACTACGCTACACCACAGGATATTAGTATAACGTGCAATTCTCTATAGACCACAACCCGAGTACATGTATTTTGGGTATCAGTCCAGAATGGGTTAACCACTTGATGACTTTTCTCTGGTAGAACATGCATTCTACCTAGATGACAACCTTCCTATAGTCATGACCAGTCTTGAACGGGTTAAACTTAATACCGAATGTTATTCTGGTAGCTTTAATAACAGACCGTTGGGGATGTAAGTGATAATCCAGGGACTTGGAGAGGAGTCGATGATGAATTTGGCAGTCTAAAATTGGTATATTGGAGACCGATGAGCACATAGACCTTGACTTTCAAAACATCAATGTTTTTGACATTGCATGGCCCTCGCAACCTTTATGACGTGTACTTGCTCAAACAGTCAAAGAATAAAGATGCTCCTAGTCTTTTTGCTAGATGATTAGAAGTTTCTTGAAAAAATATAATTGTTGAAAACATTATGCTTTTGACATTGATTCGCTCAAACTGTATTTAGTTTACTGGCCTGAACAGTCAAAAGAATATGGGTGCACACAGTCTTTAGCTAGATGAAGAGAATATTTTTGGAAATATCTAATTATTGTAAACATCAGCGCTTCTGACATTGGCTCTTATCTTAATTGCAACCTTTATGAAGTGTACTGGCCTGAACTGTGCATGCTTTCTTTCACTAGAAAATAAAAATAATATGTTTGATTTATATACATGTAGCACCAAATGTGATACAATATATCTATGCGCTATACGATATTGTTATTAGATTAATGGAAGATTTAAAGAAAATCTAATTGTTAGAATGAAAAGAAGTATTTTTCTGGCTCCGAAATGACGTCACTGGAAGAAATAAATATAATGATTTTTGTGAGAATAATTCTTGTTTTTGTAAGATTAATGGTTGCTTAAACTGATTAGGATGCATTATAATCCTACCCTCAAATGCAGTCGTGGTGATATAAAACAAGACATAGAAAACAATAGATGGGACTTAACGTGAGTAATCAAAGTAGGTGCCATGCATCATACTATGACATTAAATGCTGCATTCAGAAGTTATTATAAGATCCAAGTTTAAACGGAAAAACAATTCATTTGAGAGAGGACCATGTTTTTTATCGATCATTTAGGATCTTGCTGCGTAAATATGTTTCTTTCAGGTTTCCATCTATGACCATCTATGTACTAAGTACTGTTATTCTCTCACATGGTAAGTTCCTAATTTGAGTCTTGATCAGTACTTTACACGAGCTAACACATATAGCCTTTACACAAATTACGAGTGAATGAATAACTATCAACTTCTCTCTTTACTCTCAATCTTTGAAATATTCTCATCCTCGAAGAATGACTTCCGAGGCCAGTCATGTTCTCATAAGCAACCTATTATTAACCAGTTCCATCCCACTATGTTGCAATTCACATCACATAGAGTCAATACATATTACATTCAAGATTCGGATACAAAATAAATGAGAAAGTCTGTTTGAAGTTCTCATCGTGTAATCGTAAGCAACCAATTAACAAGTTCCATCCCATATTTTGCGATTCACATCTTATGGAGTCAATACATATTACAAGTACATCGGTCCTCGTAAGCAATTGGTTAAGGAACGGATAGAAACAAAATGAGAGTCTGTTTGAGGTTCTCTTCATGTTATCTTAAGCAACTGATCAGCCAGTTCCATCCCATAATTTGCAATTCACATCTTCAGAGTCCATACATTACATAAATAATAATAATAATAATAATAAATCATTTATAGAGCGCGGAAACTATGTGTATATATTCTACCGCGCATATTAATATTAATACCCATGGTCATCAGGTACATTTCAAACCCACACAAGCCTAATAAGCGATTGGTTACGAAGGAGTGGCTAAAAACAAATAAACAAATAAACAAATGAAATAGACCGTCTGAAGTTCTCATCGTGTAATCATTAGCAACCGATTAACCAGTTCCATCCCACTATTTTGCGATTCACATCTATGGAGTCAATACATATTATAATTGCATCAGGCCTTATAAGAAATTGGTAAAGGAACGGATAGAAAAAAAACGAGAAAGTCTGTTTGAAGTTTTCAGCATGTTATCATAAGCAACCGATTATTAAACCAGTTCCTTCCCATAATTTGCAATTCTCTTCTTTAAGTCAATACATATATATGTTTACATCAGGCCAGCAGATAAAAACAAATGAACAAATGAAATAGACCGTCTGAAGTTCTCATCATGTTTAATAGCGTAAGCAACCAATTAACCAGTTCCATCCCATAATTTGCGATTCACATCTATGGAGTCAATACATATTATAATTACATCAGGCCTCGTAAGCAATTGGTGTAAAGGAATGGATAGCAAAAAATGAGAAATGAGAAAGTCTGTTTGAGGTTTTCATCATATTATCGTAAGCAATGGATTAACAAGTTTTATCCCACATTTTGGGATACACATCAATAGAATCAAAACATATCAGGTCTTATAGGCAATTGGAACCCATCAAGGATGGAGTCCCACACATTTGTAAGTTGGTAGTCCTACACTTCAGCAAGAAGATAAAAAGTTATATAATGTATACAAGGAGAAAGAGCATAAATTTAGAGCCCTATGTTGTTACTCTACCTGCTTTAGTTAATTTTTTTAATTTACAAAAATCCTTAAATTGGCAACACATTGTGATATTTCTAAACAGATTTTGGCGTTCAAAATGGCAACTTTGCGGCAAATTCACTTCATATTTGTCTTAAATTGTAATTACTGAATATTTTCCACCTATTTTTATGTCATTAAAAGGTCAATTTGTAGAGGAAAACAATGATCAATTTTGCCTTTAAATAGCTCTCGTCCTTGATGGGTTAAGGAGCATATAAAAACAAATGGGGAAATACCTTTTATGGGCCCCCCTTCTCATCAACTGGCAATTTGGATGCAAAAGTGTTTTTCAGGCATCCCTTCAAAGAGGACGAAGGAGATGTGTAAATTGTCGCCGACAGCATCATCAAATAAATTTGAGTTTTATATATTTTGTTTAAAGGGAGAGATACGTAAGTGAGGAGAGCGCATCTCATATTATCGGTATACAGTCAAACCTGTGTATAGTGACCACCCAAGGGAAGCAAGAAAAGTGGCCACTGGAGACAGATGATCTCTATAGACAGGTTCCATAACATTGTTTATTTTATATGCAAGGGAACACTTGACAGCATATTCTGTCTGATCTAGGAATAAAGATAAAACATCAAATTGGAAAGAAAAAATCACAAATACAATACCCTTCCCCTTTGAAGAACCTCTCAAATTATGGAATCCACAGATTGTTAATGTGTTGCTCAAATGTAAAGTACTTTTAGACGAGGGGAAAAAAAACAGAAAAATAAAAGATCGTTAATTGGAGGAATGCGAAAGGGGAATTGGCTTCAATTTAAACATAAACTGAAGTAATAAGCTGTTTTTTGTTGAAAATGTGCTCTAAAGGGGATACAATTAAAAGCGATACTTTTATTAAAGAATATTTTGTCTGATTTAGGTATAAAGATAAAATATCAACTTGGAAAAAAAAATCACAAATACAATACCCTTCCCCTTTGAAGAACCTCTCAAATTATGGAATCCACAGATTGTTAATGTGTTGCTCAAATGTTAAGTACTTTTAGACGAGGGGAAAAAAACAACAGAAAATAGAAGATCGTTAATTGGAGGAGCGCGAAAGGGGAATTGGCTCCAATCTAAACATAAACTCAAGAAATAAGATTTTTTTTTTGTTGTTGAAAATGTGCTCTAAAGGGGATACAATTAAAAGCGATACTTTTTTTAAAGAATATTTTGTCTGATTGAGGTATAAAGATAAAACATCAACTTGGAAAAAATAAATCACAAATACAATACCCTTCCCCTTTGAAGAACCTCTCAAATTGTGGAATCCACAGATTGTTAATGTGTTGCTCAAATGTTAAGTACTCTTAGATGAGGGGAAAAAACAACAGAAAATAGAAGATCGTTAATTGGAGGAGCGCAAAAGGGGATTGGCTCCATTTTAAACTTACACTCGAGTAATAAGATATTTAATACAATTAAAGCAAATACTTTTGTTATAGCATATATTCTGTCTGATCTGGGAATAAAGATTAAAAATCAACTTGGAAATATCACACAATTTCCTTCCCCTTTGAATAGCCTCTCAAATTATGGAATCCACAGATTGTTAATGTGTTGCTCAAATGTTAAGCACTTTTAGACGAGGGGAAAAAAACAACAGAAAATAGAAGATCGTTAATTGGAGGAGCGCGAAAGGGGAATTGGCTTCAATTTAAACATAAACTCAAGAAATAAGTTTTTTTTTTTTTTGAAATGTGCTCTAAAGGGGATACAATTAAAAGCGATACTTTTATTAAAGAATATTTTGTCTGATTTAGGTATAAAGATAAAACATCAACTTGGAAAAAAAAATCACAAATACAATACCCTTCCCCTTTGAAGAACCTCTCAAATTGTGGAATCCACAGATTGTTAATGTGTTGCTCAAATGTTAAGCACTTTAATAGACGAGGGGAAAAACAACAGAAAATAGAAGATCGTTAATTGGAGGAGCGCGAAAGGGAATTGGCTCCAATTGGAAAATGCTGGTGAAATACATTATTATTTTCTAGGGGAATAATAGTTGCCTCGCCTCCAAATGGGCTAGTGATAGTGTTTTTTGCAGAAAGTTATTTAGATGAACATTAGATGAGTATGATGGGTGAGGGAGTATTAATGATTTGATTGCCAGTTAATGCAGGAGTCGTTCAATACTGCAATTAGTATTTCCATTTGCAATGTGTATGCATTGAAAACAAACACAGGTGCTCAGGGCAATTTAGCCACCCAAAACGTTTTTTCTTTTCTTTAGAGACCCTGAAAATCTCCAAAGAACCCCTGTCAAAATTCAGTTTCAGTTCATTTCACATCCAATAAAAATTGAAAATTAAATTTTAAAAATCAAATACAAACATTTCATATTTTTAATACTGATTTTTTCTTCTTCAGAGTGTACATAACGTATACATATCAAGGCAGTACAAGATAGAAAATATGATATAAAAATTGGAGATATTTTTACCCAAATTATAATGATATTCCAGTCGCATGGCAAACATAATTTGCCAGAGAGATGATTTTAGTATTTCATGCTCGTCATAAATGTCATTTGCCTAGATGATAATTGTATTCCATGCTCATTAGGCACGTAATGCAGTTGCCTCTCATGGATGTGACGTCGCTGCAAATGCTTCTAATGTGACGGTTTCCGATTTCCCATATCTTGTCTTTTTCATTTTCCTTTACACTTTTTTTGTTGGTGTAGATTTGTCATTACTAATATAATTTTCCAATGATAATTTTATTCTAGGCTCGTTACAAATCCGGGAATTGTCTTACATACATTCATCATCACTGTGAAAGCTTTCCTTGGGTCAGTTTACTCTAGGTATCTCTTCCTTTTTCTTTTCATATTAACCCTTTTTTCTCCTCGAAAGATCATTACAAATGAAATTTGTTTGATGAAAGATAATGATATTCCAGACTCATTACAAATGAGACTTTACTTTGTGCCCCTGAAATCACTGCATATACTGTACATATACTTTCAATGAGTCTGCTATCCCTCCCTTCTCTGCTTTCCTTAATAATCTACCCTTTTTTGGTCAAAGTAGATCATTACTAATGAAATTTGTCAACGATAATAATGTTCCAGACTCATTACCAATTATACAATTTACCATGATGTAAGTAATGTTGATACAAAAGCTTCCTATGGGTCAGTTTCCGGTTTCCCCTATCATTTCTTTTACGTTTCTCTATTTATTACATATCTCATTTTATTTTTCTCAGAAGATCATTACAAATACAATTTGCCAATGATAATAATATTCCAAGCTCATTACAAATGTAATTTTCTCTGATGATGAGGCCCAGAGCATCTAGAGAAATGCATGAACCGCCTGAGTGAAGGGAAAGGGTGCCCCATTTATTGATCGTCGTGCGCTCAGGCTGGAGCCCGGAGGATCTTGTTCCTTGGCAATAAGTGATATCGATAGCTTGCATCATTGATTCAACGACTCTCGATTCTCGGAGTCCCTGGCTGCTCGCGTGCGACGTCGTCGCTGCAGATAGTTTTCAAGGGGGTCGGTTTCCCCTTTTTTCATTTTGTATTTGTTTTTATTTCATTTATCCGTTTACTTACTTCTCTTTTTCATTTTTATTGTTTTTTGATTTTGTTCTCCTCTCTCGATTCCCAGTGACATTGTGACATTTTCAACGCAGATGCTTTTAAGTGTTTCAGTTTAACCCCCCTTTTCTCCACCTCATGTTTTTAATTTCATTCATTTATCTATTTGCTTACACTGCGAGTTTCAACTATCTTTTTTTGCTTTTTCATTTTTTTATTTAAATGAAATGTTTTCCTCTCGATTCATAGAGTCCCCTGCATGGCCTGTGAGGTTGTTCGTTGCTGATGCTTTCAAGGGGGTTGGTTTTCCCCTTTGAATTCTCTTTTTCAGTTTGTATATTTTGTTCTCATTTCATTTATCTATTTACCTACCGTTGCATTATCAGTTTCCACTCTCTCTGTTTTCTTTTCCTTTTTTCCTTTTTTGTTTTTTGTTTTGTTTGTGGATTTATTAACCTACTAATTGATTGTCAGAGACAATTTGTTTGAGAGTTAACCAACTCAGTATCAGTAGAAACTCTCTTAACCCTCTCAGAACTCTCCCCAAAATACTCAGGCGGTGGAGAATGCAAGTTTTGTATATGTTAAGTTACTTGCAGTTGGAATCAAGATATGGCTGATATTGATGTGATGGTAATTGTGATGTTGTTTTTGATGATGATGATGATGATGATGATGATGATTATAACAACTTTGTTCTTTCGGTTTTGCTTTAGCATCTTTAAAGGAGAAGATCATAGAAATCAGCAACATATGTAATACAAAAGTTTGACATTGATGTTGTTAGTATCATGCCCGAGCTAAACAAAACAATATTGATATGACTACATTTGTGATGTTTGTGATTATGACATCTAATTATGTTCTTTCTTCTTTTTGTTTCATTGCTTCAGCTCCACTTGGCGACCCTAGCATCATTAAAGGGAGAGATCATTGAATTGAGCAACAGGTTACAGAAAGTCTCATCAGAGAGAGATGCGTTCGAGAAGAGACTCACAAAAGCTCAGGTGAGAGTTTGGTTCTTATTTGTGCGGTTGGCAGCATATGGCTAGTATGCTCCCCGGGGAGTTGAAAAAGTATGCAATATTATTGTGTGGGTTTGAAATGTACCTGATGACCATGAGTAGTAAAAAGCACCAGGAGTGTCAAATCTTGACAGACATGACTGTGCTCCATAAGTGGCCATTATTATTATTATCAATATACATTTTTGTTCACATTTTAGGCAGCCTTACGGAAAGAAAACATGTGTACAGAAGTAGTATAAACAAGCCTAGTTAAAATGTTTGTATATCATTTTGTATTTGAATAATTCGTTTAACCCTTTCATGACTGGGCCGTAATGATGAATTAAGGGGTTTCTGGGAAGAACGCCGTCATAGGGTTTTCTATAGCTCAGTCGGTAGAGCACCGGTCTAGCAATCCGGAGGTCTCGGGTTCGAATCCCGTTGGAATCCCATTTTTCTTTGCTCACTTTTAATCATAAATGTTATGTCTTATATACATTACATGTAGGTATCACATAATAGCCATGCTATTCATGATTGGATAACTTTCATAACCAGAACGTCAATGACGTAGCGCTCATCCGGCATCTCGCAACATCAAATATCGCAAATTTCATGTGGTACACTTTTCAACTGGTCAAAAAATAAAAATGTGATGCCCTGGAAGGGACATAAAAATTAATAAAAAAAAAAATAGAGTGAAAAAAATATAAATTTGACGCCCCAGAAGGGACATGGGAAAAAGAAAAAAAAAGAAAAAAAATAAATAAATAAAAAAATAAAAAAAAATAAACAAAAATTTTAATAAATAAAAAAAAAAATAATAATAAAAAATAAAAAATAAATGAATAAATAATAAAAATAAATAAATAAATAAATAAATAAATAAAAATTACCATAATTAATTAATGGAGAAAAATTTCAAAATTCTGTGTAGAAGTTTAGTGTACCAAAGTTAGCTCTACCAGATAAAGCAAACCAAATCAAAATCGGTTGAGAAATGAAGGAGAAGAAGCATTTTTTGTGATTTTTGGAATAAATTTGCATAAATTACCATAATTAATTAATGGAGAAAAATTTCAAAATTCTGTGTAGAAGTTTAGTGTACCAAAGTTAGCTCTACCAGATAAAGCAAACCAAATCAAAATCGGTCAAGAAATGAAGGAGAAGAAGCATTTTTTGTGATTTCGAATAAATTTGCATAAATTAGCATATATAATGAATTTCACGATTCTGTGTAGAAGTTTTAAATCCCCCTCCTAGCCCTATCTTATGAAACAATCAGAATCAAAATCGGTTGAAAAATAACGAAGAAGAAGCATTTTGAAAACTGTGGACGGACGGACGGACGGACGGAAGGACGGACGGACGGAAGGACGGACGACGGACGCCACGCCATGGCATAAGCTCATCGGGCCCTTCGGGCCGGATGAGCTAAAAATGGCTATACGTGGCCCATATGGCAAGGTTTCATATGAAAGTGCATTCCAATGATTAGCATTTAGAAGGGGGGGGGGGGTTGTCTAGCTTGATGGAGAAAATTATGGGGGGAGCCACTTTCTTGGGCCTTTTTTGGCATTTCTTTCGATCTTCATGGCAATTCGGGGGCACCTTTTGTCGCTTTTTCAGGGCTCTTTTTTCAATTGCCCTGGAGAGCCCATGTATAATGTTCGTCACCTGTCTAGCCATCGAGCGGAAAGAATTGCGTTGGTAATTATAGCAGCCAGGATCGGAAACATTATGTATACTTTAATTACTCTACCACTTTCTCGCCCCTTTACTGACCAGCTCGATAATATTGATTTTACTCTTTGTGTGCGTGGGACTAAGGACTCTAATGTTTATTCAGCTTGTTTTGTCTACTGGAAATGATTTGAAGTATGAGTAAATTTGGTAGATAAAAATGATCATGTGTGGTGCGTTGCAGTGTCCATTAGGAATTATGTTATTGACCTGGCACGCCTTGTTATGTGGATTGGGTATATAGTGTATGTACACATATTATCAGTATGTTGTTTTTGTATGTAGGTGTATATTGACTGCGTGTGTCCGTCTCTCTATTATATTCTCTATATGTATGAGTGGACATTTGTGTGTGTGCGTGGGTGAGTTTGTGGGTGTTTATGTGTGTCTGTAAGTTTGTGCTTCATGTGGTTACCCCCACCTGAATTTGAATGTATTTCAATTACATAGCAAAACAATGATAAAGAGAAAATGATATGGTTATATATATCACTTAGTTCACATCTAATGAAGATGGGCATATAATAATTATAATGATAATAACAATAATGGTTATTTTTATAGCGCTATTCCTGTTGGGATCATAGCGCTTTACATTATTACTATTAACCAGGGCACATTAAGTGCACATTTTCCACTCCCTATGGAATATTCCAGGGAGTCGCCTGTTCGGCGCACATAGTGCTAACGAAACACGTTCCCATCCTTCCGGGTCCCCATTTATACACCTGGGTAGAGAGCAGCAATTTTTTGATAAATTGTCTTGCTGAAGGACAAATGCAGTGGGCAGGGTTCGAACTTGGGATCCCACGCATCGGAGAGCGCGCGCTCTACCAATCTTGCCACACCGCGTTCACATAGCAAATTCTCAAACCCTGTTTTACCACATGAAATTGATCATACCTGTTTAGATGCTCTGTTTCGGAATTGCATGTATCTCATACTAGCCTATTAGACTTTAAATACAGTTGTCATTTTTGGCTTTTGGGGGAGAAATGCCAAATTGTCCCAAGCCTACAAATATTTGTCAAATAAAGTATAGGAGGAAAAAGGGTTAACACATCATTATAATGCTTTAAATACAAGTTTCAATTTCTTTGAATTTGTGTGGGTGCAAAAGCTTGTATATAAAATGGGCCTTTAATTATCTCATACTAGATTATTAGACTTGTGGGTTGCTTGTAGATGTGTCCACAATAAGTGATCAAGAAATGTTTCATCACACCTAGCCCTAAATACAGAGTGTGATCCAGCTGCCTTTGTGCAAACAATGACGTGGTGTGATACATGGTACTCTATGTAATTTAAGGGATGCAATAGCGCAAAGCGCAATTTATGTCTTCATGTGTTTGTATCCCTATAGAGACATGTGTACAAACATTGAAATAGTGTGAGATATATTATTCTCCTAGCTGTGTTATTAGTTAGGAAAACATAAATGGGCCTTACCTGTGTCTTAACCCTGATAAAAACATAAAAACATGTCTTCTTTTTTTTGGGGGGGGGGGGGGCGGGGGGGGGGGGGGTGTTTCCCAGTTGTGATGTACATAAGTCATTTTTATACCTTTTTAAGATTTCAGGGACTCATTTAATTAATCTTTAAAATTGTAATTACAAATATTCAAGGTTATTATCCTATCAAATAAATAGGAACACTTTTTTGTGTAATATATTGTTTGAAGAACAATTATAAACCAATTAGTATATGTATTCAATACACTGAATTTTGAGAACACAGTTAAGGAAGTAGTTCATCCTTTTGTTTTAAATTGGTTGTATTTTCACAGAATTGCCTTAAAATTACTCTCACAGTGGCCTGACTACTAGAATTCTGACTAAAATGACATCCTATTGGGCTAACTGATTGTAAAGAAAACCTTGGATGAAACTTCTAAGCCAGCTACTTCAGCTGGAAGTAAATGGATAAAATAGACATACCCGGAATTCTCAATTCCGATTTCATTACCGTCCTCCTTGCAGAAAATTGAAGTAATGAAGTTGTAAATGCCCCGCCCGTCCTACTTCTTTCTTGCGGCCTGGGGCTAAATAAAGGATTGGTGTATGTATACACATATGTACAAACATATTCAAAGATAAGAACATTCAAAGATAAGAACCTATACCGGGTATATGTTTGTCTTTTCTTTGATTGTGTATGTGTATGTTTGTACACATCTAAAATCGCAGCATATTTAATCTGCTATTGCACTATTCATTTGTATGATTATCATTTCTTTAACTCCAATAATCAATTTAAGATGGGTATAAATCTGGTAAGCAATTGCGTAAACTTCAAAGCCAGATAGAATTCTGCCAGTAAAAAGACTTGCAACAAAGTCTAGATTTTCAATTTATTACATTCATCCTTGCAAAAAAATTGCAGTAATAAAGTTGTAAATGCTCCGCCCGCCCCACTTTTTGTTTGCGTCCTGAGGCTAAATGTTTTTATTCATCCATGGGTATATGACTGTTTGTTCTTTTGTTCGAATACGTTTGTATATTTGTGAATCTGCAGTCACAGCATATTTTGTTGATATTATTTTGTGCATTCATATATGAAGCATCATTTCTTAAGCTCCAAAATTCAATGGAAGATTAAATTAGTCGGGTAAGCAATTGCGTAAACTTCAAAGCCAGTCAGAATTCTACCAGTAAAATGACTTACCCCAAAGTCTAAATTTTCAATTCATTACATTCATCCTTGCGATAAATTGCAGTAACAAAGTTGTGAATGGCTCCTCCTACTCCTACTAGTATCGTCTTCCTTGTAACCGTGTTAAGTGTTTGTAAATCTGGTTATTTCTGTGGTTATGTGTTTTTATATGAATTTTTTTCATTAAGCTGATTGTACATTTGTACTTTGTAGATTAAGGTATTTGTGATTATGGCTACATTCATTCATTTCTTTTTCTTATCACATATTCACTTTAAATGGATGTTATTTGGCCGAGTAATGAGCGAAAATGCAAATGATACTCCCTAACTCATTGCATTAACATTGTACTCGGTTATGACTATCCAGTGGATAGTTAAAAATCCAAACACTTCAATCGTTAATATCTTTTTAACGAAAGAGTAATTTGAAAAACCAAAACCTGTTCCATGCTTCTATTGGTAATACACGGATACAACACGGTATGAGAGAACCACTAGTTTTATAAGTAAATTTTTGTGGATGTTGACAATGTTACTAGATCCCTTTAAATTATCCCTACACACCATATCATACACGAGTATGCAGCATTGATGTCTCTGCATGAGGATGTGTGCTATTATATTATACCAGCTCTGGTGCCAGCATGATTATTGTTCCTCCCTCCAAACAAGAGAACCGATCTATTCGAGTGTGGTGCCTGAAGTCTCGATTCTCAATTCATGTTTTCGTTTTTTTAGAAGATGAGGAGGATGATGAGTGATAGCTGATAGTTGCCTTTCTCCTTCCCGACTTCCTGTGTTTTAAATTGCTCTTAATAACGTCAAAGCCAGTTGGAATTGAATGGATTAAAAGATCGTCGATGCACATAATCAAACGGCTAACTTTATTCTTCCTGATGATTGTATTACTAACATTGTTCCTCCCAGGTTCGTTAACTTGGTAATGTTTATGTGGGAGTGTGAGTTTGCGTAAATGTACTCTTAGTAATACCATAGCTAGGCTTGATTTCAACTTTCAAGGAATGAAAAGTTTAATTGTTTATTAAACCAGAATCATACCACTGTCTTTATATTCTCTCTCGTAATAGTAGGGAGAACATTTGTGACCATTGTTTTCTTTAACTAATTATAAAAAGTTCCATAGGTTCGTCTGCACCCAAAATAAAATTACTACCTTTCATTCTCTCTCATAATTGTGTTAAAACTATTTTTAAACCTTTTTTTGTGTAAATAGGTTATCCGTTTAATATGTGTTCATGTTTTCATGTTTAACTACAATGTATACGTACATACAATGTTTTACCGCTGCAATACCAGTCTGCAATGTCAATGTGATTATCGCTGCTCTCTCAAAACGAGAAACGATCTCTTCAGTAGGTCTGGTGCCTGCGGTCTTCATTACTGTCTCCGAGAATAAGATGATGAGTGATAACCAATCATTACTCTCCTTCCATCCAATTTAAAGGGACCATGTAAAACACGTTGGCCCGTATTCACAAAGGAGGTTTGTACAAACCCAGGTTCAAACCGCGGTTTACATCTTTGGAATGCCAATTGTAAACTGATGGAGAGAGAATGTGTACCATTAACATTGTTAACAAGTAAGGAATTTACATTCTCTCTAGATGTAAACCGCGGTTTGAACCTGGGTTTGTACAAACCTCCTTTGTGAATACAGGCCAAAGTAGATGTAGTAGTTGTAGATTAGAAGATACATGTACCTAGAAGAACATTAATATCGATAACTGTCAATGCAGGAATTAATTTTTAATTTTAGGGGGCTACTTTTTAAATCTGATGGATATCGCAAAATATTTCACATAATACCCTATGTTAATATAAGGGGCTATCTTCTGATTACAGGGGTCTATTTTGAAAATTATGGGGCAAAATCGCCCTCAGCCCCTGTATATTTCATATCCTACTGTTCTACCTACTTATTATCATTTATTGAAAAAAAGGGAATGTTTTGACTAATATGTCTTCCCTCCACTGTCTTGAACCATCACACTAAGTGCGATGAGACACAGCAGAATAACATTATAAATGTTTAATCAAAATGTGGGTTTATCGCCTCTGCAAAATGAACAGAGTTCCTATCTAGTAGCATTTTTCAAAATCTTCAAAACTTACTTGCCTTAGAACTCTTCTCTCATACCTAATTGTATTTGTATTACCAATAGATGCATGGAACAGCTTTCGAAGTGTTCAGATTTATAATTATCTAGTGGATAATTATAACTGTACGAATTCAGTGCAATGAGTTAGCAAATATCACTTTACATTTTTGCTCATTTCTTTGCCATGTAACATCCATTTAACGTGAATATTTCACAAATTACTCAGTGGAAACACTTTTACACATTTTAACCACCATTTGCCTATCACTTTTTGCCCATGTCAACAATGTCAAGTTACTGCTGGATCCCTTTAAAATTACAAATTGACCAGAGCTCCTTTAATGATCAACTCCATCCAGAAGATAGGAACGGACAGTGCCTAGTCATGCATGCCGAGCCGAGCCTAGCCTAGCCAACCGCAAAACCAGAATGATTGCAAATTGCTTTGCAATCAGCTCTGATTTGTTCCAGCTATCTCGGGACAATTGGGCTGATAGTCGTAACCCGGGGATTGGAATCGAAATTGAATTGCGCTGCTGCATGCCCATGCGGATAAACAAAATTTCCATTAAATTGGGGGATGACAAAAGAAACTATTATGTAGTGAACAAGAGCTAATTGTATCTAGATTGGCAGTTGACATTATGATTATGACGTTGTGCTGAATCCACTTCTCTGCCGATTGTCGCTATTGTTCAGCCATTTTTCCCGAAATGAATTAGATTAATTTTTGCATGCTCAAAAATAGCCTAGTCAGATGTCATTTATGATATTAAAGATTTGTTATTGATTACATTTTTTCATTTGACATTTGTGTAGTGTCCCTGGACTGACTTGTGGAAATACATGCATGCTCCCCTGAATAAATTCTAAATGTATAATCCTCAACTTTTGAACTCCACAAGGACCGTTTGGATAAAATGATGTTTAATTTGACATAGGGATTGCATGTAGCATGATCTAAAGACTATTAGTGTATTTACATGTTGTCAACGATGATTTTGATGATTAAGGGAATTGGGGAAAAAATTAATATTTATTTTCGGGGACTACTTTTCAAGCTTGCATGCATGAAAATAACACTCTAAAAATTTGTTTTGCATTGAATTCTATGCAAATTAAGGGGCTCTTTTTATGAATTTCGGGGGATCTTTTTGGCATTTCTGAGGGGAATTCACCCCGAGCCGCTGTGTATTATTTTCACTGAAGGTAATATTCTCTTTTTGTTTTGGGAGGAAATTCTTTGTGTCTTGAATGAGTAAGCGTGGATTAATAGTTTATAAATGTGATGAAGGCTGTAGATTACAGCTGAACATTTTAAAGGTAAATATTAGTATTTTTATTCTAAAAATATAAAAATTATTTGTATTTAAAAAAAAAATTTTAAATAATATTAACTTTTAAAGGTGATAGATAATTATAGACATGTACACTACGCAGTTATTGTTTTTTTTTTTATCTGGATGGTTCACTCGAAACCCTGCCATGGGTGTAGACATTTTTTTTTTAGAGCAAAATAAAATATATCCGCTTTGTTTAGTTTGTACAAAATTTATGGTGTGTCCATTAATGAGTCTCCCTTCAATCTCAGCAAAAAAATATAAAATCTTGGGGAAAAAACTTCCAGGCCCTATTTTGGAAATGACAATTTTTCTCTATTACTTGTGGTCCAAGATTTCCTGGATGGGTACTTAGTGTTGATGAGATGCCATAAATCAGATGGCCGTTTAGCCGGTGGTTCACTGTCCCCATTGGTCTAGCATCATATCATTGGTTGATGGAGAAAAGGGAACTAAGTCACTTTTTGTACTCAGTGATAGTCATATTTAAAGTTTGGGAGCAGTGAAGAAACAAAATCAAGCTCTTGAATTATTTCCAAATAAAACAAAATTATAGTACAGTATATATGAAAATTTGGCATCAAATAGAGAAGGTACATGTACCTTCCTACAAGATAGTGTACAAAACTAAATTTTGCAGAAAATTGACTTAACGTCCTTCTCACTCTCAACCGACCATATAATGTGGGTAGTAGTATACAATCAGGAAGGTGATGGGATGGGGATGGGGGTGGGGGTGGGGGAGAGGGGGAGAGGGGGTGAGGGACAATGTCACCTTACAAGGATTCACACCCATATCTTCAACCACCTCCATTGCTAGGGGATGGGAGGAGAGAGGAGCATAAATATACATAGGAGTATAAAATAAATATAAAGCAGAACATTATTCTGGATGTGCCCCCCCCCCCCCCCCCCCCATTCCCCCATCGATTAAATTGGTAGAGGCGTAGCGAATGGGACAATTACCCCTCCTTAGAATTCTTCTCTTCTTAATGCCACCCCCTCCATCGCCAGGGGGAATTAATAAATTTATTTTTCTAATAACGGGTTAGATTTTGAGACTTGCTGCCCACTTATTTTCCCATACGCCCCCCTCCCTCCCCAAGATGTATATGGACTAAATCTCACTATGCCCCTGTTTTGATGGGATAGCCGTAATAGCAATTGGAGTGGAACGAATTACTCCGCTGGCACCAGTCAGGCTATTAAAAAGCCATATTTTTGTAGTATATTATCATAGCGGAAGGGTTGTTTACCTTGTAAAACATGAATTATGATTTTGGGGAAATAATTATTGTTATTGGTGTATTTTAGAAATGTATGTGAAGTGGTGACTCACTGATCCCATGTTGCCAAATGTTGTATATCTGGTAGGATTTATAGTTAACAGATCAGTAGATACACAAAATGAAATATGTTGCAGGCACACCCGTCTATAGCAGCCAAATTGTGTATTGTGGCCACCAGGGCCCCGTTGCAGAAAGAGATACAATCGATTGTAAGTTGCAATCGATTGTATCTCTTTCTGCAACGGGGCCCTGATGTGATCCCTATATAAGAGAAAACAGCGTTTCATGTTTCCCTTGTGTGGTCACACACAGGTTTGACCATATAGGATTTTATTTATCAATGTCCTTGTTTTAAATACTTGTATAATATTCTAATGATGCATGGTTATTACCCATTGTGTTGTTTCTTTTGTACAGCCTGAGAAGGATTTTATGATTTTTATCCATATTAATCTTTTAAAAATACATTAATTATAATGATAGAATAATTACTTTCCATTGTTTTGTTTCTTTTGTCCAGCTTGAGAGGGCGCGGTTAATGCAAGAGAATGAGGACAAGCTGATTATTAAAAAATCCTATAACAGGATTTTACCCATAAATATCAGTTGTTTATGATATTTAGTATGATTATGTTATAATAATTATGCATTGTTTTGTTTCTTTTGTCCAGCTTGAGAGGGCGCGGTTAATGCAAGAGAACGATGACAAGCTGGACCAGCAGGCCGTGCGGTACGAGGAGAGAATTACGGAGTTACACAGCGTCATCGCTGAGCTCAACAAGAAGATCGACAGAACACATAGCAACGCAATCAAGTAAGCAATATTCAGTTCAGTTCGGTTTATTTCTCATCTCTATGGAGAATGTGTCTTATACCCAAATCAAACTGCCTTCATAACCCATTCAAGGGACATGCATTCTCCCTAAAACCCTTGAGGTTCTTAAAAGAGCCAAATATGTGACCGGCTATAGCAAAACCCTGCACTTTTTGGTAAAATTAAAATGTAGATTTTCATACCATTAGAAAGGCCATATCACAAGCTTTCATTTGATGCTTTGTTCTAACAAATTGGTCAATAATTGGCGAAGTTATCATTGTTTCAATTTTACAATCATAAGTCTTTAAGACACATCATGTGAATTTAAAATGCCAATTTCTTCAAAACATAAAATACCGACAAGCGCAGTTTTTTTTGCGGTAGCCGGTCACATATGTTCATGACCAGTCCTCAACTGGTTAAAAGAACATTTTACTTTATGCATACTCAAATCAATTTAGTAGTCACTATTTCAGAAAATATGGTTCCATTCCGTATTTGTTGACTTTCTCTTTGAGAGTTTTCAGCCTTTATTGCTTTTTACTTTATTTCACTTTCATATTAAAGTGAGCCTAGTGAGGTTAGTCCCCATTTGTTATGGGGGATAAATGGATGATGCGTCGAAATCCGACTTTGAAATTTTCGATCATTGTGGGAATTTTCCTGGCTTGGGTGCATTACGATCTCTGTCATTGTTTATTTAAGAGCTGAATCAATCTTCTTCTACTTCTACCTCTGTTTAACCCATTCCCTCTGAGATTCTGAAATCCCCATAATGTTTATACATAGCTCACAGGTTCATAAAAAGGCAAGGGATTAATATAAGTACTGTCATCCGAGGAGGTGTATTTTAGTATCGTTTGTTGAAGAGAGAGAGAGAGAGATAGAAGGATTCATCATTTATGAAAGTTGATAAACTGATAGTGATCATGGAGATTTGCAGGAAATGGTTTGATGGGATAGGGACTGGAGGGGGGGGGGGGGGGGATGGGGGTGTGTCTAGTAAGGTTTAAAGACACTGCATCTTTGCATCAGAGGAGCTCTTTTAAATGCTCACAAGGAGGCGCCATGCTGTGCGTACGTCGCGCGCTATGAAGCTTACATGTACCTGCGTTACGGATTTGCGCGGGTGTCAGGCTCACGTACGATTCCGCCTGGTTCGTAAGACATGGCGCTGCCCTGTACGCATACCTGGACGACTCGGTCACTTTAACCCGCTCAGGACTGATCCTGAACATAATCAGCCTCTGGTTTATGGAGAATTTATATACCAAATTCAAATCTAGTTTTTATCGGTAAAAAAACAACAACTATTGATTGATATAAATTGATTCAGACGCACATACATAAAGCAATTCAAAGTTGTTGTTTTTTTGTTTTTTTTTAAATGATTGTAATTGTTACATTTACCTTTTTACCTTTTTTATAAGATGGGTATCACAATTTTTCTCTCGAAATCTCAGGCAACAAAAATGTGAATTTATATTTTTCATTTCACTAAATGTCAGTGTAGTAATTCAACTGCCCTGTTTTAGTGATGGCATAATGTTTGATTGAACATAACAAGAGCTGACTGTGATAGTGGCTCTTTCAAATTATGAAAATGAAATAAGGTCATTTCACATTGGCACCATGCAGCTAAGGTTCCCTACTCTGCGGGAGCGGCCATTAGGAGTATGATTGACACTGTCGCCATTCATAAATCTAGGATTTAACATTGGATTTTATTCTATTTACCTGTTCCATACTAGATTTCAATCGGCATAGTACTCACCAAGTTTTCCGTAGGCAATGGCTTAATGATGGCCTAAAAAGAATTAAATAAGCAAACGGCATTATGCTGGCATTTGATTTTGTTATTTCAATTTTCCACTTATTAATTAAACTTTATTTCATATTTCTCTTTACAAAAAAATACCTTCAGCATCATTTATTCAGTATGAAATGTATCTTTTTAATGAAACAAGTACCTGATAATAGTTTGGTTCTTTTATGACAAATATTTGAGTAACTTGAGAATCAGCAATCTATTTTTCTATGATACTCCAGTCCTTCTTAACTCAAGACTATGAAGAAATTCCTGAAATGTTTGCGTCCTTCAACTTCACAGTTGCTCTAAATACTGGGTGGAATGGAGGTCGCAAATAGTTGCCAATTTGAGGACTAAGCAGAGGTCAGTTGTCTCAATATTACTACTTATTTGAAAATTGGCAGACGGGCAGCCGCCATAGGATAAAGTGTGATCAATATGATGTCTGTAAGATCGCTTAGGAGTAGTTGGTTTATTTTTTCCTGTGTATCTGTTTTTCCCTGAAGAGATTTTTACTCCATATAATGGGATTTTGAGAAATTCATCAGATGATGATGTCACAAAACAATTCTAAAGAAATGTATAGTGTCCTATTTTTACTAACTATAAGCCATATTTTGTTACTGTCATGTTATGTAAGCTTTAACCCCTTGACCACGGGAACCAAGTGGGTTGTGTTCAAAGTCTATGGGAATTTCATAAACTCGTAGAGAACAGGTTAATTTTTAAAGTACAGGTTGAATTAGAACCATTTTAAAATTTGTTTATTGTATAATTATATAATTGTACATTGTATAATTAACTCAGCCTGAAATTTCAGCTCCCTCATGTGTTTAGTGAATAGATACACTAATTTTCTTGTAGATTTGGATAAGGAGAGGAACAAAAAGGTGTAAGAAGAGCGAAGGTAATGACAAAAAGAGGTTATTAATAACTAGATAAAAATGTGGAAGAGATAGCCATAGAGCTGAGGCAGTGTTTAGTAAAGGCATGTATCTTTTATAGGCAGATCCTATTTGACTGAATTTAAAAGTAACATTCATGCAATTCTTTTTTATCATTCAGTAAAAAAAAAAGGTAAAATTATGCCTGACATTTGTGGCTTCATGTGCTGAGTGAATTGTTACACTATTTTCTTTTATTAAAGAAGGGGATCAGGAGAGAGGCAAAGAGATACACATGTACGTAGAGAGCAAAGCCAAAGGGAAAGATGGGATATAGACAAAAATAGGTTATAAATAACAAAATAAAACAAAACCTGGAAGAGATAGCAATACAGCTGAGGCAATGTTAAGATAAGACATTTATCTATAAAGGCAAATCCTATTTGACAACATTTTTAAATTCATTTTTTATCATTCAGAGTTACAAAAATGGTACAATCCAGCCAGAAATTTCTGCTTCATGTGTTGAGTAAAGAAGAAAGAAGGGGGAATACAGTGAGCGAAGAGACAAAAAGATGTTATAAATAACTAGATGACAAGGGAAAGAGATAGCCACACAGCTGAGGCAATGTTTAGTGAAGGCTTGTATAGGTAGATCCCATTTGACTGATTAGATGGATGGACGCTATTAAGTGAGCCATAAAGGGCTGTGTAATGGCTGTACACACCGTCCCTAATTGTCAAATATTGGATCAGCTAATATGCCGGCCCCTCCCCCACCCTCCCTCCCTCTTCTCTCGCAGTCTTCGTTACTCAACTCATTATGTTATTGAACCAGTGACGTAACGCAAGGGCACGGAACACGATCTGTATTTAAAGAAGAATGCAAATATAGGTTGGTTACAGTCTAGTGTGACTTTGGTTTATAGTTTGGTCTCATGATTGATTGATTGATTGAACGATTGTTTAAGGCTAGGTGTAACTTGAGGTTGATTGATTGATAGGTCGATTGATTGATTGATTGATTGATTGATTGATTGATTGATTGATTGATTGATTGATTGATTGATTGATTGATTGATTGATTGATTGATTGATTGATTGATTGATTGATTGATCCATTGAAATGTTATTTTGGTTGTTTGATTGACTGACCTTAATTTGATTGGTTAATTGATTGAGATGTAGTGATGATTGGTTGAATTATCAATGTTTTGGTACACAGGTAGATAGTATCAGGATAATATCAAGAAATATGTAGCAGGCAATATTAAAAACCATGTTGTTCCGCTTGTATACGATTCATCAACAGCAGGAATAATTGATTGATTGGTTGATTGAGTGATATTATTAATTGATAAATTGATGGATGGATGGTTGCTTGGTTAGAGTGACTTATTAGTGGGAGAAGGCAATACCAAAACCACAATAACGTCGTTCGTTCCGCATACATGGTCGGATGTAGGATTCACCACAACAGCGTCTAGCTCATTTGCGTTAATTTCGCAGACGGGAACGGGTCTCCCCCACGTGCCAAAAAAATTAGATTCTGTCGCTTCGCTGGCATGACTCATCCGAAATTAGGTGGGGGTAGAGGGATGAATGCAGAGTGAAGTGATGTTTTCTCTTTGGGGTGGTGAAATGCAGGGCAGTGGCATATCCAGGGTCATAGTTGAATGAGGGAGGGGAGAGGGGCAGCAAAGAATGGAGAGCATACATGGCATGGGGGAGCAAATAGTTAGGGCAGGAATTATCCACGGGGGATGGGGGAACTGCCCACAAAATGAAATTGATGTTATATATTTCTTTAAGTGGTGGTTTCTCCTTGGGGTTGATGAAATGAGAGGCAGTGGCTTATTCAGGGTCATACTCAAGATAGGAAAGGGTGAGGGGATAGGGAGGGTAACAAATTAGCAAAGAGTGGAGAATGATATCCAGTTGAGCAGGGGAGGGGTCGAAAAAAGTTGGAGGATGGAGGAACTGCCCAAAATGAAATTGATGTTATATATTTCTTTACAACCTGTGGTGTTTTCTTCTTGAGGGGGTTAAATGGGAGGGGGGCATATCAGCAAAGAGTGTAGAATATTCCCCATTGGGGGGGGGGAGTATAGTGAAGCCTGAAGGGCAGGCAAAATGAGATTTTTGTTATTTACTTCTTCAGGTATTTTCTCCCACATGATGGATGGATGGTTGGTTGGATGGTGAGATTGGCAAATGGCAGATTTTTCAATAAAGTCTTTATGTATTTATCTCCCACGAGTAAAGGATGAGGGGCAATGATAGAGGGAAATTAGATTTCCCATGGGGGAGGGGGGGGGGGGGGGGTAGTTGCCCCTAGCTCCCCCTCCCCCTCCCCCTTAGGCTATTCCACTGATTGAAGGACATACTTTCTGTGTACCCAGTGACGAATTCTCATGGGTGAAATGTGAGTTGTATGAACATGGTGTAAAACGTAATTGGAGGAAATCTGACTCTTTAATAATATTGGTCATTTTGCGGTCTGGGTCTGCGTGTATGAAGCATGATTAATTAAAAGGTACCAATTTGCAGCCCCGCTATGGTATTCAAGTTTCATTCATATTTGATGAATCACTTTATGTGAATTATTCATTAGTGAAGTGAATGTATCCGAATAGAGTAATTTAACTCTCATTTAACTGTGATTGATGTGTACACACGCTCACAGACCTTGTGTAATAAACGATGAGAAATCAGGAATTATTTTTGTATGAATATGATTCCGTTTGGAAAATAGCATTCCATTGAAGAAATTGTATGCAAGAATAGAAAGCATTATAATGCAGAAGAATTTACTTCTGCTATCCATTTGAACACAGAAATATGTGTTGTATTGTTATCTATGCATTTTCAATGTCCCCTATTGAATCTCAGCTTTGGTAGTTGTTCATAATGGGCAAAATAATTTCAGGAAAGAGAACCCTAACCTTTTATAATTAGGTACCAATCAATTATTCAATTTTGGGGTATAACATGCGTTATCCATAAACCCTAGCCAAAGAATTCTATAGGCCAGTCTTGAATGGGTTTATGTCTATACTATTTGATTTGCATATATAACATGCATTCTCCATAGACCCTAACCAGAGTATTTTCAGGACCAGTCCTGAACGGGTTACGATACAGAGACGCCGTCACTATCACCAGCTATAAAATGATAAAAACCAATGCGCGAATGGAGTGCACCAACCAGTCAGCCAGCCGGCCAGCCACAAACAGACAGCAGAGATAAGCCGCCATGAGTTATCCCAAGCATTCGTGGCACTCGCTTCCCTTCGCCTGCCTGCCCTCGTGTATTCTTTTCTCTTTGGAGATTGTCGGGGAGGAGCCATCATCATAAATCATTCTAGGGGCTCCACTTTATTTTCAGTTCATGGGGGAAGGGGCAGCCATAACACTTTAATAGGGTCACCCTATTTTCATTTCACTGATTGTCAATTGTCAGGGAGCAACCATTATCATAAATCATTTTTGGGATCTACTCTTCATTTTTGTTTTCAGAGGGGAGTGGCAGACATTTTTTCCTTTTTTGCCTTTGTGTATATTTTATCTCTCTTCAGAGATTGCAGGGGGAGGAGCCCTCATTGTATATCATTTTTGGGGCTCCTTTATTTTATTCGAACTAGGCTAGTTTTTTGCATACTACATTACGCCAGTTATTATTATTTCAGTGTGTATTACACACCGTGTGCAAGGCGGTCACGAGATGGCACCGCGTATCTGATCTATGAATCCAAAAATTAGCCTTAGCGCCATCATCAGTGGCAGCTCGGCTAGTATGCCCCCCGGGAGTTGAGAAAGTACGCAATATCATTGTGTGGGTTTGAAATGTACCTGATGACCATGGGTAATAATAATTAAATAATTATTTAAGCGCAGTAAAGTATATATTTGTAGTAGCTGCGCTATATAAATGTTCATATTATTATTATTATGTAAATGCACATCGCACTGGAATCTCAAAGGAAAGGGGGGGGGGGGGAGGCTCATATTTATCATGATGTCATTGGCACTCAGAATAATTCCCTTTATTGCTATCAGTGCTTGAAGTTGTCAGTCAAATGACCAAATAATTTGCGAACTATTGTTTGCGTATTCAACTATGCATGGATTCACATCAATCACATTTTAAGCATCCCCTTTTATATTCAACAAATGTAATCATGTGGAATAATTACTCTGAATTCGGGGACAGGTTTTTGCTGTCAGATATTGAATCACACAAGGGCTTGCCACATATCTGGAGTGTGCTCATGTTGAAAGATCTTATCTGGTCAGTTGAATCTGATCAAAATCCAATCTCGAAATGTTAACATAATATGGATATGGCAGATGTAAAGTGTCGTTTGTCTATAGTCTAGACTTGATCATTTACAAACACGTAATAATTATGTACATTAACATCTAAATCCCCCACCCTCTTGCACACAGTCATGGACAAACATACGTACTTGTACAAACGGAAACATCAACAGCCCCTCCCCAACACACCACATGTACACCAACAAACAAACATGTAAACATGAGCAAACAATGTGTCAAATAATTGTGCACCCACATGAGCTTTAACACATACACACCAGGACTCAGAGTTAGCATGTACTGGCCCGCTGACCCAGGCCACCAAAATGAACTCCGGACCACCAATTTGTATTAACATCATATTTCACTTGGCCAACTGGGCAACAGATATTGACAAACTTTCTTAATATATGTTCTTCTTGTTTTTGGAGGCCACCAAAAAAATGGTTTAGAGCAGCAAAATGTGCTTGCCCAACCGGGCCACCAACCAAAACAAAGTTTACTAGCATGAGAAAAGTCACTGGTTGAACAAATACCCAGACAAATATTTATGTCTAGATCTTTAGTCTTCACCATATGTGACCGGCTATAGCAAAACCTGGCACTTGTCGGTAAAAATCCAAATGTAGATTTTCATACCATTACAAAGGCGTCATCACAAGCTTTCATTTGAAGCTTTGTTCTAACTAATTGGTCAATAATTGGCGAAGATATGATTGTTTCAATTTTACAATCATAGGTCTTTTTACACACATTGTATGAACTTCAAATGCCCATTTCTTCAAAACATGAATTACCGACAAGTGCCAGGTTTTGCTATAGCCAGCCACATATCTATCTGCACACGATGAAAGGGAGCAGATGGGCACAAAATGTTCCACAAACTTTGATCATTTTCGGTCCATCCCGTCCGAGACAAAGGGTCAACTCCATAATATACAGTTAACAACACAATTATTCATACCCCTAGCGGAATTTCAGTTTTTTTATGTTTTTTGGAAAAACGACAGATGGATACACACTATTTTGGCCGTAGTTGGATAGCTTTAGTTGAAAGGTAAAAATTCAGAATGGTTTTTGTATAACCTCATTTGCATAACAAAGAGCATACTGCTTTGTTTGTATTTTGACTTGCTCAAAATTATTCATACCCTTTGTCAATAAAACTATAAAAGACAATATCACACTCAATATTCAATTGCAAAGCCTTTGTTCTTGATCACAGCATCCAGGCGGTTTCTGTAGCTGTTCACGAGGGTTTGGCAGAGCTCCACAGAAATTTTGGCCCACTCTTCCTTGGCGAAGACCTCTAGTTCTGTCAGGTTGGAGGGCCTGTGGGCATGCACCCTAGCCTTGACGGTTTTCCACAGATTTTCAATGGGATTCAGGTCCGGGCTTTGACTTGGCCATTGTAGCACCTCCAGGCTGTTATCCTGGAACCATTTCTTGACTGCCTTTGCTTCATGTTTAGGATCGTTGTCCTGTTGGTATGTCCAGTTGGGGCCGATATGGAGATTTTCTGCAGACTGCCTGATGTTGTCTTCCAGAATTTGGATGTTCTGCTCCTTCTTCATAATGCCTTCTACCTTTATAAGACTACCAGGTCCACTTGCAGAGAAACAACCCCAAAGCATGATGCTCCCACCACCAAACTTCACGGTTGGCACAGATTGGGTGAGATGGGCACCAAGGTTTCAGCGCAGACTATCCACCGCACACTGCACAAGGAAGGGCTACATGGTTGTCGTCCAAGGAAGACCCCTCTCCTCTCTCAGAAGCATCGTAAAGCGCGACTTACATTTGCCAGAGAGCACCGAGACAAGGATCAACATTTCTGGTCATCAGTTCTATGGTCAGACGAGACAAAGATGGAGCTTTTTGGCCACAGGGATGTTTCCTTCGTTTGGCGCAAGAAAGGCGAGGCATTCAACCCAAAGAACACTGTGCCAACCGTGAAGTTCGGTGGTGGGAGCATCATGCTTTGAGGTTGTTTCTCTGCAAGTGGGCCTGGCAGTCTTATAAAGGTAGAAGGCATAATGAAGAAGGAGCAGTACATCCAAATTCTGGAAGACAACATAAGGCAGTCTACAGAAAATCTCCATCTCGGTCCCAACTGGACATACCAACAGGACAACGATCATAAACATAAAGCAAAGGCGTCAAGAAATGGTTCCAGGATAACAGCCTGGAGGTGCTACAATGGCCAAGTCAAAGACCGGACCTGAATCCCATTGAAATCATGTGGAAAACCATCAAGGCTAGGGTGCATGCCCGCAGGCCTTCCAACCTGACAGAACTAGAGGTCTTCGTCAAGGAAGATTGGGCCAAAATTCCTGTGGAGCCCTGCCAAACCCTCGTGAACAGCTACAGAAACTGCCTGGATGCTGTGATCAAGAACAAAGGCTTTGTAAATGACTATTGACTGTGATATTGTCTTTTATAATTTTTATTGACAAAGGGTATGAATAATTTTGAGCAAGTCAAAATACAAACAAAGCAGTATGCTCTTTGTTATGCAAATGAGGTTATACAAAAACCATTCTGAATTTTTACCTTTCAACTAAAGCTATCCAAGTACGGCCAAAATAGTGTGTATCCATCTGTCGTTTTTCCAAAAAACATAAAAAAACTGAAATTCCGCTAGGGGTATGAATAATTGTGTTGTTAACTGTATATCTCATCCCCGATAAATAATATCTTCCATATATTTACCACTGTTGATCATAACGTTCCATCCTGAGACATAGCGTCACTTCATGTTGATAGTGGAAAACTGAAACCATTATTTGTATTTTGGAGCCATGAATGTGACCTGGCATTGACCCAATGTGGAATGTCAGGCAAGTTCATCTTTTTTATCACCATCCACTAAAAATAAACATAGATGGGTCCATGTCGATGGATTATATACTATAAAAGTAATCCAGATTCCTGCTCAAAAATAAAAACACATGAATCTAAAAAGATTATTGTGTTTTTCCTGTTATACTAAAAAAATGGGTATTCTTGGTGGGAATGTAGGAGCAATATCAAAGTCAAATTTTGTTACTGTGCAGAGAGAAAAAAACATATCTTGATTAAATGATGTCTTTTTATCTAGTATTTTTTATGTTTGACCACATAGGGAAGAAGTTGAGCTCTCGCAGCATTCAGTCTCCAGTCCTGCAGTAAAATGTCCAAAAGTTGATGAAGCTGCAATAGTATTCATCCTTTTTTTAATGTTTATTTTAATATCACAATTTACTTTTACATTTCATGCCTCATTATCAAGTATTTTTCTTTGTGTTTTGACCATGTAGGGAGGAAGATGAGTTCTCGCAGCATTCAGCCTCTCCCAGTAACATGTCCAACAGTGGAGGGAGCTGCAATGGAAGCAGTTGTCATGACGACAGTGACTCTGCAGCTAACATCGGTAAGTAAAGAGATGCAGTTTGTTGAGCGTTCAAAGATTATCATTTCTTTCACAGTATCTTTAATTGAAATATATTTTAAGCTTGATTATGCGATATCATGCATTCAACACATACCCCAGCCGAAGGGTTTTCCAAGGGACTTTTCTGAAAAGGTTAAAGTTAAAAAGCATTTATTAAAATAGACCTTCAAGCGCAAATAAGAACATGTAGTACAATGAACTAGAATGGAGATTTTCTTGAACTATTGCTTTAAATTTTCCATCAAATTCCTCCTCCTCCGCCCTTTTCCCAAGTCATGCAAGAGGTCAAGTTTTGATGGTTGGCATGAAAAAGTCTCTCTCTCTCGTCCCTTGTGACCTGTTTTTATTTGGGTCACGTTTCCACAAAAATAGAAATGAAGAGAACAGATGCTCCCATATCCGCCCCCACCCCCCCCCCCCCCCCCCCCCCCCATGATACCCCATCCACCCTCTGCAAACAATCTGCTGCAAAGTCGGGCAAAGTCGGTCACAGAAATTCCAAGGTGCTTTTTTTTTTCTTTAACAATACATGAATTATGCATTAATTACAGAATTATGAGGGGTGTGTTGTGAAAGGCGCAAGATGTTTTGGTGGATGGGGTGAACATACAGAGGAAAAAGCTGGAAAGAGAAAATATACAGTGGGTTGGGCTCCTTTAGTCCTGAATTGCCTAATCCCCCCCCCCCCCAACAAAAAAAGAAAAGAAAGAAGAGCCACCCCCCCCCCCCCACACTTATTTAGTCTTATGAATTTCAAAGCAGTTGTCCTGAAATAGTAGCCCTTGAATTTGAAAAGAGAATTTGATTTTCCCCCTTTGGTAGAATGTTAGTGAAAATGAAGGTAGATTTAAACATCTAGGCAATAGTAAATTCCATTATTGCATAATATGTTATGCAAAATGAGTGGCCATATTATAGTTCATAATTTCATATTATAAAGTGATAATGGATTGTATTTATAAGGGGAGCTCCCCATATTCAATCCATGTTATGGTCAGAAGTGAACCTTGTCATCCGAGAACATTATGTGAGTGGTTTAATGGATTTAATTTTGGTTAAGTTTTGAAATCATTATAGGGAGTCGGGGGCATCATAAAACAACTGTCACAGCAACTTTCTGTTTCTAGTTATGATAGGATACGATACCTCAGGATTTATAGTTGTCAACGGTTAATGCGCACAAACTATTCTCCCGGTTTTAATTTTTGTTTGGTTTCGTTATAATTAGACCGAGTCGGGAATGTCATATAAAGGATTGCAGTGACCTTTTTTGGTAGTTGTTGATACAAATGAATAACAACTGTTTTGAATAGGCCCGTTGGAGAAAGTGTATTCTAATTGGGTTTCAAATCATCAAAGACCGCCTTTTCCGGAATGTATGATATATAATATATGAAGGAACAAAAAGTCATTAGCCAGCTTTGAATTCCTCTGATCTTTGTGAACTTTTCAGTCATAATTTTCGGGAAAACCTGTGTTCTGTAGTAAGCTAAACCATCAACGTCCATGTAGACATACTGTATATGGCCCAAACCCATTTGAGGTTTATGTACACTAGAAATTAATACTCTTGTATTCAGCAAGTGATTTTGATAGGCATGGTTTCATTCCTGAAAGAAAACCCGGTCAGTTCCGATCTTACAAAAGGTTCGAAAATGAGGATTTAAGTCTGCTATAAAACATTAACCCATTCAGGACTACTTGATTTTGCTACAATATGGATTCTCCTAGCCAGAGTATTTTCGGGACCAGTCCTGAAAAATCAAGGAGAGGACTTGGTCGGGCCCTTTTCAAAGAAAATCCAGTGCAGCGATACACATCCTCTGGTGAGAGTGAGAAGGGCATTAAGTCGTTTCTTTGCTAAATTGAGTTCTTGAAATCTTGGACGGTCAGAACCGCATCCGTGTGATGCCAAATTTTTAGATGACATAAATTATTTCTCATTTTGGGAACATATAATACAAAATGAAAGAGAGCTATTAAATCAGGTTTCTACAAGCAAGGTTCCTAAACTTTAAACATGATTATCTCCAAAAGTACAAAAAGTGCCTTGGCGCCCTTCTCAACCGACGACTAGTATGGTTTCTATGTATGTTCAGAGGTATGGCGTTTTTGCAGTGAATGGACAAAGTGGGGCTATTTACAATAGAAGGCATTGGGCCATGAAGGGTGCCCGATTCGGTTCTCTCGCCCCCCTTTCTTTCTTATTTTCTCAGTTGCTCGTCATTTCGTTGGGTTTCAAGTGCACGCCTTTTGTTGTGTACTTCTCAAGGGCTTGGAACTAGGGTTCTATTTGTACGCTGTGTATGTAAGTCCAGTCTTGTGCATATAATACCATGGGTATGGGTCGTCCATATACCGTCTAGGACTATTTAGGAGAATATCTATAGAAGAAGTTTTATGCGTGTACAACCAAAGGAAAATACTCGCAGAAGTTCTATTTGCATGTGAAGTTTATATCTAGACTATGATGTCAACAGGCCACGTGTTGTAATTTGTATGCAGTGTGATGGGCTTCGTCACTCTAATGATTGTTTTTGTCATTCAACTTTAATGAAGATTCTACTCTACGAAATAACTTTATGACCAAAGCTGAATAGATCTAGAAGTTGTTTGCGTTTATAGGCTATGAAGACAATGGTGTCATTGTCAACAAAACATGAATTGACGTTTGTATGCCGAGTGATGTGCTTCCTTGCTTTAATTTTTTTTTATTTGTCATTAGCATTTAACGAAGATTCTACTAGGATATATACTGTATGACCAAAGGAAATCATACAATTAGAAGTTCTTCAGTTTGCGTTTAATATTGTCTTTACAGACTTTGATGTCATTGTTAACAAGCCATGACTTGACATTTGTACGCCGAGTGATGTGCTTCTTTGGTTAAATTATTGTATTACTTAGTCGTTGGAATTTAAAGAAGATTCTACCAGGATGCACTGTCAGACCGAAGCAGAATACATTACAGCTAGAAGTTCTGCGCGTGTACACTCCATATAGACAACAGTGTTGACCAGCTACAAATTGACATTTGCTTGCCGATTGATGTACTTTGGTGGTCTAACTTTTTAATATCTCAATTTAGCTTTTATGAAGATTCTGTTACAAGACTAAAGCAGAATAGGAGGAGAAGTTATTTAATTGTATAGTCAACGCGCTAACAATTGCTATTTGCATGCCCGAGTGATGTGCTAATTACGACCAAAGAGCTATAAGTTCTTGGCATTCATAGTCCATCTAGACTATGATGTGTATAAAACAAACTATAATTTGACTTTTCATTTGCATGCCGAGTGATGTGCTTTGGTGGTCTAATTATTTTATTTGCCATCAGCCTTCAAGAGGATTCAATGAAGATTCTGTTGAAAGACTAAAGCAGACTAGAGGGAGAAGTAGTTTTAATTGTATAGTCGACACGCTATTTAAAAGATTGCCATTTGCATGTTGAGTGATGCGCTTGATTGCTCTAATTAATTTATTTGCCATCAGCCTTCAAGAGGCTTCGATGAAGACTCTGTTGGGATTGAAAGATCAGGCACTTCTCGATGTCCCAAATAATTTGTTGTGTCGCTCTTGTGCAGCGTTAATGTTGTCCATTGGTTTATAACTTCTCACATAATGTTGAATCGAGTGTGATGACATTTTAACAGATAGTTTAATTGGAGTCCAGTTGGCTCTGCATGTCTCTAAAGGCATTGGAGAGTCAACAACGAGGAGAGCCTGGACATTTGCTGGTGATATTAGCTCTGCTATTGGACAATTAGTGCCGTGAAATTGCAAGGTGCCTCTTAAAAAGTTGTGGAAGTTGATTATCAAAGTTACCTTGGTAACCTACATGTAAAGCTAAAGGCTTGTATCGTGTGGAGTATTGTGATATAATCACTAGATCGGGAATAAACACCCATGGATATACATCAAACAGTGCATTGTGGGAAGACATAAATTCTGCAGTTTGAGGCTACCATCCTCTAGACATATTTATTTGGGGGAGTGGTGTCATGAAATAAGTTCAAATATAAAATTAATATTCATCTTTAAAGGAATAGTTGGAAATTTAAGCTCTGACCAGTAAAGGGGCCAATTTTGTACGCAAGGCGGCCAAGGAAACAAGATGCAATCCACATCATACTTTGGATACACCTTCTATTCGATGTCTATGATATTTCAGTTAATATTTGAGTGACTTTTGGAGGCCCCATATTCAACAAAATGTATCCAAGGCATATGCAAGGTTATAGGAAGAGTTGTGAGTATTATCTAATTAATGCTTTAAAATGTTGAACAATTAGTTTATTTGTGTTTATGTTTTTGTTGTTGATGGTAATGTCTGCCCATAGTTTTGTCATGACTGGTCCCAAACATAGTTGGACTAGGGTCTATGGAGACTCCTATGTTTTACAAAAATCAAATTGTCTTGAACGGCTCAAGTTTCAGAAAATAAATAAGAATACCACAGTGCACTTGCATATATGGTTCTAATTATCCCAGATGGGAAAAGGTTCAAACATATACAAGTGGTATATGACATGATTCAAAACAATTGTTAAATCTCTGTACTGTAACGTAACAAATTTCCTGACTTGAACTTTGCCTTGGTAAACTGCTTTGATCAAGTACATGTACATGTTTGTCCGCTCTTCTTTATTTACTTAAAACCCCTTCTTTTGTCATTAAGGTGTTGACAACCAAGACAAATCAAGCTGTTTTGTTTGCCCTAATTATTTGCCTTTGTGTTTAAAGTGCTGTGAGTTTATAATTGCCGTAGATTGAGACAGAAGATGCATGTTTACCTTGAATCCAGAACATATTGAAGTACTTTTAATCATATCGGAAACAATTTAAAGATTAAGGAATAAATGTGCAAATTTGAAATATATGCTTCTTCTTTAGTAAGATTTGTGAATTGAAAAAATATTATGCAATTTAGCAAAGAAGCTATATTGAAGTCCTGCAAGAAAAGAAACTATTCAAAGACTAAACAATAAATGTGCAAAATTGCACCTTTATACAAATTGAATATATGCTTCTTCGTACAGTTAATGTAGATTTGTGAATTGAACAAATATTATGCAATTTATCAACTAATGATCATATTGCCCGGATTTCTACATTTATCCCAGTCAGTACGGTGACTTCAAGTTGTTTCAGATGGTGGTGCCATTGATGGGCATCACCACCAACCAACCTTTGAAACATTTGATTTTGGATTAATTTGTTTAATTGATTAATAGTTTATTGATTGACTAATTAATGAATTCCAGCAGTCATCAAACTTTGAAATATTTGTACCTTTGATTGTTGAAACAGTTACTGAAATGCTTGATTTATTGATCTATAAATGTATCCATGCAATCATATCAGACCAGCGCAATGTTCTCGGAGCTGAGCTGTCCACAGTGGTGGGAGAGCTGGAGTACATATCGTGCAGGGGCGCAAGATTCGACCCTAATCAAACTTTAAAACATTCTGTAGTTGATATACAGTATAAACTTTATTGATTGACCGATCTATTGATTCCTTTAAATACAGACCAGTGCAATGATCTGAGCTCTGAGGGTGGTGGGGGAGTTGGAATTCGTCATCCGTGATTAATTTATTGATTTATTCCTTCATTCTTTTAATACAGACCAGTGCAATGATCTCGGAGCTGAGCTCTCGAGGGTGGTGGGAGAGTTGGAGTATGTCATGGAGGGGCGCAAGACCTCTGATCAGTACCGGCGGCACATTGAGTCGGCGGAACAAGAGGTGGAGAAGATCACAACGGCTTCCGAAGATCTCAATCAAAGAACGCTACAGGTTGGTGATTTGATTTGATTATAATGTTGATTTGCATGTAAAGCTTGGCACAGACAGAGCTGTCTCGACCCGATCTGTCTGGTTTTCAGTCGGGCTAAATTCGGGCCCGGTCCGTCAGAGCAAATTCATCGTGTTGAATCGGCCCCGACTGGCTTCCGACTGTCTCTCGACTGACAAAATTGGAACCGTGAGGCACCGCACGCTGAGCCGATCCGACTGAAAAACAGTTGGATTGGGTCGAGTCGGCTCTATCTGTGTGGGCTTATTAGTTACTTCAAGATTTTGATAATTAATTATCATCAGAAATTATTGGTCCTGATCAGATAGCTTAGTACTAGAAAGTTATATGGAAGCATTTACACTAAGACCCAATCAGATCAATTTTGTTTCCAAGGATTTTGTTGCAATGGCTTTATTACTGAGATTTCAACTGCAATGATTTGTTCATCAAGTCCTCAGTTTGCCTGAAATTAGCACTCTGGTTCCGGATCACCTGATCACAACCTTGACCACAAATTAAATTGTAAGTTAATCCATTGCTTACGATAACCAAGTATACTACTGTGTGTATTGTTTAATAGTCTAGGGGAATTACAATACCTGACAAAGAATAGAATAAATCAAAAGGCATACAAAATAATTGTATCCTATTTTGAACTTTTCCATAATTACAGCTGGACATCACTCAGTGTGAATTTGCTTTTTACACGTATCATAAACCTCTGTAGAATCTCATGAAATATTCCGTCTAACTTCAGTCAACTTTTTTTGTATACAACGGAAAATGTGTGTAATTTCTTTCAGCCATACATTAATTGTTGACAGTCATTTTAATACAATTGAATATGAAGTCACATTCGTTGTGAAGATTTTCAGAAGTTGGGTTCAATCGCTGTTGATGTAAGGATGTTTTTGTGTCTAAAGAATAGACGTCTGCTTATTTTGCCAATTTTCCCTCGCAGTTCCACAACAAACAAGGGACAATTTTCTTTTGAATCACGGTCGCTATTCAGGGAGGGAACAAAGGGAGGATCGGAAATGGGAGGGTCCGACCTTGGAAAGTGCCGATTCCCGAAACAAGTATATAGTATGCCCATTCAACGAAATTTGCTTTCCAAACGGCTAAACCTGTGTACAGTGTATCACTTTTGTTGGCAACTATCGGCAGGTTGACTGCTATAGACAATTGGCAACTATCGAATTTGACTGTAGTTTCTTCATTGTTTGCTATGACATTAAAGTGAGGGAGATGGTCGTATGTAGAGAGATTGAAAATGATATATTTAAGTGGTCGTTTCTGACAACTGTCATTTGCGTGGACTCCTGCATTTTCTCTTTTATGATAAAATTGATAAGGGTTACTGGTCCAGGTGAAACTAAATAAAAGCAAATTACTCTATCAAACTGTCAAGATGTTCATTAATGTGTCATTAAATAATTAATTAAGGTCCTGTATAATATATTTATATATAAGACAAAGTATTAGAACAAAAACCCTTTGATTAAGATGATTTATGGAAACCAAACCTTTGTCATTAATTAATGACTTTAGGTCTTGTATAATACATAAAGACTAGGTATTGGAACAAAAACTTTTGTTAGTCGTTGATTAATGATCTCTTTCATCAATGCATCTTAATTGATGACAGTAATGTAATGGGTGGATTCTAATGCCTGGTCAGATCAAGGGAAAGTAATACTGTCTTTAGGTAATTAAAGCGTCATTTGGTTATATGAAATTAAGATGAAGTATGGGAACTGTATCTTTGTAATTTACTAAATATCTTTTTGTCCATCATTTAACAATTGCTTGGTTTCCCGAAAGTCCTTTTGTACAAAACAAATATGGGGGAAATTAATAAAGTTAAAACAAAACACCCTCATCACGCTTTTTAAATGTTAAAATGTCCAAATGTGCTGGCATTAGCTCAAATGAATGCGCAAAAACTTTGAAGAGGCCAACAAGATGGGTTTACAGCCCCCTTGATCGCTTCAACAAAATTTCCAGAAAGGTCAATTGAGTGGCATTTGTTCTTTTATACCTTCCTAATTGTTGAAGCTGGTGCAGTATGTTAGACCAATTCGCCATGACTGTCGGTATCTATCAGTGTTGAAGAGCAAGGAAAAGGTCAGCACACCAGTTGATTTATTGTTCTTGGTGAAGTAAAGAAGCAGCGACAAATCGTTGAGACCCGTCGCACATTTTTTTTATTACACTGTAAGTGATGGGATGTAGGGGAAGAGAGTAAAAGTTATCGATGTAATAATGCAAGAGCTAAGATGTTCATTTACAAGTACATGTGGTTGTTTGGAAAAGATTATTAGTACCATAGAATAAGATGAAGACATTATATTAAGGTGGTGAAAGTAAAGAAGAGGGGGAGGGATGGGGAGGAAAAGGACAGAGGAGGAGAGCCTCAGGAGGGAATGGGAAGAGCAGAAAGTTCCATCCCAGTAAAAAAAAACATTGAATCATGATGCAACTTTTGATAATTAGACAAGAACAGCCTTAAATGGGTTTATATTTTAAATTTCCCTTTTCTTAAATCATTTCTAAAACCAGGCTGTAGAGGAGGTGGAAAGCTTGGACCTGGACAGCACAGAGGCCCAATCGCCCCAAAGCCACAGGGGGGAACGGTCCACCCCCAATGTCCACATGGAGCAGTGGCACCACCACCAGCACCATCTCCACCTGAGCTACTGAGCAAGAACAGCTTCCAAAAGCGTTAATAATTCAATATTCCTTTTGTTTCAATCATTCCAAACCAGGCTGTACAGGAGGTGGAAAGCTTGGACCTTGACAGCACAGAGGCCCAATCGCCCCAGAGCCACCGGGGGGAACGGTCCACCCCCAATGGCCACATGGAGCAGGGGCATCACCACCCACACCGGCTCCACCTGGAGCTGCGGAGACGGAACAGCCTGGAGCAGGAGGTGGATCTCCTGCGGGATGAGAATGAGACGCTGAGCTCCTCGCTGTCCATGAAGGAGGAGGAGGTGCACAAGATCAAGGCCAGCTTCATGGGGATGCGGGACGAGAGGGATAAGATGAGGAAGAAGGTGAGTTGGAGATGTATTCAAGATAATAATTTAATAAGTGATGGCATTGTCCAGGTAGAGGAAGCTTTTCATAGCACCATGTTTTATTCACCCGCTGTGCCTTCTCTAGCTTTCACATACAAGAGAGGAAGCAAACCTCGTTGGGAAACCTTGATTGGGAAACTGTCTTTGTATGGTGTATAAAGACCTCACCTCACATCACCTGTCTGAATGACTGGAGGACCTGTGGCTTTGCAATCAATCAAAGATCAGCCATCTTGACTCCCCGGGAAGCAATGTGAATGTTTAGTAACCTGTACATACCACCTAATCCTAAAGACCACATTTTCTATCTTGGTCTTTATAGAAAAGTTTGACTGTATGACATTTTCTGTTAAAATAATTAATCACCAAAATACATTTCTTCTGAGACTATCCTTCATTCACCTAGAATACAGTGCAGGTTGAATACTTTACTTGAGCACATTGCATCAAGAGAAGAGCTCTAACAATCAGAAATGAATGCCTGAAATTATACCCCCAATTCATTTTGTTGAGCTGATTTTATTACTCATTTGTTGTTTGCTTGATTTTTTTCAGGTGCGAGAGCTTCAGAGCCTGCTCCACGCCAACAACCAGAGGCTGGGCGGCTACACGTCCTCCTCCTCCGCTGAACAACTCAACTCGCCCAACCCCCGGCTGTCTCCCGTCCCCTCCCCCTCCCCTTCCCCCTCCTCACACAACAACGTCAACCCCAGCACGGGCGAGCTGAGTATGGCGGGCAGCGACCACCACCAGCGACGTCGCTGCGACGACATGCCGATCGCGAAGGTCGCCGAGAGGGTGCGGCTGAAGCCGTCGAGGTCGGCAAGCTCGAGTAGCAAGAGCAGCAGCGATCGGTGTGTGCTTGGGTCGGACATCAGCAATATAGGGGTGAGAAGAAGTACTTTTTTTTAAATGTATGTTTCCTTCCCACCCATGATTGTGATGTAAGTGAGAATTAGAGTGTCTAAATATGAATTTATGCATCATCAGCCATTGGCCTGTATTACAGTGTCCTCATTCATCTTGGTCAGATCACGAACTCCAAGATAGCATAGCATTTAGCCCAAACACTTAGGTCATATTCCAACATTTGACTACAATTGTCTGTATATTACTGTAGAGTTTTCAGAAATCTATTCCAATTGACTTATCGAAGGTGTATAAATTTGTTTATCTTCTTTCCTTTTATTTATCATGAACCCATAGCTGAGAGAACACTTAAGTCATATTCCAGCATGTAAACAAAATTGTAGCAATATGCCTGTAAAAATGGATTGTATCTTTTCATTATGATATAAAATAATTGTAACAATTTGATCGTTCTCTGTCAGATCATAAACCCCAAGGTAGCAGAGCACCTAGCCCAGACTATTCAGTTCAGTTGTGTTCAAATAATGCCATATATCTCTAAATAAAATTGTTTGTACCTCTCCCTGATGACTTTTAACTGTAACAATCTTATCCTAAAATTCACTATGTCAGATCACGAACGCCAAGGTAGCGGAGCACCTAGCCCAGACCCTGCAGTCCTGTTCCAGCATGCAGGAGATCCTGCAGACTCTGACGTCGTACGGGCTGTCGATTCCGGAAAGCAAGGCGAGGGAGATCGAGGTCGACCTGGAGAGACTAACCAGCAAGATAGAACACCTCAAGTGTCAGAATGATGTGTTACAGGTATGTTAAAGGGTACCACCACCCAAAAATAACATTCTTATAAATGAAAGATTTCAAAGCCAATGTAGACCGTCTTACAATGCTTCAGCAAGTACGAGTCTAACAACACGGCGCTCCTGCTAGCACTCAATTACAATGAACGGAGGACTGAAGCCCTGCTTCAGCAAGTACGAGTCTAACAACACGGCGCTCCAGCTAGCACTCAATTACAATGAACAGAGAACTGAAACCCTGCACTGTCTATTAACTAACGACATTGTTTCTGTTATGATTGTTTGTTTTCATTTTATGACCGTAATTATTATCCTTGAATTCTCATCTTTAGCGGCTATCACTGGAAGAAGGCAAAGCCAACGCAGATCGTCTGACAATGCTTGTCGGCAAGTACGACTCTAACAACACAGCGCTCCAGCACTCCAGCTAGTAGTCAATTACAGTAAACACAGACGACTGAAGCCCTTGTACTGTCTAACTGATGGTTATAATGTCATTGTTTCTGTTATAATTTTCATGACCATCCTTGAATATTATTCTTTTGAATCTACAGCTATCATTGGAGGAGAGCAAGGCTAACGCAGATCGTCTGACGATGCTTGTCGGCAAGTACGAGTCAAACAACACGGCGCTCCAGCTAGCAGTCAATTACAGTGAACAGACGATCGAAGCCCTAGAAGTATTACAATCACTGAAAGATAGTGAGCAGTCAGTGTTACTGGCAAACTGCAAAGCGGCAGGTGTTGGACTAGGTATGATTTATACATATTTCTGTTTTTCTAGCAGAGGTTTAATAAAGGGATCTAGTATCTTTGTTGGCAAGTGCAAAAAGTGATGAGTGATTAATAAAAATTAGTATTGGAGTGATCTGATATGTCCACAAAGTAATGTGTGAAAATTTCACGTTAATTGGATGTTTTTTGGCTGAGATATGAGCAAAAATGCAAACTAATATTCACTAACTCGTTGTTCTTACTTTGCACACGGCATGAAATTATCCTGTAGACAATTTCATATCTAAACACTTTAATCGTAAATATCTTTTGAACGAAATGAAGATTTTGAAAAACCAAAACCTGTCCCGTGCTTTTATTGTTAATATGAATATGATAAGGTATGAGAGAACCCCTAGAGTTCCAAGTAAGTTTGGACAATGTTGCTAAGTCCCTTTCAGGTGTAAGATTGCTTTTTAAGTGCACATTGAAACAAATTTGATTGGCCTATGATTTGGACTCTTGTTGATGCTAAACTGCTGTGCATTTGTGGAATAGGAAGTAAGGGGGATTATGATGACAATGACTACAGACTTAAAAAGCTCATTGAAATCTTTCACATCATCTCACAGTTGAAAACTGTAATCCATCCATTTTTTTACCATTTGCCATTTTCTGGCTTGAATGATATAGAAAGTTCAAAAATGTATTGAGTTTTGCAATAAATACAGCACTTATTTATTCATTCATGTTCACTGATGAATTTAGATTTAAGAAGGAGCCACTCATCAAAACTCTCATGTTTATAAGGTTTAAAAGAAAAGATTTTAAATCTGGATTTCAAATTATCTCTATGGATAATATTTGTCCTATGATAATGCTTTTTTCTTCTCTAATATTTTGCAAACATTCTTCAATTGACCTTCATTCATTCTTATGTGTAATGCAGAAAGCTCAGAAGGCTCGGGCGAAGATTCAGAGGAGACGACGTCGATGCTGAAGCGTGTCCACGACAACCGCAAGGTCTCTGAGAATGTTGCCAAGGCGCTGTTGCAGAGACTGGACAGGAGTTGTGGTACGATGGTATGCCACGTACAACCCTGGGAGGATGTATCTTCCCATAGCCATACCAGGTGAGCCTCTAGCAAAAATTGACAGAAAAGCATGTATTATTTGTATTATTTATATGTATTTTTATTTTAATTTTATATTTTTTATTTATATATTTTTTTCTTTTCATTTTTTATTTATATTTATATTTCCATGGCTAAGTTTTGATAGGATCCAAACAATACATTTCCATGAGGATATATTGTGTGAAATATTAGACTTTTCAGAGTTTTACCTTTCGCTATTCTACGCCTAGCAGATATGCTTCTAATTGATATTACCTCTAGTGAAGAGTATAATTGACTGTATAAAATTTGAATTAGACTTTTTGCGATGCTTGTCTTATTACATAATGTAGTTTGTTTGACACACAGTTCATGCAAATATGCTGAAGATTCATTTCCTCTTTATTGCCTTTGGTTTCTGGCATGGATGCAGTACATTTTACGCAATTTAGCTCAACAAATGTGAAGGCAAGCAGCTGAAACATAGACAAATTTGAATTCATCCATTCCTTTTTTTTTTTACAACTATAAGCACAACGAGTTCGACCACCAGCAGCTGCGACACGGAATTCTCACGGGAGGATGAGCAGAGGTTGCGCGACTACGTGCAGCAGCTGAAGAACGACCGGGCAGCCGTGAGGCTCACCGTCATGGAGCTGGAATCGATTTATGTGGATCCGATGAGCCAGGATTCGACGCCGAGCTGCGACAGCCAGCGTCTGGACCTGGAGAACGCGGTGCTCATGCAAGAGCTCACAGCCCTGAAGGTATGGGATGGTTGTGATTGTGATTGTGACCAGTCTTTGTGGTTCCGAGGTTGAGTGTTCATCTCATTGATGGAATACGTGGGATATGATCTGGTAGGGTGATACCAAAGTCATTAACCAATTCAAGACTGTTTCACGATATGATATGAATTCCCTATAGAATGCAGCCCAATTATTTTGGGGGACCAGGGATGAAAAGGTAATAAATAGTACCTGCTGTGTTCTAGCTAGGGGCTTAGGTTTATTGAATGATGTTAGCAGGGGAGGGGGGGGGGGGGGGTTATGTGGACCCGATGAGCCAGGAATCGACACCAAGCTGGGACAGCCAGGGCCTAGACCTGGAGAATACAGTGCTTATGCAAGAGCTGACAGCCCTCAAGGTATGGGATGGTTGTGATTGTGATTGTGACCTGTCTTTGTGGTTAGAAAATTAATGGCGAATTAATTTTACATCATACTATGTTGAAACGGAGATAGGCTCTGCAAGATGTTCCAAAGATTGTAGAAAGTTTGAATGTAACACATTTGGGGGCTCGTCCGAGAACAGGATGGAATATTTGGGGGTTGAGCCCCAGTTAGTTTATACCAGAGACTGTAAAATTGCACATACTGCTCTCGAGCTAATTTATTGAATTGAAACTACAGGAGAAGGCAGAACTGAAAGCCCAGTTATATCTTCTTCAGAAGGAGAATAAGAGTGGAACTCAATCTGAGCTCAAGGAGCAGGCCTAACGGGGTCCAAAACGATTATTATTTGTTACTTCTCTTTTCATCTGTTGCTCTTTTGATAAAATTCTACCCTTTCTTCACTCTTGCAAGAAGAGAAGATAGTTTCAGGTACAATACTAGGACTATCTTTAGGAGAAGAAAATGACCATCGATCTACAGAGTTCACATGAGGCCCAGGAGCAGGCCTACCGGATCTAGATAGATCATTATAAATAAACCTTGTATTTTCTTCTGTGGCTCTTACGATTAAACTTACGAAAAAACTACTTGGGAGAAGGCAGAGCTGAAGGCCCAGTACAACTATGTTCTAGAGAAGGAGAAGAAGAGCGTTGAACTAAAACTGAGCTCGCGAGAAGCCCAGGAACAGGCCGACCAGGTCCAGATTGACCATCATGTATTTCTTTTTACATGTTTCTCTTTAAATCAACGAGGCCTGAAAGTAGCGAATTTGAGGGCTTGTCTGGTGAAGCTGTTTTTGTTTCCATCCGTTGCTCATTTTATCAAAATATTTCTCCTTATTTTTCAACTACAGGAGGAGAAGGCAGAACTGAAGGCCCAGTACTATCTTCTAGAGAAGGAGAAGAAGAGCGTGGAGCTAAAGTTGAGCTCGCGAGAGGCCCAGGAACAGGCCTACCGGGTCCAGATAGACCATCTCAAGTCGGAGGTGAAGGATTCGTTGGTGTCGCCATGGGAGGAGCAGTCCTCCTCGTCGCTGGGCAGGCAGAGGATAGATGCCATGATTAGGAACGGGAAGGTGTGTACCTGGGTAAAGAATATTTGAAGTTTATTAGCAACAAAACAATATCGAATATACATCATGAAATACATGCAAGACAAATCATTAATAACTGTATACATTAACAAAAAAATGAAATCTATAGTAAATTAGTTTACTTCGTTAATGCTTACATAATATGAAACATGAAAAATTCATAATGTCAAATGTACATGTACACAACCAATCCTTTTGGATAAAGTTTAAGTTGTTATTTAAAGAAAACCAAAATTAGCACAAGTGCTAGTCAAGATCGGTTCTCTCTAGATATAGATGATGAATTATTGAATGATCGATATAAAAATGATAAGAGAGATATTTTGATAATAGAAAGGTGCATCAGGATTTATTAAACTTACTTGTTTACTTACAAACTAATAGTGTTCAGAAAACAATTCTGCATCAACAAGTAGCCTTAACAGTGGAGTTACCAACTTCCTAAATCCTACTCTAATTTTGTTCATCCTCCATTTCATTCTCCGTTTCCCCCTGCTGTAATTTAATTTAATTCTATTTTCTTCCCCCCGTTGCCTACAGGCCGAGAGCGATCACAACTCAAGGCACGGATCTACGAGTAGCAGCGGAGGATTCGGCAACAATAACAGCGGTGGCACCACCCCGGCCATCACACTGGCAGAACTTAGTATGATGGAGGATCCATCGTTACAGGTAAGTAACTAAGGCTGTTGACGAGTCCCGGGTACCCGGGTCCCGCCGAAAAATGTCGAGTCCCGGGCGCAAAAATCGATACTCGATATCCCGAAAAAAAGAGCAAAAAGTCCCCTTTTTGAACGCCCGAGTTATCTGCCCACTCTCATTTTCTTTTCATTCCTTTTTCCCTCTTTGCTGTATTTTAGAAGATGATTTATTGTCATAAATGTGCTGCATTTTTGTCACTTGAATGAACATGTTTTCCCAGCGGCGTGACATGCCTATAGCGAAATCAACAAATCAATAAATTTCGGGTACCCGGGACTCGCCCGAAAAATTATCGCGAGTCCCGGGTAGTAAATATACCCGAAATCGACAGCCTTATAAGTAACACAATATTGTTGAATATTGTCAGGGCAGAAAAGATACAGATCCTCCCAGGATTGAGAGCTCGGCTCTTATTGACTCTCGTTTAATTACACTGGCCATTTTTAGTAGATATATAGGAATTTTCAGAAGTATTTTAATACCCTTGATATGAAAATTAGGGGGCTCTGGTTGTAAAATAAATCCACAGGTGCTTGGGGTGATTGAGCCCCCTTGATGCCCAAAATTGCCCCCATAAATTATCATAAAGATCAAAGATCAATGTGAAACAGTTTTCATATGATGCTGATTGTAAGTATCGGCTTCCATGGTGATGTAGATATACAGTCGCCTTGAGGTTGCACCATGGGAGAAGGGAGGATGGAGAGTCCTGATAAGGAATGTTGGTCCTACATCACTCCTACAGACCAACAGCCGCCTCCAAGTCACCCAAGCTCTATCAACAGCCAAGCCACCGCAACCCAACATCAGCGAACATGAAAAAACAAAACGATGGACAGCCAAGCCACCACAACCCAACATCAGCGAACATGAAAAAACAAAACGATGGACAGTCAACCTGATCAAAAACGTTACGCCCCTCCTACCACCCATCCTGTAGCTCTTTTTAGATCTACAAGCTCAAGAAAGAATACCAACAGTCCTTTCCAGGACTACCACCATCCTTTTTAGGACTACCCAAGAAAGAATACCAACAGTCCTTATCAGGACTCTCAAATGCTCCCTTCTCACATGGTGCAACAGTATAAAGCAGATTATATAGTTTCCATATGGCTTGTATACTGCTATAATAATTGAAAAGTAGCTCTGTAACTTTTTATAATAACATTATATTCCACCCCCTGGGCCAATTTAGCCCGAGCACTGCTCTAAATAAGATGCCAGAGAAACTCACAAATACTTTATGCCAATATTAAATTGTCTCTGAATGATTACAAGGGTACCGTTAAAACTCCGTGTATAAGGCGCACCCGTGTATAAGGCGCACCCCCAACTTTCTATTAAAATTTTTTTTTTAGGACACCCTGTATATTTTTTTTTTAGACACCCTGTAGTGCTGTTTGGAATACTTACATCGCTGGTCTAGGGCATATCAAGGGCTTAATGTCAATTGTAGCTTTCATCATCATATACATTTTTTCACATAGCAAAATAGTAGTTAGTACAAAAATTGCACACATTGAGCAATAACACTGGTGCTCATAAATATTCATATTCTTATTCATGAATATTCATAAGCACTTATACTCATTCAATATATGCAATTTTTCTTAATTAACTAACAACTATTTTCAATTATGAGCAAAATTTATAACCACTGGTTAGATAATTGCATATATAATGAGTACCTGCTGCTCACGAATGTATGAATATTCATTAGCTGCAGTATTTGCTTAATAAACTTGCAATTTTTAAATTTGTAACCAATATTTGTTTTGTGTGAAAAAAGGTATATGTTGCTGAATGCTACAACAGACAGCAAGCTCTTGTCATGCTCTACACCAGTGTAATATGCATTGAACATGACTACAGGGTGTCCCCAAAAAAAATTCTTTTTTTTTTTTTCTTTTTTTTTTTTTTTTTTTTTTTTTTTTTGCTATACCTGTGTATAAGGCGCACCCCCGACTTTGAAATTTTTTTCCGACGGAAAAAAGTGCGCCTTATACACGGAGTTTTACGGTAGTCCCCTGAAAGTGTTATTCCTTTCCCCATTGCCTAAACTATAGGTGAATTCAGCCAAGATGTTAAGAAGGGAAAATAGACTGAAGGCATGCATCCAGGAGTGTGTTGCTATGCTGGACAAGCTCAAGAGAAACATGGACATGCAAGAAAACCCAAATCAAATTGTCTGTACACATGCAAATAATAGCCTCTGAAAATAAAACATTAATTGTATAATTCCTTTCCCCTTTCGCTAAAGGTAAATGCTGCTGAGATGTTAAGAAAGGAAAAGAGACTGAAGACAAGCATCCAGTGGCTTGTTGCTATGCTGGACAAGCTCCAGAGAAACTTGGACATGCTTGTAAAACCCAATCAAATTGTCTCTTAAAGTTGTAAATAGTAGCACCTGAAAAATAACCAAATGTCATTCCTTTCCCCATTGCCTAAAGGTGAATGCTGCCGAGATGTTAAGAAGAGAAAAGAGACTGAAGGCACGCATCCAAGAGCTCGTAGCCACACTTGAGAAACTCCAGCGAAACTCTGAAATGCGCCATCAACAGTCTGCAGAGTTTGTAGCCGACCTCAAGAGGGCTAACAGGTGAGGCTATGGCACAACTTCATAAATCAGAAGGATAGAATAAATGGCAATTAGAGTGCAACATGTCGTTAGACCACCCAAGAGAGACAGGAAAAAGCAGGTGGTATAAATTGCTTCTCAAACATGCCTATAGTGACCACCCTAGAAAACAGACAAAGTTAGCTGGCGTTTATGTACAGTGTGCCCCAATGATTTGCATCCCTCCCCCCCTCATAACTGGACACAACAATTAAAAACATAAGGGAAAATCCTGTAAAGAAATAAACAAATACATATTTGGTGCCCCAAAATGATTTTTATGCCCTCCAAATAAACTTAACAAGAACAGTCCCGACCATCAGTCTTGACCCTCAGTCCGACCAGGCTACACCACTGATGGACATGCAAACATTTTATAATATCAAATACTTGAAAGGACAGTTTGAATGAAAGTCAATCCAGTCTTTACTTTGCATAATTTTTCATCAACACAATTCATTACATTTACTTGTGCATAAATGTAAATAGCGCCACCAGAGTTGACTACTATACAATCAACCTTGCATATTTGAGTCACACCAATTGGGACTGCAGAAGAAAACAAACTTTTTAAAAAGGGGCAAATTTTGATATTATATTAGTGTAAATCCATTCAGAACTGTTAGAGAAAATACTCAGCGGGGGTTTAGAGAAAATGCATGTTATACCAAAATCAAACACAACCTTGAATGGGTTAAAACAAGAGGAAATAATGAAACAGGTATTCAACCAAAACAGACCAATATTCAAAGAGTTGCACTTTATAATTTGCAAGGTCGACTTTAGCTTGAAATAATGTGAAATTAATGATTTAAATCATTTCCTGTGCATGTCAATTTAAATGATGTATGTGTGCTTTGGAGGAAATGACTTACACAGGAAGCATTTTATGATATTATTCTTTCCGCTTGGGAAGTAATTAAGTTGTTATGAAAGAAATGCAGAACAAGTGGGCTCCTCATTAAATGGTGTGATTTTATTTTATTTATTTTTTAATAGCCTGTTCAGAACTGGTCCCCCCAAAATTTGGGCTGGCATCTATGAAGAATAAATGATGTTCCAGAATTAAATAGTTTTGAATGGGTACAAAAAATGTTTTAAAGAATATAATGCTAATTAGGATATTGACACTGAACTCGACGCAAACCCGTTTCCTATCAAACAAAACAAATTTGTATAATTAACCATACATATTTCTCCCGCCCCCACCCCCCCCCCCCCCACCCCCCCCCCCCCCCCCCCCTCTCCCCCCATAATTGTGAGAACAACCATTTTGATTTTAAACTTTCAATTTTGTTCTTTTCCATAAAGTGGAGGCTACATAAATGAATTTACACTGGCACTTATGATAGGTTTATTTAGTGTTTAGTATGAAACATCTATTTATTTTGTTTACGATGGCACTATAATCCATACAGAAGATACTAACAACATTATCACTCCATCACAATAAGTGCAATTTCAACTCCCTGGGTTAGCATAACATAACACAATGTATATCTCCAAATGTATTTGTATCTTTCAGTGCATTGGTGACAGCGTATGAGAAGGCGAAGAAGAAGCACCAGAGCAGACTGAAGAAACTGGAGGCACAGATGATGGCGATGGTGGAGAGACACGACACGCAGGTGAGATATCTACCTTACTTCTCTCCTTGGGGGTGTTTCACAAACATCCTAAGGTGGGCTTAAAAAGTAGGAAAGCCACTAGTTTCTTTGAAAAATTGTTGTAAAAGTCCTTCTTCAAAGGCATTAAATGTTGATTCAAATCATTAATATTTTCTATTATCAAGAAAATTTCATGTTCTTGATGCAACATTTATGAAAAGTCTAAAAAAATAAAAAATAAATTCTTTGAATATATTGTATTCCAAGGCTACAAATGGCTTTCCATAATAGTTAGGTCAAACCTTAGAATTAAGTTCAACTCTTTTGAATCTTTGTGAAACACCGAAACACTCCACTTGACAGGTTTATCCAATAACACATTAATTTTGTATCTTTAAAGGGATCTAGTAACATAGTCAGAATCCACAAAACTCACTTAGAACTCTAGCGGGTCTCGCATACCTGCTGTAGTCATAGAGCATG